>JAOPSE010000085.1:7130049-7452340 GCA_029449295.1 Zea luxurians
CATGAAGATGAACCTCTTCGTGAGGCAAATCACCAGCAGGGCGAGTTCATCAGAGGAGAGTTATTTACAGACCACGTGAATCTGCAATCAGAACATATGCTTTGACTAAGGCCAATGGATCATATTCGCAGGCGTCCCCGAGAATAGATCAAATACTGATAAGTAAAATGTGGATATGATATTAATCCTGGGTATATCCACATCTACATCAGGTAGAAGCATTCAGACCAATATGGTTACTCCTCAACGATTTCTGGCAAACTCCATATACACAGGAGTACACACCGAACGACAAGTTCAGTTTAGCTTTTGTGCGTTTTATAGAATATTGAGGCATTACACTATATGGGCATTCCTCCCCCTAATGCCGAGATGTTTTAAAAGCATATAGATAAAATCCCCAACCACAATCATCCAGTTGTGGGCAATGTATGTTATTGTGGTGATTTATTTGGGAAATCTTACGCACATTACAGAGAGAGGTTTTATGCAGTGAGCTTTGGACTTAGATTAATGTAGTGGCATGAATACTACATATTTGTCCTTCAACATGAAGGGTTAGTCTCAACATCCAGCGAGACACGCAACAACAAGTTGCTTCATGGTTACAATTCTGCAAACTTATTGTTATTACTACCAAATGCATAGTCAATTTTTAAGATTTAGACTGATATGCGCAACACTATTTTATCCATAAGGGTCCTTCAGGGGCTCATGCATACCATTCGTTTGGAGCCATTAGTTGACTTCAGATCAACAAGTAAAATGACCATCAGGGTCTAACGCTCACAAAGTCATTCACTGGTTGCATTGTGCTTTTAAGCACATAGGAAAAATGTGTGTGTTTATATTGGTAGTGAAGTGCACGGCATCAGGCCAATGCTGCCAAGCAAAGATTTTTATATGCAGAGATGTATAGTCCAGCTCATTTTATTATTGCCCATGGTTTACCCAATTACTCATACCGTTCTGAAAGTGGGTATCGATTTATGCAACATTTTTAGGTATTATAATTTTGAGAGAGAATTTATAACAATAGTTAATAAATTGTGATGCTGCCAGCAGGGCAAACATTTCTCCTCATATTATATACCAATTTGTTCTATAAAGCATTATTTCGATCTCTTCGTTGTTCGGCAAAAAGAGAAGCTTTAGAATAGAACAGACAAGGCCAAGAGTTCATTTTTTTTATCTAGGAAAAATCACCATATAACTAGCTTTTGATGAAGCAAATGATGATAACTGCTTGGCAAGAACGAAACAAGACTGGTATCCGCCCAGGATCCATCTTCAACAACAGATAGTACCGCTCTCATACGAAGAAATCATCAGGAGTAGAGAGGATACAACAGGTCTGCATAAGATCTTCATATTTCTATCACAAATTATCATCACTAGTAGTCTAGTGGTCAAGACATATGACTCTTCTGGCTCCGAGGACCAAGAATATGTTAATGTCTAATTTAGCTTCAAGCTCTGTGGTGATGTGGGATTTCATAGTTATTTGTCTACTCTTCTCACTTTTGGTAGATTGAAGGTAGATAATGGTAAGCATGCCAAAGGGTGGAATTCAGTGTAGTTCGGCTACATAAACCCCAGGTATGTGTCCATTCAGGACCGACCTTTACCATTTAGCTTACAGTGTATACCAAATTGTCAAAGGACTATCCCGAGTCAATTCAGTGACTATAAGTATTTACAATTTCGAGAGATGTATGCGACACAAGCATAGAGGTCCTAGATAGAACGGGTAAAGTGGTTTGACGGGAACACACTATGGTTTTCACACCAACATAGTGAAAAAATTCTCAGAATAACCTTTCGATGTACTCGCAACTTCGTGTTGCTAGGGTACTAGCCATTTATCTCAAAGTTCGCTTCATGTCGTTCAACGACAAAGAGAGCAACATGTTAACATCTGGTTGAGCAATGTATAACTGAGATTTATAGCCTTAAATCATTTGGTAAGGTCTTATTGCTTACTAATAAAATCCCAATTTGTGATGTCTTCTATGCCAAAAGGGCTTTCATGCATTATATTATATATCTTCGGTTTACTTCGGGTAAAACTTTATGCATGAGGAAAGATGAGAGAATTATCTTATCTGTGTTTCATTTATATTTCAATTTAATTTCCCAGATTTCCAAGCACTATATAGCTTAATATAGTTGTTATGGCCACTTGGCAATATAAATAAATATATGATGCCACACAACACAGTCAAATAAAATATAGAGACAAACAAAATTGCCCTGTTTTCTTAGACGGAAAACGGTAGACGGACGGTGAGGAGCTGTCTAAGGTTTAGACGTGTTTAGACGGAATTAAACGGCCTAAACGGTATGTTACTGTAGCATAGTTTCAGCAGGATAAAAAAGATTTTTTCCTAACCTTTTTTGAAGCAAACATGAAGCTTTTGTTGTCCTTGTCCCAATTTGAGATATGTACCTGAAAAAGAAGCGAGATTTGTTAGTATGTGCCCATGTGATATGTATAAGGGTCCATTTGATAGTTGATACACTGAACAAGAACAACTTTCAGCACAAATGGTAGGTTGATAGACACAATAGAGAACAAACACTTTCACAAAGCACAAATAGAAATAGTTCTCACAAATGCCAAACAAAGCATAAAAGCAATAGTCCATAAGTTCATTTTCAACATAGACAAATAGATAAGATAATTAGGTAGTGCTAATATAAGATAGATGATGGCAGCTAAAGCCTCCCATCAGCCATCATTGTCTTCCTCCGCATCTAGCTCATATCCAGCTGTGATCACATCATCTTGATCCGACTCAAAGTCAACATCTTCCTCTTGTGGTGCTTCTTCTTCACTTTCAGTTTCAGACAGCGGTGTGTCTTCAACCTCTCTTTCAATAGTCAATCTTGCACTCCTACGTAGTTTTGTGACCTCTTCAGCACCACATGTCTCAGCAATCAATTTCCATGTGAGACCGGTCACCGGCTCAACATCAGACCCTTCTTCATCCTTCTCAGCACCATCAACCATCCATCCTTGAGCAAAAGTTGCATCGGTTGCTACAAGAGGATCTGCCTTTTTATTCTTTTGGGCTCTAATTCTTCTCTTTGCATGAATATGGTTGAATCTAACATACACAAACTTGTCAACTCTGTCACATGTGAGTCTATTCCTTTTCTTTGTATGGATCTACAAGGTATCAAGTAAATTTGCAAGCAATTAGTATGGCAGAAACTTGACATATGCTGAAATGAACAAGTAAAAAGAAAGGCTTAGTTACGTACCCCTTCAAAACAGCTCCAATTCCTTTCACAACCTGAAGCACTTGATGTCAAAGAGAGAATTCTAACAGCAAACTTTTGAAGTAATGGAACTTGTGTTCCATAATTTGCCCACCACTTAGCTGTATAACAAAAATATTAAGATTTCTTGATCATATAATTTATACAACAGCCAACTACCAAATCTGATTCAAATACAAATAACAAAATACCTGGATTGAATTCAGGATCCTTGCAGCCAAACAAAGCTACTTTTTTCCCAAAATGTCCAAGTTTGTCCTTAAACTTGTGAAAGTCATTATTGATCACTTCATTTTGCTTCTGAAAATCACCATGGTAGAATGTTTCAATAGCTGCATAAAACCCATCTACCACATCCTCATTATCAAAGATTGAGGGACTATTGTAGCTATAATAAGGGTTTAAACAATATGCAGACATGTGAATAGGACAATCTAATCTTTTCTTCATTTTTCCCTCCACAACTTCCATAAGGTTCTTGTACAAACCAGTCCCTGTCTTGTCTAAGCTTCCTACAGCCACTCTAATTTCTTCCTTGGCTTTAAGAATTTCACCATACACCCAAGGCATTGATGGTTTAATGTCTCCATCAACAAGGCGAAGAACTTTAACTAATGGCTCAAATACTCTCAAACAAAGAGAAACACCATTCCAAAAGGTTGGCTTCACCAATGTGGCTGTGGCTGTTACACCTTTAGCACTTTTCTTCACATGACTAATTTTACACCATTCCTCACTTTGGGACATCATCCTTAGCTGCTCTTTCTTCTCATACAAGCTTTGTAAAGTGAGAAAAGCGGAGGCAAATCTTGTCACACCTGGCCTAATAATATCTCTTTTCTTTGTGAACTTCCTCATTAGAGACAAAGTGCTGTGGTGTGCATAAATAAATATGGTCAATCCTTTTGCTGAATCAATTACATTCTTGAACCTTTTCATCTTTCCAATTCCTTCAAGCATTAGGTTAATTGTATGGGTTGCACAGGAAGTCCAAAATAGGTTGGGTCTCTTGACATAAAGCAAATCCTTTGCTGCCATATTATTTGATGCATTATCTGTGACCACTTGCACAAGATGGTCCTTACCAGCATCCAATTTCTCAATAAAGTTATCCACAAACTGAAAAATCATTTCCCCCGTGTGTGACTCAGCTGAAACCTCTTTTGACTCAACAAAATATGTACCGATGGCAGAATTGATACATATGTTCATTATGCTCCTCCTCTTTTGGTCTGTCCAAGCATCAGTCATAAGAGAGCAACCGGTTTTTTTCCATTCTTGTGCATGATCTTTAATCATCTTCTTTGTATCCTCCACTTCCTCATGCAACAGTTTCTCCCGCAGCTCATGTTGATAAGGTTTCTTTGCACCTGGACCGAAGCGGCCAGCAGCTTCCAACACTTGGTCAAACTCATCACAGTTTATGGCATTGAAAGGTATTCCTGAAAATAAAGTACAGTAGCAGCTTAGCCCCTTCAAAAGTTAGAAAGCAAGATAACACGTAAAAAGATAACAAATCATTTACCTTGCACATACATCCACCTAGCAACATATCTCTTCAATATATGCAACCTTTCTTTCATTACATGTTCAGAAATCTTTTGTTGGTGAAGGTTTTTTTGTGTGGAACCCAAAGAATTGGAGTCAAGAGACATTGTGAACTTGTCCATAGGACCCATTATCCTTGGTTGAGAGCTGCCAATGTCATCAAGGCCCGTGTCATCATTAACATCCATCTCATCTGCAACTGCATCAATAACCTCTTGTTTTTCTGTTAGCCTAGCTATTTTAGCTTTCCTAGAATCATCAAGAGCTTTACTGCACTTGTCTCTATCCTCTTGAGTTGCATTGGGGCATGCTCGGACTTGCCCTTTTCTACCAGCAATATGCAGCTTAAGCCTATAAATCCCAGCCTTGACAACCATAGGACATAACTTGCATTTTATGACATTCCAATCATTTGGATTGACAATAGTTCCATACTCCCACCCTATGTCATCGCTATTCCGCTTAAGTGGTTGCTTGTCCACTGCTGGTTGAGCTGATGGATTGGAAGCCGCCGATGACATCCTACATGTTGCAATGCACAATCAATCATTTGCATGAAGTACACTGTCTGACCCTACTAGCCATGTTGTACACTATCTGACCCTACTAGCATTAAGCCTAAGCCATGAACTAACATTTAACGACAAGAAATAGAGAGCCATGAAGATTGAAGCATGAACTACTATGCATAATCAGGAGCAAACAGCAAACTATAAAATAGAGGAAGCAAGAGGCATCCATACCTGGCAACAAACAAAGGATGGGGAGTCCCTGCTTCAGCTTCCTGCTAGCGCGCCCCCTCTATCCCTGGGCGTGCGTGCCTCTCTTCCACTGCAGAACCACTGCTGAGATGAGAGGAGATTGAGAGGAGAGGAGAAGGAGGAGCCCTGGGCGAGCAGAGGAGAGGAGGGAGGAGCCCTACCTGGGCGGCTGGGTGAGCAGAGGAGAGGATGGAGGAGGCAGCGCCGGCGGCTGGGCGCGCAGAGGAGAGGAAGCAGCGCCAGCGGCTGTCCCTGGCGGCCGTGCGTCGTGCAGATGGAAAAGACACCAGGGAACCCTAGCATTCGGCCAGAGGAGATGGATAAGGGTGCAGAGGCAAAAAAAACACGAGGGAACCCTAGCTTTGGCGCGAAAAAAGGCCCGCCAAAGAGGCCTGGTTTCAGTTTCCCCGCGTAAAATAACACCATACTCTAAACGGGCCTTAAAACGGCCTGAACGCCGTCCAAAAACGTCTACAAGCCGTCCCGTTCAGCCCGTTCAGGTCGTTTAGACGCCGAGTTGACCGTTTAGACGGTTGACCCGTTTAGGAAACCGCCCAGGCCCTAAACTGGACGGTGGGGTGCCGTTCACCGTTTAGACCGGTCTAAACGTCCGTTTAATACCGTTTAGGATAACAGGGCAAAATTGTTTACGAAGGTTGCGTATAATGTGACTTTAGGGGCTTGAATAACCCACCGCAATCCACGCGAGTACAAGTTCTAGCGTATCTGATGTCAACGCGTGTGTGGCCATCTGGGCTACCACAACACAACAAGCCTTCGTAACAAGCGCAACAGACGCAGTTGTGACTCGGTAATTGGGGTACATGATAAGTCCACGCAACGTGCGCAACAGGCGCAATTGTGACTCCATGATCACGGCAGACAGACAGTGCCTACAGGGCATGCGAAAAACACGCGACTCAGCGATGGTGGTCTGACTCAACGGGAGCGATCCGATTAATGGAGAGCGCGACATAGCAATCACATGACGCAGCCAAGTACGAACGGCACAAATATTGCGTCGTGTTGCCAGGGCGCAGTCAATATTCAGCTAATGCCATAACTCAGCCGATTACCAACGCAGCCTGATCGGCGTGTCTGAGTACCCATTATACAATTTAATCGTTCGACGTGAGTCCAAAGGCTCAACACATAGCAAATATTTAGAGCGATTTGAGTATACCTTATATAGACTTTACATGCATTTTAATAATTTTCTGCTACAATAAATAAAAAGCAGAAAATAAACACCAAAATTATTGCATGAGCATAACACATCGGGTGTAGAAAGCATTTTCCATATTTAAACATGTATTTCTCTACTAATTATTTACTGCAGGAAATAATTAATTAAGATATAGAAGACTATATAAAACTTGTGTTATTCTATTTATTTAATGTATTGGGAAATTGCCACGAAATTCTGAAAGTGGGGTTCTGATGCTTTTTGCATGCGACCATGCACGAGACCAACTATGCATGCAACCGATCGTGCTGTTGGTCTACTTTTTTTTTCTTTTCCTTAGCATGCAAGGCGCTTGACTGGAGTACTGGACGCGCGGCCATTACGGAAGCAGGAGCGTTTCCGAGTTGATCGGCTCCATTCCTCGACCGGCTCCATTCCTCGCGTGTGGCTGAGTAGCCGTCGGCTACTGTGCAGGGCTAGGCGTCTAGCACGCGTTCTCTTCCGATGAACAATATAGAACAGTAGATCTAAATGTATTGAGAAAGACATACATCTCTATTGTGTAGAGAAATCGAAGCACCAGCACGCCACTCGAGCGACGCAAAAAAGGTGTGACCCGGTCTATTGCATGCGCTATTCTCCAGGAATTCATGGGCGTAGACGGCGTTCAAGACGTTGAACGATGCAGATCGAGGATAATATCCAATCTACTTAGAAACACATACTGCTCGATTGCGTAGAGGGAAATCGAAGTCTGTCGCGTAGGACAGTTCGGCTAGGCCGGAGGACCTGCCGACTTGACGAAGAGTTGATGCAGATCTGATCTCGCAGCAACATCGAGGTAGAGCGTGCTGATAACGTGTTGAAAACTACGTTACCATGGATCACCAGATCCACTCCCTTCCCTCCCGTCAGCAGTAGAGGCGCGAGAAGTTGTGGAAGACCCGTCTCCCTTCCCATTAGCACGACAGAGGAAACACAATAGACACGATGTAGGGTTGGGCCTCTGGCCTCTTTCTCTTCTCTATTCCATATGAGGGGTACAGGTTCTATATATAGAGACGCGATAGCCCTCAGGGCTATATTCGGTATTTGCCCACATAACCCTTCATTAGGGTTTCTCAACAGGTATCACTTGTAGCCAATCTAACAGTCCACTTATTTATGGAGTATCTCACAGAGTTTCTTCAAAACCAATTTCTCGTTATTAAGCTACGGGTTTATTACAGGCTGTTCGTTTTCCCTTTTATGTCCTGCGATCTCGGCATAAATGTGATGTGATAACTTATGCAGACAGCCTCCAGCAACTCGAGCTCAACTAAGAAAAAGTTGCGATTACTCGTCGCCAACTCTGGTTACGCTGGGCCTGAGGCCGGGTGACGCACGCGACGGCGTACGCGTACTGCATCCGTGCGTGACGTTGCGTACCATGTCCGATGATATCGATCTGTCGCGTGGCCGGTGTGTCGGTCGGCGGTGGCGGCGTGCGGGGGACGCGTCGCGGTTGCGCGCGCGCCAATCAACGCCGGTTGGGCCGTGGGCGTCACCAGACCCGAGGTCGTGGGTGGGATGGAATGGAACCGCGTTCGCATGCGCGCGCGCGCGCGCGCCGAGACCCAGACCGAGACGGCCAGACCCCCCACCCTCACGCCGCGCCACCTGCGTCACCCGCGCGCCCGACGTGTCGCGCCTCGATACCCCACGCGTCGCCAAGCGATCGCCCGCGCGGCCGCGACCGTGACCCGCGAACCCACGCCCCCTCCTTATATACACCGCCTTCTCCTTCTCTCCATACCGTCCCCGTCTCACCGCACTGCCTACCCCCTCCTCTCGTCTGCCTCGCTTAGCTTAGCCGCCGCTGCTACGCACTCTCGCCGTCCTTGTTCCCGCGTCGCTCTGCTCGCGATGGCGTCCCGCGTTGCAGTGCTGCTCGTGGCCGTGGCGGCCGTGCTGTTCGCCGCGGCGTCGGCGCAGGAGATGGACCTGGGCGTGCCGCCCGCGCCGGCGCCCGTCACGGGCGCGGCAGCGGGGACCGCGGCATCGGCCCTGGCCGTGGCTTGCTCTGCCGTCTTCTCCATCCTCGTCGCCGGTGGCCTCGTGCAGTAGGCGCTGCCGTCGACGTGGTTCGGGGTCCGGTGGAGCCCTGTTCGATCGTTTTCGCCTTAGCTAGTAGTAGAAGTAGCAGTCATGGGCTGTGTTGATTGTTTCCCTGTCTCCCACCTGGTGGGCGTTGTGACCTTGTGCTATTGCTTATTCTTTTTGTACCATACTGCATTGTTCCACGTATACCTTGTGTTGAGGCGTGTGTCGTATGAATAAAGATGATGGATCTCCTTCGTCAATCGTCATTAGGATTGCTGGGTTCCATGTTCTGTTCATTTGCGTTATAAATCTCCCCAACATATCCGCAAAAAAAAAAAGAATTTCCTACCATTTCTAGACAAACACCGTGTACTTTGTGTTACGTGAGGCCGAAAAGGATCTTCTACAGTCCTACTCTTAACCGTCCCGACCAAACATCGACCATTCCATTCCCAACAAAGCTGGTGAGGGGCGTACGTATGATGTTCTCTCAATCTCAATAAAAGAGATGAAATATTTCGTGGTAAAGAATACCCATAGTTGGGTTTAACTGAACTTAGTTCCACGCGCCATAGCAGGCGAGCAGCACTGCAGATCGAGATTAACATTTCTCCACTCTTCAATTACAGAGCAATAGAGCATTTCTCGGGGCTGGAAAAACGAAATGCTAGAGATGCTGCCGCAAACGAGGATCACCAGTGTTGAGTATAGTTAAGTTTGGTCACAACCACCAATCAGCTACCAACCCGGATAGAAAATGCTAGCTTCCAAGTGGAAGTGGCACGATTGGGACTGCTTCCTTCTGATGACTTGAACATTCAGCAAAAAGATAAAATTCAGAAATGACTGCCCTCTTTTTTTGGATGTTTTTTTATAATATCCATTACAAAGCGAAATCCAAGGTTGCCTGCTTGGTCAACGAACTCCAATCGAACTCAGCAATGTTTGCTCAAAGATACGTTTGAGTTTCCTTACACATGCAGCCGAGTTAGTAAGTACGACAACCTGGGAAATAAACAGGAGTTTCATATCAGCAAGCGAGTAAAAAGCTGCGTTTCGTAGTAATCAAACTGTGGCTGCGGCTCTAATCTGAAGCGAGTACCCAGGAATTTTGTAAAGGAAGCTTAAGGATATAGAGTACCCACCTCATAAGTTTGGCAATCGCTGCGCTTGCATCGTCGGCATCATGATGATTCAATAAAGCGTCTTCCAAACGGCCATCATCGTAGGCATGCTGAAGACGTTGCATTTACAGGTGTCAAAACAATAGAGCATAACACCACGGGAAACTGAAAAAACGGGCTACTACAAAAGGAAACGCATATTACTCTACGATACAAAGCATATAATCGAGGACTTGAGCCCCCGTGGAGGAAAAACCAGATGACCATCAAGGGGTCATTATACGAGATAAACTGTAAATTCACTTAGAAGTTCTGAAGGGCCATGTCCCTGTACTTGCATTTTTCCTTAAAAAGGAACTCTTCAAATATCATAATTAACGGGCAGATGTTTTGAATATATAAATTGATTTTGCATGTACTAAGAAATGGAATAACGGTACCAATTCACTGTGCAAATGGGAGCGCGCTTTTGAAGGGCCACACAGTGCAGTTTAAACCTACTATTGAATTCGAGCAATGATGGCAAGCAGCTTGAAATTGCAAGCTGCTACATGAATTTTCCAGTTTCAAATTACAAAGATGTACTAGGAACAAGACTTGCATTGTTAGATTGAAAATACCTCCTATGACAAGCCAATTATGTTCCACTCAAGAATGAAGATAAACAGTACATGCTTTGAAGCATGTAATCAAACAAAGAGGCATTTAAATGACCCCAAAAACTGTATTATGCACCTTGTAAAAACAGCTGCTTCCAAATGGACAAGTGCCCTTTCCGAAGTCAAAGTGCTTACAATCAATAGACCTGCATAACATATACAACTAGTGAATTAACTTCTGCTTTGGCAGAAAATACAACAGAAGTTTTATCTATGCTTCAACAATAAGCAAATTAAACACTACAGATGAGTTGCTGTTATTAGTCTGGGCAGCCTGAAAATCGCATAAACGATGTGCCTAAGGATAAAACAAATTTGCAAATCAAGTACTTACCTGAGCTTGGCCTTGTAACCTTCAACAATTTCTTGCTTTTCTTCCTTTGAGGAGTACCAAGTAATGCTAGGAACTACATAGTATGACAATTTGCGGCATATTGGACAAGCCCTGAGTGTAGAGTTGACATCCATGCCAGACGTAGGAGAGGTGCTACGCCAATTCCTAATGCATGAGATACAGAAGGAGTGGTCGCAGTCAGATAGCAGCCCAAACCTCCTTTCTGCTGCCGTAGGTTTTGAAAGCACACGGTCCAAGCACACACCACATTCTATGTCTTCACTTCTTCTCATGGCCTCAAGAACTCTATTGTTTTTCTTGCATAGCTTGACATGTACCCCCCTTTCATCAGATTGATAAGGATTCATGCACTGTCTTTCACATAATGCACACAGATCTCCATGCATCTGAGAACAGCCTTTCCCATAAGGACAAGTGCCATCAGCAGCAGAAGAGCAAATTGGCAGATGAACAGGATGTTGTGATGTTTGATTTTGCACAGCTTGGTGCAACGGCCAGCTTGTAGTATCATCTGGAGTGTCATGGTCATGATAATCAACAACCCATGGAGGTTGACGTGCAGAAAGTGCTGCTGTTGACTTGCAAATCTGCTGTGTTTGGTCACATAAATCCGTTTGGCATTCGCTGCAATGAGGATCTCTGGAAGAAGCAACTAGCTGAGAAGAATTGGAGGATGCACGTGCTGCAGTGGTTGCTGGTTGGGGGCAGTTACAATGAACTTCAACATGTTCATTTCTGCAACGGCTACCAAAGGAGCACGTCCCTTTCTGGTAGAAAGTGCAAACCTGTAGATGAGAGCATTACTGTAAGAAATACAGGAATACTGGATAATGCAAATTTAAATTGGATAGTGCAAGGAAACTGGTCTGGAGTAAGAAGTACATAGGTTACATTATCTGGTTGATCATTGCAGTCATGGGAGAATTCACAGTAATCTCCTTTGAAGCAAGCTCCATGCAAGAAGAATTTGCAAGGGACCCTGATGAATAAAAGAAAGAAGCAACATAAGAGAACACTCTAAATTGTTATAAGTTCTACATGGACAACACCATTAACATTTAATTTGCTATGCCAACAGATACGAGCCTCGATAAGGGACAGCTATAGTCAGTACAAACATACAATGAGCCCAGGATTAGTTACCCCAGCTTTTGGGGGGCTTGAATTAAACATTCCATCCCCAGAAATGTGCTTCTGATTCACAGAACTGACAACATGACAAACATAGTTCCATTCTCTTCCTACTTTCCTAGCACTTAATTTCACTTCAAAGTGTTCTACTCGCCATCTCACCACCATATAAACCATAAATTGAGATGTCAGTGGCAAACATTTCCACTCACCCTATTGTATTATTAAAGGCGTACCAATACAGTATTATTCAGAGTTTACCCAGCAGCCCTGGCTTCTGTACTGTTATTCTAAAAATTTACATCTCAACCTACACTTCGGAATAAGCTTGGGGCCTTTTGGGTAAAAATAATGGACCACTGCCCCCTCACAGGCCCACACACAGGATATATATTGCATCCAGCAATTGTCGAGGACATTTCTGTCCCACTCCCATTAGTCCCGTGATTCACAATGTATCGAAATGGTTTGAATCCGGGATGTAGTTCATAATGACCTCCAACTGACCACCACACGGGATCTAATTCTTGCACAAGGGCAACCAAAAGAATTCGAAAGACAAATAAAGGTCAATTTAGTCGTCTTGACGGGCCCATACGTCCTAAATCCGAAATTGTAGCCTTCCTAAAGCCAATGATATCTTATTTACCAAAAAAAACATCAAACAACAAGCAGTATGTCGCCCAAATGTAGACCTCCTCACTAGCACTCAGCTTCATTGCAGGATGACCGCACTGCGATGCAGCGATGCTAAACAAATGCTAAATTACAAGCTAAATCCAAACCGAAATGGTCACAGGCTCACAGCAACACGAACACGATCCACCGCTAAGCTTAAAAGCACCCCATCCGGTTCGAAATCGCTAGAGTTGCAGTTCAATCGAGCATGCTGGGGCAACCGAAGTATTACCTCCTCGACATGCTCGACGAGGCGGATCGAGCTGCACCGTCGACGACTTCGGGGACACCAAGGCGACGCGAGGCACCCTTTCTTCGCCGCCGTGGTGACGCCCGCCGAACGCCTAGGGTTTGGTCGGTCGGTGCAGCGCGTAGCTTCGTCCGGTCCCTTTCGTCCTCCTCGCGCTTCCGCAGGTCAGCTTTGTGGTGGGCACCGAAGCGGGGAATCGGTTTTCCTAAAAACGGGAGGGATGCGGAATGACTGTTCGGCCCCCAGCGACGTGGCATAGCGAGCGGTGGGATTTCGGGCAGAAGCGTGAATTGGGCGCGGCGAAGGGAGGCCTGGAAGGCTGGAACCATGTTCCCGCCGGATTGTGTGGCCAACCGCCTTTGCTTTTGCTTGAGCCCGTCTTGTTGCGGACGTAAATGGTGAACAGGAGTTCGCTGGCGGAGCACGTGGACAAGTATGTCCAGATAACATTGGCTGTGCGCTTCTTTGCCAAACTTACGCAGCAAAATAAAATCTGGTAGCCCAAATTAGCATAGAGCAATGCAAGAAATGTGAGTTTGGTGTTTTGGTTTGCTTGTATTGTCTATGCATGTGTTTTATGATTTTTTGTTTGGTTAGTTATATAATTTGGTAGAATCATCTCATCTTTGTTGGGGGTCATTTCTAGTGTACTCGTGGTCACCTCTTACCAACTATCCATACTAGCATATAGTTATGCTAATGCTACAATCCCGTAAAACAAAAATGAGGGATCGGTTGCGACAGTGGCGGATGGGTGATGGGAGGTTGTACGTGACGACGGTGGCACGAGTGAGGAGGAGGCTGAGGTGGACGGGTGGAGGGGAAGAACGAGGGATGTGAGATGGGGAATGATCCAAATAATATTGTCGATTCAATTTGAATGATTAAGAAAAAGGGTTATCTAGCGATCTAAATCGTTGGTTTTGATGGTGTGTTGAGTCTTTGTGCAGTTTGCGGTTATGGGAGTGATAGTGATTTGGTTAGGTAGGTTTTTGCAAAGTTTAAACTGATGGATTATATAGTGGTATAGATTAGCATTTCAGACCTGGTTTCGTTGATGTCCAAAATTTAGTTACCAAAACTGACAAACCAAGTTTTTAGCGGTCACATAGTTAGCTAACAAAATTTGCCAATACCGTATAATTAGCGTGCCAAAATTATAGTAAGTATTCTTATTTTAGCTTTGGCAATTTTTCTTGTCAAAGTTTGGTATTGGAACTTTTGATAGCCAATCGAGCAGACATTTCATCGGGCAGATAACTCTCTCCACCGACCATTGTGTCTCCCTTCTTCAGTCTCTCGTCTCTCCATCAAACACAATGCATTGGCCACACCAACATCGTTGCCCTTGCCCTCATCGTCCTCCACTCTCTCCTATTCCGGCTTCCCATTACTATGTCCCAGAATAATCCACATGCGCTCCCACAATTTATGCTCGTGTAAGATTCTGCTCAAGTGTCCCACAGGTGCAGTCGTCGTTGCTCCACCACCTCCAATCGGCGGTGTTTACCTTATCGGTGTTTCAAACCTCGCTTCGACAAATAAATTTGTGTGTGTTCTAGGCTCCGGACGGTGTACAAGGTGGAAAAAAATGTATACTGGTTCGGGGCAGAATGTCCCTACATCCGGTCTTCGACGGCTTGCACTATCGACGCCATTGTTGATCAATGCTCGTAGTAGGGGTTACAAGCGGTCGAGAGAGTGAGTAGAGGCTCCTAAGTCTCTTTGTTGTGGAGGTGGTTATGCTAAGGAATACAGAGTACAGTCCTAACTAAGTCTTGGCTTGGTGATGGGGCTCCACCTTTGGGTCATCGTTGATGTGTCCTCCTTCCTTCATCGGTTCGTCGTCTTCATGTCTAGGTGTCCATCTAGGCCTCTCTCTCGTTTGGGGACCGACCTCCTCCTTTTATAGGCTAAGGAGGGGGCCGGCATGCGGTGGCTTCCTCAAGAAGTAGTCGTCGAGTGGTGGAACAACCGAGCGTTCTACCATAGGACGAAGCCATACACGCTCGTGGGCCCCATGGTCGCCTGGTTGTATCGTATTCTTAGTGGATGGCACAGGCACCATGGGGCCCGAGTGACATCATTCGAGCTACGTCGTCCACTGGCCTCCGTAGCATGGAGCTCGGTGCGGCTTGTCTTGTTGTGCCTAGCAAGCGGTCTGCGCACTAAGGCCTAGTCTTGATAGATCATCAGTGCACTACAAGCCAGGGGGTGCACAGGTCATAAATGCGCCACAATCTGAGTGCTTCGTAGGTTATGGGTGTGTCACAGCCCAAGGGTCCGTAGACCATGAGTGGGAGGAGGACCGACGCATCTACCATGGCTTGGCGCCAGGCGTGGTTAGTGTGGCCAGTCATTTATGACGAGTCAGTCTCGGGCCAAATGAGGGATCCACTCGAGTGGTTTTCCTTTGGGTCGCTCGCCCCCTGTCTAGTTCTGCCATGCCCGACCCTAGGCTCGATGCCGTGGGGTTCGTTCGGGTGCGGGTGCTTCTAGGGCAGGCGTTTTCTTCCTCCTCCAACTGACCGACGTGATGAGGACATCACTCCCAAACAAACAATGCATAGACCGACAACACGAGCACGTGCACGATAGCTAAATCTCTAGGATCGTTCTAACCTAGTCAATTATGTTTTAGAGCTTACGCTTGGTGCCATGGATGTTTTGATGATTAGGAACCTTTAAGAGGACCAACAAGGACTCTAGAAAGGCCAAGATGTCAAGGAGGAGAAGCTAGGACGTTCACAATAAGATAAAGCCAAGTCTGACTCAACTTCTCTACACTTCGGAGTCCAGGACCAATATGCACTAAAACAGACGTTCAGGATGCATCTGAACTCTGATTAGGTTGGGATTTTATGTATGGAAAGCTAAGGATATAAGCTTTCAAACCCAACTAAAACCACCTTAAAATCCATCCAGGGTCAATAGGAATCATCGAAACAAATCAGCGTTCAGATTCTGTATTGGTGCTGCGACACCGTCTGTTGGGCTGTGTATCGTGTTGGAGCCTATTAGGGGTGTGACCAGGGATCACGCACACCCCCTAACCTCTACTATATCCGTAGTTGCCACTACATTAGGGTTTGGTTGTACTTAGATCATATCTGTCATCGAACGCTATCGCCGTCTTATTATTTATTTTGTAACCAGCTTTTCACCGGTAGGTCAGTAGGCCTTTTAGAAAGCGAACAAATGAAAGTTCTCCGTGGGCATCGGTTTGTGAACCCCAACTCGTAATCAACACAATTTTGGTTGCATTCTTCCTATTCTTGCTTGTGTTCTTCATTGTGCATGCAGGGATAAGCCTTCGTGGTGAGGTCACTCGTGTGTCACGGGTGATAACCATCAGAGCAGTGGCGTAGCGATTGCGAGGATCCGTTCGCTCGGAGCCTTCGATTATCAGCGTTGATATTCCACCCAATCAAGTTATCGTACCTCACGAAAGATCGGGCATTGCCCTCTATCACGATGGGCCCTAGTTGCCAAAAGGCTTTTCCCCCGGCGCGCTCATTGACCGATGGGCCCTAAGGAATGGGGATCTTATCCCCAAAAAAAGCCCCTGAAAACCCTGGAGGAGTATCTCCCCTCGAGGGTTGGTGGAAGGGTTCGGCGATGTTTGTCCTTTTGCCTTCCGAGCGACTGTGGTATTTATTCCCTTAAGATTTGGTTGCTTTCAACGTAGCCTGCTGTCTCTTGGGTGGAGTTAGGCGCCTTTGCCCCTCCTTTACAAGCTTTGGGGCGGTCGTCCGCTTGTTGGTCACTCTTGGACTCCTTTTTCTCTTCGATCTTCCCCAAGACCAGCTCTTGCAGTCGGGTCAACCGATAGATCGTGGGTCACTGGGATGTCACGCTGTGTGGGTCATGAGCCGAGGTAGGTTTCTCTATCTGAGTTCCCCTAACCCCTATCCTGGGGCGATTCTAATACTTCTCCCCCTCTCCTTTCATTATAGAGGAGTCACCATCGATCAAGAGGTCACATCACCCTCCGTCAGGTTGCCACCGATGGGCCCTTCGCCCCCTCTCCCTCTCCCTCGTGTGTCTCAAGTGGGCTGCGACGTCTTCCATGCGACACAAGAGGCTGCCAAGGCCGAGACCGAGTTGCTTAGTATGCAACTCTCCAAAGTCGATGGTCACGTCATTGGTAAGACGGTTGTCCTCCGACAAATCTGTAATACCCAATTATGTAAACAATGGAATTGGAGTTGATCTCAATGTTTGGTATCCATTACTTATCATCATATGTGACTGGTCAGGTAAAAAAATGATGAGTAGTTCTTTACTAAAACACAAATAAACGATTGCATCATATTGGATTTTTGTTTGTGCATTTAAAACAATAATAATATTAATAGAAATACATTAATGTCCACATTTGGATTTAAGACCTAGTTTGCAAATTAGAATTTGGAGAAGGGGAAGAAAAATACTATACAAAATAAAGAAAATAATTATATAAATAAATAAAATCCTTTCGTACTTGTTTGTTCAATTTGTACATTTGAATCTAGGAACAAAGTCACAAAAAATTTGGATTTAAAATAGGTATTCAAATGAAAAGGGAAAAGAAAATCAAAAAAGGAAAAGGAGAAAAACCCTAATTAGGCCTCGGTCTACAGATTTGGGCCCAACTAACAATCCCCCCTACGCAGCCCATTTCTGTTCTCCACTGCACTAGCCCAGCCCGCTCTCTGGCATCACTGCCGCTGTCCCGTGGGCCCAACACGTCAGCCGGACCCCTGCTGCTGTAGATCTTCCTCATGTTTGTTGTGTTGCCCGCGCCGTCGTTCTCCATCGCGCGCTCGCTCAGGTTCGATGGGGATTGCATGCACGCGCGTAGCCCTGGCAGGTGGCCCCCGTATGTCAGTTGTTCGTCAACGGCGCAACAGAACCACGCGATTTCGTCGCTGCGCGCCGCGGAACGTGGAGCAGACCGCATCTCTCCCCTGACCATGGGCAGCATCATAAAATGGAACCCTAGGATCGTTCCCCAGTCATGGGCGTCGACCGCGCTACAACTACTCACCTCGTCCATCTCTCGCCTCAGCTCTTGCACGTCCCAGCCATGCTCGGCATCAACTCTGGTGGCGAGCTCTGGAATCCATGAATCCACCACCACACCCTTCTGGCGCGCCGCTCCTGCAACACCGGCCACGCTCTGCGCGCGCCCCTGCCTACCTGTACCTGTCGCCGCGCCTGCTGCCGCCTTCACCGTGCGCGGAGCCGCTCCACGCCATCGCCCTCACCTGTGCTCATCTCTCCAGTACCGCCCAACCTCACGGCGCCACCATCTGGGATCTCCTCCATTCGTAGCCACCGGTATGAGAGAGAGGGTCGAGGATAAAGTTGTGGCGTGGGTCATTGTTGGTGGACAACTGAGCCCATCACGAAGCCACTGCTGCTCGCCGAAGCGCATTGCGTAGGTGACATCGTCCAGCCGAGCCGTCTGGTGCTCGTCGGGGCCTCGCGACTATGTCTCGGCGTGGTACCACAGTGGCATCGTGGGCTTCGCCTCCATAGCAGCAGCATCGGCCTGTTCGCCTCTGGTGCGGTGAGTTTCATCTCCACGCTCCGCGATGTTTTCCTTCGTTTGCACGTACGGGTTAGCGATCGGTTTGCCGTCGGGGGGTGTCTGGTCGTCGGAGTGGCACGCTTGTCGGTGTTTTGGGTCCGACCGCACACCCGGGGTTGCCCCTCAAGGTGTTTTAGGAGTAGGACGGTGTCGCCAACTGTAGCTAAATGGTTCGTGCCAGATGCACGAAGAACAATGGACAGTATTTACAGGTTCGGGCCGCTTTGAGATGCGTAACACCCTACGTCCTGGCGAGTTTGCTCTGTATATGAGTTACAAGGTAGAGAGTTGGGGTGGATGGCTAAGTAGTGGCAGAGTTGGGATCGATCGATTTGAAGGGGTGCCCCCTAGGCCTTATATATTTGACCGTGAGGCAATACAAGCTGATATGATAACAACGTGCACCTAAAAGATAGTGAACTGTTTGAGCTTATCTTCCTATGACTTGGCCGACTTATCCTCACTTGGTTCCGTCATACGGGGTTCCAGCGCGGGAAAGTCGGGTCTTCTGTTGCGGTCGCTTGTTCAACGCTGTGGGGCCGTCCGAGTTCGCGCCAACCCGGCCTTATGTCGATCTTCTTCGCTGGTCGTTCCTCCCTAGGCCCATGAAGGAGTGACCTCACGGGTTATTGGGCTCTTGGGCCTTTCGTGAGGTCTTTTATCCTTCAAATGGACCCGGGGGATATCTGTCCCCCACAAGCCCCCGATCTTTGGGTTGATTTTGAGATAATCGGCCCAAAGATCCTAGGCCCAACTTGCGGGCTTTGTTTATGATAAGAAATGCTTCTCAGGCAGTTTGGTAAAAACGATTTCTTACTGTTTTCTTCTGCTTTGCTTCACTCAAAATCTAGAGTTTTGCCTCATACTTGTGCCTTAGAGGTCGGCATTTCATTTTGTAGGACCCTGAACTTCATTGGGTGCACCGGAGGTGCACCCAATGGGTGTAGCCCCCGAGCTTCGAGTGGATTTTTGAAGATAATCCACTCGAAGGTCTTCATCAGAAATCACTTTTATTTCCCACTTGCACTTTGGTTGGAGGTCAGCCTTGCCTTCAATCTTGCCTTATGCCTTAGAAATTGGTGTTGTCTTCTCTTGAAATGGTGATTCATTGGGTGCACCAGAGGTGCACCCAATGGGTGTAGCCCCCGAGCTTCGAGTGGATTTTTGAAGATAATCCATTCGAAGGTCTTCATTTCGTGTCTTTTTGCTGAGGGTCATCTTTTCTTCTTTCGGGTGCCTTAGGGGTTGGCATTATGTCATCCATATTATGCTTCAGAGGTCAGCATGATGTCATCAATATTATGCTTCAGAGGTCAGCATGTATTTTGTCTTTTGCAGCCGAGTTCGTGATCCGCCCATATCTTGCTAAGTGGTGCAATTTATTTGCTCTGCGACTGATTGGACATTTGATGGACGTTCCCTGGCTAGTCTTCACGTCGCTTCTGTCGGTCAGATTTTGTACTCCACCGGCTATATTTGGCTTTCCTTTGATCCTTACTGATATCTCATTTTTGTCTTGAGGTATTCATTGCATGTCCTGCACGGATGTGACAGTTTTGAAAAATATACTGATAATTCCTGGGCGTCCCCCCCAATGGGTGTGGGCAAGGGACGGCTTGGTACGCTGAGTGTTTTAGCCGGCTGCTTCTGAGTAGTAATGTGATGTGACAACGGGCGTAATCATATCATCTGCGCTGTTGACTGGAGTCCCAATGGGTGTTGCGTTGCGTGAAACGGCGTCAGCCGCCTGACATGTCTTTAGACGGGTTGAAGTGTGTATTGAATGCTTCGCGACTGTTCAGTGACCGTGGTTGGAGGTGAGCGGTTGCCTTCCTCTTCTATAAATAGTGCCTTTGCCTCTCTGTTTTTTTCACATCTCTTGCTGTTCTCCGCTGCTTGCTTTCTTCCTCTCCTTGCATTCCCACCATGGGCAAGAACAACAAACGCAAGCGCGAGCCGACTCCTCCATCAGAGGATTTTGGCGACTCGGAATACTCAGAGGAGGAGTTCTCCTCTGAGTCCGAGGGGTCTCCAGCTCCCGTCTCTCCTCCAGCGTCGTCCGATGACTCGAACGACTCTCAGGGGATTGCCGCGGAGATCTGGACTTACATCTGGGCCGTCGAGCGCTCCGGGCTCAAGGGCTCGGATGAGTCGGAGTACTCCTCGGACGAGGAGGACTCGCCCGAGGAGGACGGCGAAGGTGACGACGACGACGGAGGCGACGACGGCGACGACGGTGACGACGGCGGCAGGGGCGGCTACGGTGGCAGCAGGGGCGGCGACGGCGGCAGCAGGGGCAGTGGCGGCGGCGGCAGCAGCAAGGGCAGCAACAAGGCCAGTGGCTAGATGCCACTGGTTTTTAGATATTAGTATAGATTAGAAGTAGTATAGTGAAATAATGTAGTAGTATTAGTAATGTAGAGTAGTATAGTGTAGCGTAGTAGTAGTAGTAGTAGTAGTAGTAGTAGTAGTAGTAGTAGTAGTAGTAGTAGGGAAGTATCAACTCATAATGAGTTGATTTGTAAGTACTGTTACTTCCCTTAATGAAGAATAACTTTATCTCCTCCTGTACCAATTACATTGCTTCGTAGTAAGTCGATCTCTCATTTGTGGAGTTGATTCATTCGGAATAGTAACTGAATAACTCGGGCATCATATCACCGCTTCAGGGGTGATGGCCGAGCTATTATTGTCGATATTTACGCATTTGAAATAGAGTCCGAGTGATGATGAAACCATGTCAGCGTCGGAATAACTGTTGACCACGTCGGTGCTCTTAGATGTGACAGCCGAGTGACCTATGACAACGCCAGCATTTTTTAGAGATAACCGCCGAGCGTCTGAGGATATCGTCGGCGCTTTAGAGATAGTTGCCGAGCGACTGAAGATATCGTCGGCGCTTTAGAGATAGCTGCCGAGCGACTGGTGATAACGTCAGCGTCTTAGAAATGACAGCCGAGTTAAAACAGGCCGTGTCGGCCACTTTGAGGATAATAGCCGAGTGATGATGTGGCACACCGGGGTTTTAGAAGTGGCCGCCGGATGCCGACGTGGCACGCCGGTGTTTTAGAAGTAACTGCCGGGTGCTGACTGGGCGCTTTTGGAGATGGTATCTGACTCGGGAATATCCCACATATACTGCGCTTTCAGCTGCCTCTGCTTTCCGTGCCCTAGTTCTTGCTTTCCTGCCTCCAGATCCTCTCTGCAATTCGATTCTCGCTCTGTTTGCCAGTAGAGTTGAGATGGCGCCCAAGAGAAAGGCCTCGAGTTCATCCGCTGCAGTGATTCCCCCCATCGACCCCAACAGCCAGTTGCCTTTCGCAAGTAACCATATGTCTGTTGTCTCCGAGCCTGACCTCCTCCACCTCGTGTCCATCGGGGTTCTTCCCCCGAGGGAGCTCTGTTCTTGGCGGATTTGCCACGGGGTCACTGTTCCGACAGAGGATACCCATGAATCCGTGATTTACATTCCTTTTCTTCTCCACGGTCTCGCTCTTCCTATTTCCCCCTTTTTCCGCGGCCTCCTTGATTTCTATCGCCTTAACTTGACCCATCTGAATCCCAATTCTATTCTGCAAATTTCCATTTACGTTCATTTGTGCGAAGCTTTTCTTGGTGTTCTGCCACATTTTGGACTGTGGAAGTATCTGTATCACTGTCGCCCTGGAATGGCCGGGGGGCAGCATCAGCTGGTTGGGGGTGCTAGTTTAGAGATGCGCCGTGGAAGGAAGCCTGATTATCTTGAAATCCCTCTCAAGGACAGTATTAAGGGATGGCGTTTGGAGTGGTTTATCGTTGAGAACCACGGAAATTCTCTCCCCCCACGGTCGGGGAGACAGCCGGATGTTCGTACGCCGAGTTGGACCGAGTCCCCCACAGATCAGGAGGTGGCTGAGGCTAGGGCTTTGCTAGCTGAAGTTGGACTACTGAAGGAGAGGGGTCTGACTACAGAGGCTGTGGTTGCTGATTTTGTTTTCAAGAACATTCAGCCGTTGAAGGACAGGGCTTACCTGGCTTATCTGTACAGAGGCCTAGCTGACCCGACTCGGGTTACCGACAGAAGGATTCCCTTTGTAGACTTGGTGAACCGACTTGAGATGATTCTTAGAGGCAAGGTATCAAATGTTGGTGCCCCAGTGGCATACTCAGCCTGGAACCTGCCTCCTTCCAAGGCCTTCACTCTTTTTGTGTCGAATCCACCTGTCGCTGATGGCAGTTTGGGCCTTAGAGTGCGACCCTCTGCTGAAGAAGTTAGCGCCTTAGTTTCTTCGATTGGAGAAATTCCCGATGATGAACGACAAGTCCACTTTGAGGTGCCTTTGGATCCTAATGATGCAGAAATAAGTGCTATGCTTGATATGCTGGGCGAAGATTCTTCTGATGCTGCTCCTGCTGGGACATTGGCGGTGGCGCCTCTCCCAGAAGCTGGTACAACCTTGGATGCTCAGAGACCTGTCAGTGTTCACCCGAGACGTCCTTGCCGAGCCAATCAACTTGATCCTTCTGCTGATGAGCAGAAAAGGAAAAAGAGACGTCTTCGGCAAGTATCTAGTTTGGATCGGGGCGCTGGTCCCTCGGTTCCTGCTGCTGAAGAAGTTCCCGTGCTTGAATTTACTGACGCTAACCCCAATGGGTGCGATCCATCTGTCGCTGACCCCAATGGGTGTGATCCAACTGTCGCTGACCCCAATGGGTGTGTTGCTGATGAAAATGACGGGGAGGAAGAAAATGAGGTCCCTTTGACTCGGAAGAACAGTCGGCAGTATATTGCCAGTGGGGAAAGTAGTGGAGTTCCTTCTCCTGCTCTGTCAGCCCTCGTCGGTCTACAGGAGTTATCTCTGGCGAACTTTGATCAGACTCTAGAAGATATGGTTCCAGAGGACTTATTATCAGAGCCAGCAGATGGTGACGCGATGGATGTTTGTGCTGATGTGTTCAACGCCGGGTTGGGGTCATCCCGGGCAGCGTCCCGCGCCTCGTCGACCTTAGAGCGCGGTCTTGAGGGCCAGGAAACTGACTTTGATTGTCTTGCTCTCATGGAAGTAACTGAGGGGCCTTCAGCCTTAGAGGCGGCTGCCGCAGAGAGCTTGACCCTCAGGGATGGTGTTAACGCTCACCCAGCCCCCGAGGGTGTTGCCGGGGATGGTTCGGCTCGGGTGGGTGGCGTAAGTCACGACCCAGCCCCCGAGGGTGTTGCAGGAGACGATCCGGCTCAAGTGGGCAGCGCGAGCTATGACCCAGCCCCCGAGGGTGTCCGAGCGGGGTCTCCCTCTTGTACTTCCATGGATGTTCACGTCGGATCTCCTCCACACTCTGGTGGCATGGTGGTGGCCCAAGTTTCTGGTCAGGGAGTCGCCTTAGAGGCTAGCGTTCCTGCTGACCAAGTTTTGGGCTCTGTTGACGGTACTGAGTTGGTCCCTGCTGGTTCATTGCAAGCTGCATCGGGTGGCGACTTTATGCCAGGCCATCACTTGATCTCTCATGATTTGGGTGTCCCTTCGTTCTTCTCCAACCTCCAGGTATTGTGATATATTTTAGCTTGACTTTTATACCGCATGAACTGTTGTTATTACATTTATCTGTTCTCAATATCAGGCGTTGGTCGACGGGATGGCTAGTCAGCTGAGGTCACAAGGTGTGTCTGTTCCAGAAGGAACTTCGTCTCTGGCACGTTGGAATCCAGTGTTGCTTCAACAGCGTGTCTCTGACTTGGAAACGACGAATGCTAGTTAGTGCTCTTTTGATTCCTTTCATCTGCCTTATTGAATTGTTTCACATTTTGGCCCCCTTTGCTTGATTTTTTCTCGCCAGGCATGGCTCGGCAGATTTCTGTTCTTGAAGAAAAACATTCTCAAGGTCAGGCTGAACTGGTCCAGCGGTGTTCTGATTTTGAGGAAAAGTATTCCCAAAGCCAAACTGAGCTGGCCCAGGTCTCTGCTGCTCTAAATGCTGCTAACACACTGAACTCTACTCTTCGCGTTTAGCTTGATTCTGAAAAGGTGACTTGTGAAGCTGCGCCTTGTATTGCTGCGTTCTTATTGCTGGCCTGATGTTTGAAGGAGTTGATTCTTGCTCGCAGGAAGAAAAACGTGCCCTTGTTGCTTCTCGCGATAATCTGGACAGACTGTATCGTGACTCTAGCAACTCGTTGACCATTCTGGAAAGGAGTCATCGTTTCACCATGGAGGAGTTAGATAATCTTCGCTGTAGGCTACAGGAATCCACGGATGACGTGATCCATCTCAGGCAGTTGATATCGGCTAAGGATGCTGCTATCAAGGAACTGCGTTCTTCCAAGAAGTCCATCGCCCAGGAGCTGGAGACCGCTCGATTGGCTGCCAAAGTTGCTGAAGAAACTTCCATTACTTTGAGGGCCCAGCGCGACAGAGCCATGGATAAAGCCATTCGCACGGGGCGAATCTTGATGAGGAGACCCGGTGTGGTTGTTCCTGAAGACATAAGGGCTGATGTGAATGCTGCTCCTGATTCCTCAAGTCGCCCGTCTTCGTCGGTTGCTCCTGAGAAAGATATTGCAAAATAGAGAAATATTTTGTGTGCTTTGATCGCGCAGTTAGCATGGTCGGATATTTGCTAGAGGACACCAGTTCAGTATTTGAATGATATTGCTACTCTCCTATTGTTTTAGAATTCAATAGTACATAAATTTGCAGTAGTAAAATACTGAGTGATGGCTTTGAGACTTGTTTACGGGGTATAGAAGTCACCCCTATATGAGTAATCGTAAGCATGCGAGATCGTCTTAAGTCGTTACTGACTTAAATCGATTGCTTTTGTTAGTAGGGTATAGTGGTCACCCTGAGCTAAGTAAGCGCGAGCATGTTGCACCGCCTCAAGTCGTTGCCGACTTAAGCCGATTGCTCCGTTAGCGGGGCATAGTGGTCACCCCGAGTTAAGTAAGCGTGAGCATGTTGCACCGTCTTAAGTCATTGCCGACTTAAGCCGATTGCTCCGTTAGCGGGGCATAGTGGTCACCCCGAGTTAAGTAAGCATGAGCATGTTGCACCGTCTTAAGTCGTTGCCGACTTAAGCCGATTGCTCCGTTGGCAGGGCATAGTGGTCACCCCGAGTTAAGTAAGCGTGAGCATGTTGCACCGTCTTAAGTCGTTGCCGACTTAAGCCGATTGCTCCGTTGGCAGGGCATAGTGGTCACCCCGAGTTAAGTAAACGTGAGCATGTTGCACCGTCTTAAGTCTTTGCCGACTTAAGCCGATTGCTCCGTTAGCAGGGCATAATGGTCACCCCGAGTTAAGTAAACGTGAGCATGTTGCACCGTCTTAAGTCTTTGCCGACTTAAGCCGATTGCTCCGTTAGCAGGGCATAGTGGTCACCCCAAGTTAAGTAAGAATGCTAGTCAATCATGAACAAACTGAGTATCTTTGAAGCCTTCTTTATTGATGACATATTTCCCGTTTTACAGAGTACATCGTTGTCCTGATAGCTTTTGAAATATAGCTAAGGATAAAACTTCCTGAGGTGTTCTATATTCCAGGAATTCCCAATTTCTGTGCCATCCATTTGAGTGAGACGATATGATCCCGGCCGAGTGACTTCTGTTACTATGAACGGTCCTTCCCATAAGGGCGATAACTTGTGCCGTCCCTCCCCCGTTAGAATTCGGCGGAGGACGAGATCTCCTATTGAAAAGGATCGTTGTCGCACGGCCTTGTCGTGATAGCGTCTCAGAGTCTGCTGGTACCGTGCCGATTGAATTACTGCATTCAGCCGCTCTTCTTCGAGTACATCGACATCTTCCAGCCTGGTTGCTTCGGCCTCCGCTATACTTTCAAAGATCAACCTTGGCGCCCCAAACTTGAGATCAGCAGGCAGTACTGCCTCTGACCCATATACCATGAAGAAAGGAGTGTTTCCATGTAGAGCTCGGCTAGGTTGGGTTCTTAGGCTCCAAACGACGTAGGGCAATTCCCTTATCCACTTTCCTGCGAACTTTTCATTCTTATCGAAGACCCTTTTCCTGAGTGCCTCTAATATCATCCCGTTAGCTCGTTCGACCTGCCCGTTGGCTCTCGGGTGCGCTACCGAAGCATACTTGATCTGAATGCTCTTTTGCTCGCAGAAGTCGAAGAACTCTGAACTTGTGAAGTTGGATCCTAAGTCAGTTATGATACTGTTTGGTATTCCGAACCTGAATATTATGTCTTGTATGAATTCCACGGCCTTGGCTGAAGTTAAAGAAGCAATGGGTTTGAATTCTATCCATTTGGTGAATTTGTCGATTGCTACCAGTACATGAGTGTATCCTCCTTGAGCTTTCTTGAAAGGTCCAATCATATCCAGTCCCCAGCATGCGAACGGTCATGTTACTGGTATGGTCTGTAGCTGCTGTACTGGTAGATGTTGCTGCTTTGACAAGTACTGGCAAGCTTCGCACCTCTGTACTAACTCAGCTGCATCGCTTTTCGCGGTTGGCCAATAGAATCCTGACCTGAAGACCTTCCCGACTAGCGTCTTGGATGCTGCGTGTATTCCACATTGCCCAGTGTGGACCTCATCTAGAAGTCGCTTCCCAGTAGATGAGAGAATGCACTTCATGAGGACGCCTGATGCGCCCCGTCTGTATAATGTCTCCCCAATGAGTGTGTAGTGGGCTAACTGTCTGGCGATGCGCTCGGCTACATTTTTGTCATCTGGTTCCTCTTCATTCTTTATATATCTGATGATCGGCCTTCTCCAGTCATCAGAGTCTGACTCTGGTTGATTCACGATATTACACTCTTCTGCCTGATCCATTGAGATGCTTGGTTGTGGTATTTCTTGTACAAAAACTCCGGGTGGGACCTGAGTTCGACTGGATCCTAGCTTGGACAATACGTCGGCTACCGTGTTTCGATCTCTTTCTACATGATGAAATTCTAGGCCTTCAAATTTATTTTCTAGTTTCCGGACGACAGTGCAGTATTTTCCCATTGAATCATTCGAACAGTCCCATTCTTTGTTTATCTGGCTTATGACTACCAGAGAATCTCCGTATACCATTAGTCTCTTGATGCCTAATGATATTGCGATGTTTAGTCCATGGATCAGAGCTTCATACTCGGCTGCATTGTTGGAGGCTGGAAATAACAACTGGAGGGCATATTTGAGGTGTTCGCCTCCAGGTGCGATGAAGAGAATTCCCGCGCCTGCTCCCTGCAGCTTCAGCGAGCCATCAAAATACATCCGCCATACTTCTGCAGTTTCTGGGTTCTCTGGTACTTGTTGTTTAGTCCATTCTGATACGAAGTCAACCAATGCTTGGGTTTTAATGGCAGTACGAGGTCGAAATTCAATGTCATGAGATCCCAGTTCACAGGCCCACTTGGCTATTCGGCTAATGGCTTCCTTGTTGTGAAGAATATCCCCTATCGGAAAACCAGTGACCACTATGACTTTGTGGTCATCAAAGTAGTGACGTAGCTTGCGGGCAGTTAGAAGTACTACGTATAATAGCTTCTGAACTTGAGGATACTTTTTCTTCGAGGGACCCAGAACTTCACTGATGAAATAAACAGGGTGTTGCACTGGGTAGGCATGTCCTTCTTCTGCTCGCTCGACTACCAACGTGGTGCTTACCACGTGAGTCGTGCAAGAGATATACAGCAGCAGATCTTCAGCCGGTTGAGTCGATGTGGCTCGCCGTGGTGGTTTCAGTACTGGTGGGGTTGTCAAGAATTTCTTCAGTGCGTCTAGGGCTTCCTGCGCTTCTGAAGTCCACTGAAACTTGTCCACCTTCTTGAGTAGCTTGTAAAATGGTAAACCTTTTTCTCCCAGCCTGGATATAAATCTGCTCAGGGCTGCCATACATCCGGTAAGTCGCTGAACCTTTTTTTGTGATCGTGGAGCTTCCATTTTCATGATAGCTTCAATCTTTTCCGGATTAGCTTCAATTCCCCGGTGGCTGACAATAAATCCGAGTAGCTTCCCTGCCGGTACCCCAAAGACACATTTTTCGGGATTAAGCTTCCATCGATATCGCCGTAGACTGTTGAAAACGAGCTGTAAGTCTTCGATGAAGTTTTCCGAGTTCTCTGTTTTGATTACCACGTCATCCACGTAGGCTTCCACACGCTTGCCCCAGTGATCGGCTAAGCATGTTTGAATGGCTCTCTGATAAGTCGCTCCAGCGTTTTTGAGGCTAAACAACATGGAGGTATAGCAGAAAGCACCGAAGGGAGTGATGAACGCTGTCTTTTGCTCGTCTTCCTTTGCCAGACTGATCTGATGGTATCCGGAATAGCAGTCCAGAAAAGATAGCACAGAACATCCGGCGGTGGAGTCTACCACCTGATCTATCCTAGGGAGCCCGAAGGGATCCTTTGGACAATGTTTGTTGAGATCTATATAGTCGACGCACATGCGCCAATCCACTTTATTCTTTTTGAGTACAAGAACAGGGTTGGCTAACCACTCAGGATGTAACACTTCTCTAATGAACCCAGCTGCAATCAAGCGGGCCAGTTCAGCGCGAATGGCTTCTCTTTTGTTGGGCGTGAAATGACGTAATTTTTGCCTGATCGGCCTTGCCTAGGGGTAGACCTTCAATTTGTGCTCGGCCAGTTCTCTCGGGACTCCCGGCATATCCGCAGGTTGCCATGCGAATACGTCTCAGTTGTCTTGCAGAAACCGGATGAGCGCGCCTTCCTATTTATCATCCAGGCTGGAGCTGATGATGGCAGTCTTGCGTTCATCAGCGAACCCCAGATTGATCCTTTTAGTTTCTTCAGTCGGCTGCATAGAGGTCGCGGCTTGAGCTTCGTTCGCCGGTGCTGTAAGGTCTTCCTCAGGCTTAGAGTTCGCCTGCGCTGAAGAAGTCGCCGATGGTTTGATGGTGAGGGCCGCTTGGATGGCTATTCGGAAACATTCTGCGGCGCCTTGGAGGTCAGCGCGCACAGTTATGATTCCTTGTGGTCCTGGCATCTTCAATATCATGTACGTGTAATGCGGGATGGCCATGAACTTTGCCAATCCTGGCCTTCCAATGATGGCGTTGTACCCGCAGTCGAAGTTCGCCACTTTGAACCTCAGGAACTCGGTTCTGTAGTTCTCCGGAGTTCCGAAGGTGACGGGCATGTAGATGTGGCCCAGCGGGTATTCCCCTTCAGTCGGCACGATGCCGAAGAAAGGAGTGTCTGACTCGTGGAGTTCTTTGAGGTGAACTCCCAAGCCTCGGAGTGTCCGGGGGAAGGTGACGTTGATGCTGCTCCCCCCGTCCACTAACACCTTCTTCACCCTGCTCTCTCGGATCACCGGATCGACGAGGAGCGGGTATTTGCCTGGTTGGTCGAAGTTGAGCCATTGATCTGCCCGAGTGAAGGTGATCGGGTGCTCCGACCACCGGTATGGAGCGGGAGGACCGGTGGTCGCCACCAATATCTGGCGATCGTTGAGCTTTTGTTGTCTTCTGTTCTCCTGCGATCCGTGTCCGCCGAAGATGACGTTGACCTCCCTGTCAACGCGTGGGAAGGCTCCTCCTTCCCCCTCCTCTTGCTGCTGGGGTTGTCGTGGCTCTTCCGGTCCTCCCCGCGGTGGAGGAGGAGGTAGAGGTTGGAAAGGTCGACCATGTCCGATGGAGTGCTTGAAGTCCCTGCAGTTCCGCAGGGTGTGGCGCATGTCCTTGTGGTACGGGCACTGGGCATCGAGGATGTCGTCCAGCGTGCGCTCGCCTCCGCGAGGTCCTCCCCGGGCGCGAGAGGCAGGTGGTCCGACGGCGTGCACCTCTTCGCGAGGTCTTTTCTCCCAGCGTTTGTCGGGTTGCTGGTTCACGTCGCGTCATGGCGCTGTCGGTGCGGGCTTCGCTCCCCTGATGAGGTCCTGAGCTCGCTCGTCGGCGGTGATGTAGAGGTCGGATTCTCGGAATAGCTGCTCGGAGGTAGTCGGCGCTTTCTACAGTATGGCTCGGACGAAGGCTGAGTCGTTGGATCCTCTGTAGAAGTCCTCGATCACGGCCGCCTCCGTGACCTCGGGGATGCGATTTCTCATGGTCTAGAACCTTTTGAGGTATGACCGGAGAGTTTTGTCCCCCCGACGCTTGATGGATTTGAGGTCCCATGGTTGCGCTGGTTTGTCGGAGAGGGACTGAAAATTGGTGGTGAAGCGTCGACTGAAGTCGCTCCAGTCGTCGATGCAGTGTCGGGGTAGATGTCGCAGCCATTGCAGTGCGTCTTGCCCGAGGACAATGGGTAAGTACGCAGTCATTACGTCCTCGGATGCTCCGGTGGCTCGGGCGGCAGTGGTGTAGATGGCCAGCCAACCTCCTGGATCCTGCTTAGGTTCATATTTGTCGACATTGGATACCTTGAAGTTAGGGGGCCACTGAATGGCCCTAAGACGTGGAGTAAGGGCTATCACTCCACATGCGTCCTCCTGTCGTCGGAGATGATGTCTGTCCCGGGGAGGGGAGTAGTTGTTGTGGTTCCTCGACCGTCCCCGGGTAGTACCGCCAGTCGAGGCCGTTGCTGACTCGGTCCTGGTTGTCTGACTTTGAGCTAGGATGCCATGATCCCTGTCGTACTCTTCCCGGCGGCGGATCTCGTTCTCATGCCATCGTTCACGCGAAGCGTTGATGGAGCTTTGCGCGTCCCGGCGACTGTTGATGGCGTGTCGTAGATCGTTCGGCGGGTGAGCGAGCGGTAGAAGATGATTGGCTGCCTGGGTGAACAGTCATCGATAGCCCTCGGCGTCGGGAGTCCGAGGAAGTCCATCAGCTATCCGAGCTAGTACTCCTCCGACTTCACTCGGCGTGTTCATGGCTCGGGCGAAATCGGGGTTCAGGTTGCGACCGAAGAGTGGATTTTCCCGGCGATGCCTTGCGTCCTGCTCGGCTTGTTCCTGAGCTCGTCAGCGATCACGCCGTCGGGAGTTCCTTCGTTCTCTAAAGACGCGTTCTTCCGGAGTTTCTCCTATCTCCGAGACCTCATCTTGCGAGACAGGTTGCTCCGGATCCCGTTCTCCGGCCTCATGATGTCGTCGGATGTTTCGGCGCTGATTTCTTCGTCGACGGGACTCCCGCTGAGGTGGTTCTTCCCCGGGCGCGGTCGGCTCGTCGTCGGAGATGGGAGGCGACTCCACTCTCCCGATGAAAAGAACGTCGAGGTAGAATGGCGCCGCTGTCGTGGCGATCTTCCTTCGGAGAGCTGGAGGTTGCGCTTCTCCGGTATTTTCGGAGTTTGTTGGAGGAGACTTCTTTTTTGGCGGATCTGCAATGCGGTGTAGAGTTCCCTCTTCGTCTGCTATGGATGAGATCGTTCCAAAGCAGAATATGGATCCGGGACGGAAGGTGATCTTGCTGTGGAAGGTGACGGCCATTGAGCTAGCTTAGATCGTCGACACACCCCCTACCTGGCGCGCCAACTGTCGGTGTTTTGGGTCCGACCGCACACCCGGGGTTGCTCCTCAAGGTGTTTTAGGAGTAGGACGGTGTCGCCGACTGTAGCTAAATGGTTCATGCCAGATGCACGAAGAACAATGGACATTATTTACAGGTTCGGGCCGCTTTGAGATGCATAACACCCTACGTCCTGGTGAGTTTGCTCTGTATATGAGTTACAAGGTAGAGAGTTGGGGTGGATGGCTAAGTAGTGGCAGAGTTGGGATCGATCGATTTGAAGGGGTGCCCCCTAGGCCTTATATATTTGACTGTGAGGCAATACAAGCTGATATGATAACAATGTGCACCTAAAAGATAGTGAACTGTTTGAGCTTATCTTCCTATGACTTGGCCGACTTATCCTCACTTGGTTCCGTCATACGGGGTTCCAGCGCGGGAAAGTCGGGTCTTCTGTTGTGGTCGCTTGTTCAACACTGTGGGGTCGTCCGAGTTCACGCCAACCTGGCCTTATGTCGATCTTCTTCGCTGGTCGTTCCTCCCTAGGCCCATGAAGGAGTGACCTCACGGGTTATTGGGCTCTTGGGCCTTTCGTGAGGTCTTTTATCCTTCAAATGGACCCGGGGGATATCTGTCCCCCACAGCGCTGGCCTGTGCGCGAGGTTGAAGATGATGGTAGGGCAGGTCTGCCGTCGCGGTGCTCGGCTAGCTGTGGCTGTGCGTCGCGAGGAGGAAGACGCTAGGATAGCCCTGGATCGTTGGATGGACGGCTAGATTTGGTCTGGTGCATCTGTTCGGCTGGGATCCGATCCGGACGGTTGAACTTAGATCCTAGGGCCAGATATGCATACCGGTTCACTCAATGCGACATCTAATCAGGGCCCTCAGAATGAGATCCGATGGCCAGAATCCATCCATACTCTCGGCCGCGACAGATTTACATATGAGACCCTCAGGATTCCCTAAATAGAACCCGCAATCCACCCAGGTGTTGTCTGAGTCTTAGGAAACTTTGCAAGTTAACCCTTGTACTATTTAGTATTTGATGCGCAGTCCAGCAGCCAGAGAATTAAGAAAAACAATATTGGAAGTTGATTTTAATACAAAAATAAATCCAGAACTTGTTTAATTCATATAAAATTCATATTAGGTCCAAATTGACCCATTCCAGTTCCTATAATTTTGTTTTAATATTGATTATCACTTAGCACCACTATTTTAACATGAAACCCATATTAAATTGGGTCACCTAATTAATTTGGTATCAAGCACATACAGACTTCAGAAAATCATAACTAACTTGGCTTATCTCAGTTTCAATCCGTTCAAGTTGCTTTAGCCTCATATAGATATTCACTACGCAGTAGCATTATTGATTATATGATATTCCATACTTTTATAATTAAGTAACTAATGGGATCAGTCTATGTTTATTGGATTAACTTTTCTAATATTAATATAATATTCTGATCTTATGACTATAGTTTGATTAAAATATAATTTTTAGTAAAGTTATAATTAAGATTAAAAGTGAATTGATTAGATTATCTTTATAAAATCAACTCAAGACTTAGTTTTAATTTCTTCATCACATAGATCTCCCGTAAATTCACAACTCAGTAACCGTAACTATGATCTTAGTGATCTCATTCCCACGATCTCGTAGCAACGTGTAGATTATTATTATTCAGTTTGTACTTATGTTTGGTGTGATGTTAATTTTATCCATACCATGTTTATTTGTATTGCTACGACTAGCAGTGAGGTCACGAGGATCTGAAGAATCACCCTAGTAACTGGAATCTCAAGTGCCAGGCAAGTTGTGCCCTTGATTCACTTTTGTTACCCAATAATGTTCTTTATAATCATTTACCATGCATAGGTTTAATTTTGATGGGACCCGATAGGTCACCCTAGATTGTTTATCTCATTACCTTGTTTACCCTTGAATCACTTGGGTAGTTTGCTATTGCTTTATATGGTTTTGGGATAATCATTTATTATATCCATGTTTCAGTTATTTTGTTATTCTATTTATGTTCATGTCAAGATCATTATATTATTGTTAATTGGAACATGGAGCTTAACTTGAGAAACACGTGTCACCACAAGGGAGGAATGGGACCCCTTGGCTAATTAATTAGGAAAGCTAGTGGAAGACTACCTTACCCGAAAGGGGCAAGGGCAGTAGGGGAGTTGCATGCAAGGAGGTTCTCGGGTTGATTTTGCTGCGATGGCGGTCAGACGAGGGATTCTTGCAAGTGCTCTTCCCATAAACTGTAGCGGCTTTTCGGAAGCTAGTGGAACTTTGTAAAGGCCTCGTAGTGGATCCCTAGCCATTCACCTCGGTAGTGTCTAAGGGTCTAGCTAGCCCTGGCGACATGGGAAACACGACTTGTGGGTAAAGGGTACAACCTCTGCAGAGTGTAAAACTGGTATACTAGCCGAGCTCACGGTCATGAGCAGCTCAGGACTCTCTGATGATTAAATTATGGAACCTAAACTCAATTTGTCATTTGCATATGCATGGGATTATTATTAATTTTGTTCTATTACTTTATTTAAGGTTTGGTATTTACTTACACTTAGTAATTGCTAATAAAATTTTGACCAACTTATAAAAGCAATGCTCAGCTTTAACCTCTATTATTGATCAGCCTTACACTTCATGAACTCCCACCTTTGGTGAGTTCATGTCACATTATTCCCCACAACTTGTTGAGCGATGAACATGTGTGAGCTCACCCTTGCTGTCTCACACCCCCACAGGTCAAGATCAGGTACCACTGGATGGCGCATGGTGGATGTGCGCTGTGTTCGTGAGAGGTCTAGGTCGTCGTCTCCCAGTTGACTTCTGCGCCAAGGACGATCCTTAGTTTGTGTTATATTTATCTTTTATTTTATAAGACTTCCGCTATATAATAAATACTCTGATTATTGTGACATTTATCTCTATACACTCTGTTATTATATATGTTGTCTTCTTTGGCGCATGTATGAGATGCACCTGGCTTTGTTCCTTAAAGCCGGGTGTGACAAAATCCTTGGCTTCCATGCCTCTTTTCTTACATCGTTTATTTATCATGGCAGCCTTGGGCTAATCTAGAGAAGTTGTGCCACTGCCTAGGGCAGCTCCTAGACTACGTCGAGGCCCGCGACACTTCCCTGGTCGACTGCCTAGACAATGTCCAGTGCCACATATGAGATATTGCTGACTTCGACGTTCACCAGGGAGTTGTGGTGGCGTTGCTTATGGGGGGAAATCTGCTTTGACTGTAGCGTCCGGGACATTGTCTGTAACACCTCATGTGTTACCATGGCTAGTGCACACCTTGGCACTAAGGACTGTAATCATATGTGGTAGAGACTTAGGGAAACACATAAGAACTTGGCGATCATGTGTTAATCAAAGTTTGTTAAGGACCTAAGAAGCATTACTCAAATCTTTGTACACTTGCTACCTTGGATAAGAGGGGGGAAGAACCCTAGACCTCTCTTAAACCCTATCTCCCAAAAGCCATGGATAAGAGGGGAAAGAGAGTGAGCAAATGTGCAAAACATGAGTAATCTTCAACCAAACCATAAGTAACCTTATAACCAGCAATTAGGGGAAGGAAATATTTCAAAAAGACCCCTGGAGAAACCCCATTTCAAATCTCCAAGTGGAGAGAGAGCTAGAGCTCTCTATTTCTCTCTAAGTTAAAAACTACACCTACACTAAAGATCAGTCGTGTTCACCTCGAAGCTGGCACCAAATCCACCTATGTTCTATACCAAAAATGTGGCATACCACCCAAGGCACCCACTGGAAAAAGCTGAGCCTGAGACTTGGACGTTTGACATGCCTTGGCATGGTTTTTGTCGCGAGGTGGGCAGTGTGACACACCCGATTTGGCGACCAGAGATCTCCCTACCTAGGCCATATCTGCCATGGCAGCTCACGGATGAGAGACAACCCTAGGTGCCAGGAAAAGACTCGCGCCGGATTTTTGCCAAGATTCGCACGTTTGCGACTTGGGTGAGCTGTGGAACACGGGCAGAATGAAAGCTCCACGTGTTCGACGCGCTCTGTGTGCGCCAGAGCACGCCCCCATGCGCCTCGCATCGAGCCAACGGCCAGCCGACGCCATGGCCCGCGCCCGCGCCTATAAAACCCACCCAGGCGTCGACTGCACTCTTCCGCGCACCCTCAAGCCTCACCGGAGCTCAGTTCACCGCCGTTTGCCCGTGCGCGACGTGCCCGCGGCCACCCGAGCCACTGCCGCCGTAGACCGGCCAGCTCAGCTTTCCCCAACCCTGTCCAACCCTCCGAAACGAGTGTACACGCCCCAGTGAAGCTCCCCGAGCGAGGAATCGAAGCCTGCTTTGCCGGAGAGGCTAGTCCACGGTCGCCGGAGTTCACAACCCCGCCGGAGTGCGTGGACCGGGTAAATCACCGAGCCATTTCTCGATTCACTGCACAGATAGCCTCTACATCACCCCAGGAAGCTCACCGTGCCGTTGGATTGGACTAGGTCGCCGTGGTTTGGCCGGCACACTCGCCGCCGACGAGAACACCCGCATGCGCACGAGGACCGAGCGATTCCGGCCATCCCCGTCGTCGAGCCATACCTCGCTGTGACCGCCAGAGCCTCCCCGAGCCAACCCTGCCCTTCGCCGGACCTATCTCGCCGCCGGTAAGCCGCGCCACCCTTTTCTTTCCCGCGGGTACTGTTTACATTGGGGGAAGGACTGCGGGTGAGAGGAAGAGAAGGTCAGGGGGCTTTTTGAACTGTCAGCGACCCAGGGGAATAGTGGCGCAGGGGTAGATTTGTGCGAGTTGATTTAGTTTAAACCCAGGGACCTCGATGTAAACGGCTTTTTCAGAAAACCTTATTAAACCTGGTTTTAAATTTGAACAGAAACTTTGAAAATCCATAACTTCTGTTTAGTTCATCCAAATTTGGTCAAACCAATTTTGCCAGACTCTAATTAATGTGACCTACTTAAGAAAAATATAAAACCCCTAGGTACTATAGAAAACTTTACGGTTCTGATTTAATTATAGTTTTAGCCAAAAGCTCAATAATAGAAAGAAAAATAGTTGTACTATTTGACTAGGGTTAGAAAAATTTGGAGAAGTTTATATCTACCTACTGACCTATTTAAAAATATTAACCCTCTCTGTCCACCCCATTAAGTTAGTTTTTACCACTTATTTTACAATATGTTTAAGGTTAAGAAAAATAGAAAATGTGATTTAAATAATGACCCAGGGGGCACCCCTATTTTTGTTAGGATACTTACTTAAAATAGTTCACTAGAAAAATCTATGATACCCTGGTTTAGTATAAAATAATTGGGATACCTCTGATTTTAAGAAAACAAGGCAACCTTAGAAAAACCCTAGAAAAATAACCCCAAGGCAAAAACACCCCAAACCTTGGGATAACAAATGCCTTGTTATTCTGAACATAGGAAAAATACAAAATCTGTTGTTTGATATTTTTCAAATGACAAGTTAGTTATAAGCACCTTTTTGGCATTAAACTTTAGAAAATCACAACTAAATAACCACCAATTAACCTTCTGTGATTTTTGGCACAGAAGCTTATTATTACTGTTAGATGCCAACAAAAATGACCCTTAGGGCAGAACCTACTCCTAATTAAGAGTTGTAGTACAAAATGGCCCATTTACCCAACCTTTATTATTTTTTGTCTAAAGCATAGACCTTTTGTTTTGAACCTCAACTTCCTAGAAGGGGCTATAGTGACCAATGGCAACCCACTGTAATTTTTACAGAATTTTTGGAGAAGATTAAACTACTGTTGTAGTTCAAACCCCCACTAGAATTCATAAATAGAAATTAAAGAAAGGAAAATGAATAATGGAAATTAGTGTCATCCTAAAACCCTTGTAAATTGTCCACTGAAATATATAAAGACAATACAAATCCACTATGTTTATCCTCAATAAAAACCTAAGCCTAAAAAGTAATAAGCATAACCCACTGGAAGCCCCGCATGACTAAGAAACCCTAAGTTACTTCTTGACTTAGTTTCTTTTTAGCATAATGTTATTAAATCCTGCATAATCATGATAAACATGTTCATTGCATCGATAGACTGTAACCTTGCTGACGGAGAGTACGTCCTCGTGCCGGAGCAAGGAGCTGCTCAGGAGGTAGCCCCGGATCTAGCCCCAGAGTCTGCATCAGAGGATCTGCCTGCCACTGCTTTGGAAGGCAAGCCCCGGTTTATGCATAACCTGTTATTTATGCTATTTTACTTCACTTAATGATTGTAGGATTGATTGTGCACTTAGGTGTAGGAATTGTTTGAAACCCTAGTTGCATGATGTAATACCTAAATATGTAAACCATGAAAATAGTGTTGATCTCAATGTTTGGTGACCATTATTTATCATTACATGTGACCACCCATGTAAAAAGAATAGATCCTTAATAAGACACAAATAAACCATTGCATCATATTGGGTTTTTGTTTGTGCATTAAAAGCAATAATAATATGAATTTAATAAAAATGATAATGAGAGGAGGATTGGAGAAAAGAAAAGGAGAGAGGAGAAAGATAAAATAAAGTATAAAGCAAAATTTATGAATACACAAACTTAACCATAATGGTATGATTAAAATCTATTTCTGATTGGAGTACAAATTCAAAGTCATACTTGAACTTCAAATTGGTACTAGTTTCACCCTCATATTTTGAAGTTCAAATTGGGAATTGAAAAATAACAAGAAAAGAAAACAGAAAACAGAAAATATAAAAAGAAAAGGATAAAGAGGCTTCGTGGGCCGTTCCTACGTGATTTCGGCCCAGTTCAACAATCCCTCTCCCGCGGCCCGCACGGGGGTGTCTCTGGCTGTCTGGCGGGATCCACTGGTCAGGTGGTTGGGACCGTTCGGCGCTCCGCGCCGACAGCTCAGGTCCATTAGTCGGTCTCCTTTTCTCTCTGTGCAATTGACGCGTGGGTCCGAGGCTACTGTGGATCTTCCTTAGCAATCGCAACGTGCTGATGGCGTACCGGCCCTGGCCGAGATCCCCGCTGGGACCTGCTAACCTCGCGACCACCCATCCGCCTGGCTACAAAAGCAGATGCCCTACCGTGAATGCCGCTGATCTATTTCTGCCACGCTATTAGCCCAAACTATTTCGCCGTCGTGCACCGGTTATGGAGGAAGTCCACCGCCGGTAGATTTGTCAAAACGCTGCCCCAAAACCATCGAAGTTGTCTCCGCTCGGCCGTCTGGCGTTGTCGTGGTGATTCACCTGGGCATGCCAGGGTGACTGGTTTCCACATTAGGCACGGTCTACACCTGGGGAGCCAGAAATTCTCCATCGTTGCTTGACGCACCGTGGGTCCGCACGTCGCTGGAGCTGGAGCCTTCTCCCAACAACTCCCGGTATGAGTCGCCATCCATGTCCGCCTTTTGTCCCTTTCTTTTCGGTGTAGGTTTCCTCTGGTTGGGTCGGCAAAACGTCATTTGACCATGGTCCAGCCATGGAGCCTCCGCACTGGATACCGGCGTTCGGCCGTGGAAACAAGGAGAGAGAGAGTATCGAGGGAAGAAGAAATGGTCCTGGCCGTTCGTTCGGCTGTGATGGGCTTGCAGATTTGGCCGTTGATTGTGTAGCGGACGTCTCAGATCAGATCGGGGATAGCGTTGATTCTTGGCCATTGGATCGGGATCCGGTGGACAGGAAGGCATGGTCGGCTTTGAACCGTAGGAACTGGATCCAAGGGGCATGATCTCATTCCATCCGCGATTTAATCTGGGCCGCATAGCTCTAATCGGGCGGCTCTGAGTGCTCCATACCCCTTCGCGATGTAACATTTTCTAAAGAGACCCCGAAGAACCCGATAAACAACCCGCCGTCCCCTGGAGTATTTACTGAGTCTGAGTACCTTTTCGGTTAAGTCCCTGTGTTTTCGGCTAATAGTAGGCGCAGTCCAGTGAATAGAAAAGACAGGAAAAAGAAATAGGAATCTATTTTTAATATAAAAATAATGACTAGAGTTTGTTTAATTCATATAAAATTCATAGGGTGTCCAAATTAATCCATTTCAATTGCTATAATTTTGTAATAATGTTGTTTATCACCTAATGCCTCTGTTTTTATATGAAAGTCACATTAAAAATTTATACCCTAATTCATCTTATATCAAAATACATAAAACCTTAGGAAATTCGTATCTCCTCCGTTTTAACTCCGATTTGATCCGTTCAAGTTGCGTTAGTCTCGTAGCTTCGCGTAGATTATTATTATTCAGTTTGTACTTATGTTTGATGTGATGTTAATTTTGTATATACCATGTTTGCTTGTATTGCTACGTCTAGCGCGAGGACGTGTCATCTGAGAAGCAAGTTGGTACCTGGAATCTCAAGTGCCAGGCAAGTTGTGCCCTTGACCACTTTTTACCCAATAATGTTCTTTAATATCACTTATCCATGCATAGGTTAATTTTGATGGGACCCAATAGGTCACCCTAGATTTGTTTATCTCATTACCTTGGTTACCCCTGAATCACTTGGGTAGTTTGCTATTGCTTTACATGGTTTTGGGATAATCATTTATTATATCTATGTTCCAATTATTCTTGTTATTCTGTTTATGTTCATGTTGAGATCATTAATGTTAATTGGAACATAGAGCTTAACTTGAGAACCACGTGCCACCACAAGGGTTTAATGGGACGCCCTTGGCTGACTAATTAGGAAAGCTAGTGGAAGACTACCTTACCCGAAAGGGGCAAGGGCAGTAGGGGAGTGGTCAGTGTAGGGAGGTCCCTGGTTGATTTTGCTGCGATGGCGGTCAGCCAGGAACCCTGCATTGGAACTTCCTATAAACTGTAGCGGGTTTTCGGAAGCTAGTGGAACTTTGTAAAGGCCTCGTAGTGTTACCCTGCCTCGCCTCCTCGGTAGAGGTGTATGGGAAGTCGCGATCCCTTGGCAGATGGGTAACATGACTTGTGGGTAAAGGGTACAACCTCTGCAGAGTGTAAAACTGGTATACTAGCCGTGCTCGCGGTCATGAGCAGCTCAGGACTCTCTGATGTTTAAATTATGGAACTTAAATTCAATTTGTCATTCGCATTGCATGGGTTTATTATTAATTTTGTTCTATTACTTTACTTATGGTTTGGTATTTATTTACACTTAGTATTTGCTAATAAATTTTGACCAACTACTTAAAAGCAATGCTCAGCTTTAACCCCTATCATTGATTAGCCTTACACATCACATGAACTCACACCTTTGTGAGTTTATGTCCACTGGTTCCCCACAACTTGTTGAGCTATGATCATGTGTGAGCTCACCCTTGCTGTCTCACACCCCCCCCACAGGAGAAGATCAGGTGGTTCAGGAGGAGCCGCCTAACACTGAGGAGTTCGATCTGATCTAGGTGGCGTTTCCCAGTCGACATTGGCGCCGACGATCCTTAGTTCGTTTTATCTTTATTATTTCATTTTGTAATAAGTCTTCCGCTATGTAATAAATACTCTGATGTTTTATGACATTTAGCTCTATACACTCTGTTATTATATATGTTGTCTTCTTGGCGCATGTATGAGATGCACCGGGCTTTGTTCCTTAAAGCCGGGTGTTACAGAAGTGGTATCAGAGGAAATGTTGACTGTAGGACGAGACCTAGATAGAAACGGACAAACCCTTACCTACTTATCTCATTCTGATTCATTCCATACTTACCTTACTCTGGTTCTTTCTTATCTTGATCCTGTCTCACCTTCTACTGTTCTACTCTGATCATTCTTACCTTTTCTACTCTAAGACAAGATGGATTTCAAACCTTGGAGTCCCTACCCCTATGACATTTTAAGAGATAGGAGGCCTAAGACAAAATTAAAACTACTTTCTCTATTAAAAAAGTGTTGGTTGATTGTTCTGATGATCAATGCCTGATTTGCTTCTTTGATTGATTGAATTATTATAGATGGACATCTTAGCATGTACCAACATAAGGTATTGAATTAGCTATAGTAGGTGAAATATTAATCTGCTTAGCTAATAAATCCCCCAAAATAACATGATTGTAATTACTGCCTTGTCTACTGCTCTTTCTTACCTTATGTATCTAACTCAGATGGTCAATACCAGGAAAGGAAAGATTATCACGCAACAGCAAACAGAAATGAATCCTCCAAATCCCCCACCTGTTGAAACCGAGCAAGTGATCGCAACCCAAAGGCTGGTAATACAGCAATTGACAGACATGATGACCGAAATGCAAAACCAGATAAGACAAGAACGCGAGGAAATACGTCAGGCCCGTCTGGAGATACAGCAAGAAATAAGGCAATCACGGTTGGAGAGACAACGACAAGAGCAACCACCATCTCCACCACCACCAGCTCCACCAAGCTACATAAACATATATGTAAATTACTACTATTTGTAAGATCTACATGTTCCTTTAGTTAGTATTCGGTATGATACCATTTTAAGAGGAATAAAAAGGTCTATTTGACCCCATGAGTTGCTAATAAAATTATGCGTCATGCTGAGATTTTGGTTTGGGCATATGTGTTGGACAATATGAGAAAACCCATGAGAGTAATTACACCTAAAGGGACTGAAGAATCAGTGAACGGAATTACAAGAGGCTGGGTACATTCGTCCGAGTCTTCACCTTGGAGAGCACCAGTTTTGTTTGTAAAGAAGAAAGATGGATTGTAAGGGATGTGCGTGGATTGTAGGACTCTTAATGATGTCACTGTGAAGAACAAGTGTCCATTACCCTGCATTGAGGATTTATTTGATCAGATGAGAGGAGCAAGGGTATTCTCGAAGATTGAACTCCGACCGGGTTATCACCAAATGAAGATTAGGCCATCGGATATTCCCAAGGCGGTTTTATCGACCCGATATGGTTTATATGAGTTCACTGTTATGTCATTTGGACTAACTAATGCACCAACTATTTTATGGATCTGATGAATAAGGTGTTTATGGAGTATTTGGACAGATTCGTCGTGGTTTTCATGGACGATAACTTTATTTATTCCAAGAGTGATAGTGATCATGAGGAACATATGTGATTGGTACTACAGAAGCGTTAAGATAATCAACTCTATGCCAAGTACGGTAAATACGAGTTTTGGATTGGCGAGGTGCCATTTCTTGGACATATCATTTCTAATGGAGGGATATCAGTGGATCCTGCTAAAGTCAAGGAGATAGTGGTGTGTAGCATACCCACTACGGTTACGGAGGACCGAAGTTTCTTGGGACTTGCAGGATATTATTGGAGATTTATTGAAGGATTTTCTAAGATTGCTAAGCTTATGACCTCGCTTTTGGTGAAGGAAAGAGAATTCAAGTGGGACGAGAAGTGCCAAGTATATACGGATCATAAGAGTTTGAAGTATATATTCACTCCGAAGGATCTCAACCTTAGGCAACGTCGTTGGTTGGAGCTTATTAAAGATTACGATTTGGGAATTCACTATCGCCTGGGCAAGGCAAATTTGGTTACAGATGCCTTGAGTCGAAAGGAGCATGTTCATTTAGCTGTTGTTGCCCAGCTACTCGATGAGATTGTTGAGAATTTCAGGAGACTTAACCTGGGGATAGTTGCTCACACTAAAGGAGTTATTATTGATATGGAACCTACCTTGGAGCAAGAGATCCGCAAAGGACAAAATGGTGATGCTAAGATACAAGAGATTAAGGATCTGATTACTGAAGATCGAGTTCCGGAATTCACGGAAGATGAGCAAGGCACCGTATGCTTCAAGGACAAGAGATGAGTTCCCAAAATTGAAAGCCTTCGTGAGACTATATTGAAGAAAGCCCATGACTTGGATTATTCTATTCATCCTGGGAGTACCAAGATGTATCAGGATTTGAAGCGGAAGTATTGGTGGTATGGATTAAAGAGAGTTGTGGCTGCACATGTGGCTATGTGCGATGTATGTCAAAGAGTTAAGGTTGAACACGAGAGGCCAGCTGGACTATTATACCCATTAAGGATACCCGAGTGGAAGTGAGAAGAGATTGGTATGGACTTCATTACTGGATTGCCTCGCACCTCGAAAGGATATGATGCTAGATGGGTTATTGTGGATAGACTGACCAAAGTGGCTCATTTCATTCCGGTCAAGACTACTTATAAGGGATCCCAATTGGCTAAGTTATACATGTCTCGGATTGAGTCTCTACACGGTGTACCAAAGTGGATCATTTTGGATAGAGGATCACAGTTTGCCTCCAAATTTTGGAAAAGTTTTCATGAGAATATGGATACAAAGTTGAATTTTAGTTGACTTACCATCCTCAGACCAATGTACAAACTGAAAGGACCAATCAAGTATTATAAGACATGTTGGGAGCTTGTACCCTTCAGCATGGTAGTAGTTGGGACAAGAGTCTAACTTATGCTGAGTACCCCATCAAGATTTTGGATACACTGACTCGTGTCACGAGGAATAAGATTATAAAGATATCCAAAGTACTATGGAGTCATAATGGAGAAGATGAAGCTACTTGGGAGAGATAAGAAGAGATTCGAATAGACATTCCCCATCTTTTCCTTAGATCTTCCTAAATCTCGAGGACGAGATTATTTTTAAGGGGGGTAGGATTTGTAATACCTAAATATGTAAACCATGAAAATAGTGTTGATCTCAATGTTTGGTGACCATTATTTATCATTACATGTGACCACCCATGTAAAAAGAATAGATCCTTAATAAGACACAAATAAACCATTGCATCATATTGGGTTTTTGTTTGTGCATTAAAAGCAATAATAATATGAATTTAATAAAAATGATAATGAGAGGAGGATTGGAGAAAAGAAAAGGAGAGAGGAGAAAGATAAAATAAAGTATAAAGCAAAATTTATGAATACACAAACTTAACCATAATGGTATGATTAAAATCTATTTCTGATTGGAGTACAAATTCAAAGTCATACTTGAACTTCAAATTGGTACTAGTTTCACCCTCATATTTTGAAGTTCAAATTGGGAATTGAAAAATAACAAGAAAAGAAAACAGAAAACATAAAATATAAAAAGAAAAGGATAAAGAGGCTTCGTGGGCCGTTCCTGCGTGATTTCGGCCCAGTTCAACAATCCCTCTCCCGCGGCCCGCACGGGGGTGTCTCTGGCTGTCTGGCGGGATCCACTGGTCAGGTGGTTGGGACCGTTCGGCGCTCCGCACCGACAGCTCAGGTCCATTAGTCGGTCTCCTTTTCTCTCTGTGCAATTGACGCGTGGGTCCGAGGCTACTGTGGATCTTCCTTAGCAATCGCAACGTGCTGATGGCGTACCGGCCCTGGCCGAGATCCCCGCTGGGACCTGCTGACCTCGCGACCACCCATCCGCCTGGCTACAAAAGCAGATGCCCTACCGCGAATGCCGCTGATCTATTTCTGCCACGCTATTAGCCCAAACTATTTCGCCGTCGTGCACCGGTTATGGAGGAAGTCCACCGCCGGTAGATTTGTCAAAACGCTGCCCCAAAACCATCGAAGTTGTCTCCGCTCGGCCGTCTGGCGTTGTCGTGGTGATTCACCTGGGCATGCCAGGGTGACTGGTTTCCACATTAGGCGCGGTCTACACCTGGGGAGCCAGAAATTCTCCATCGTTGCTTGACGCACCGTGGGTCCGCACGTCGCTGGAGCTGGAGCCTTCTCCCAACAACTCCCGGTATGAGTCGCCATCCATGTCCGCCTTTTGTCCCTTTCTTTTCGGTGTAGGTTTCCTCTGGTTGGGTCGGCAAAACGTCATTTGACCATGGTCCGGCCATGGAGCCTCCGCACTGGATACCGGCGTTCGGCCGTGGAAACAAGGAGAGAGAGAGTGTCGAGGGAAGAAGAAATGGTCCTGGCCGTTCGTTCGGCTGTGATGGGCTTGCAGATTTGGCCGTTGATTGTGTAGCGGACGTCTCAGATCAGATCGGGGATAGCGTTGATTCTTGGCCATTGGATCGGGATCCGGTGGACAGGAAGGCGTGGTCGGCTTTGAACCGTAGGAACTGGATCCAAGGGGCGTGATCTCATTCCATCCGCGATTTAATCTGGGCCGCATAGCTCTAATCGGGCGGCTCTGAGTGCTCCATACCCCTTCGCGATGTAACATTTTCTAAAGAGACCCCGAAGAACCCGATAAACAACCCGCCGTCCCCTGGAGTATTTACTGAGTCTGAGTACCTTTTCGGTTAAGTCCCTGTGTTTTCGGCTAATAGTAGGCGCAGTCCAGTGAATAGAAAAGACAGGAAAAAGAAATAGGAATCTATTTTTAATATAAAAATAATGACTAGAGTTTGTTTAATTCATATAAAATTCATAGGGTGTCCAAATTAATCCATTTCAATTGCTATAATTTTGTAATAATGTTGTTTATCACCTAATGCCTCTGTTTTTATATGAAAGTCACATTAAAAATTTATACCCTAATTCATCTTATATCAAAATACATAAAACCTTAGGAAATTCGTATCTCCTCCGTTTTAACTCCGATTTGATCCGTTCAAGTTGCGTTAGTCTCGTAGCTTCGCGTAGATTATTATTATTCAGTTTGTACTTATGTTTGATGTGATGTTAATTTTGTATATACCATGTTTGCTTGTATTGCTACGTCTAGCGCGAGGACGTGTCATCTGAGAAGCAAGTTGGTACCTGGAATCTCAAGTGCCAGGAAAGTTGTGCCCTTGACCACTTTTTACCCAATAATGTTCTTTAATATCACTTATCCATGCATAGGTTAATTTTGATGGGACCCAATAGGTCACCCTAGATTTGTTTATCTCATTACCTTGGTTACCCCTGAATCACTTGGGTAGTTTGCTATTGCTTTACATAGTTTTGGGATAATCATTTATTATATCTATGTTCCAATTATTCTTGTTATTCTGTTTATGTTCATGTTGAGATCATTAATGTTAATTGGAACATAGAGCTTAACTTGAGAACCACGTGCCACCACAAGGGTTTAATGGGACGCCCTTGGCTGACTAATTAGGAAAGCTAGTGGAAGACTACCTTACCCGAAAGGGGCAAGGGCAGTAGGGGAGTGGTCAGTGTAGGGAGGTCCCTGGTTGATTTTGCTGCGATGGCGGTCAGCCAGGAACCCTGCATTGGAACTTCCTATAAACTGTAGCGGGTTTTCGGAAGCTAGTGGAACTTTGTAAAGGCCTCGTAGTGTTACCCTGCCTCGCCTCCTCGGTAGAGGTGTATGGGAAGTCGCGATCCCTTGGCAGATGGGTAACATGACTTGTGGGTAAAGGGTACAACCTCTGCAGAGTGTAAAACTGGTATACTAGCCGTGCTCGCGGTCATGAGCAGCTCAGGACTCTCTGATGTTTAAATTATGGAGCTTAAATTCAATTTGTCATTCGCATTGCATGGGTTTATTATTAATTTTGTTCTATTACTTTACTTATGGTTTGGTATTTATTTACACTTAGTATTTGCTAATAAATTTTGACCAACTACTTAAAAGCAATGCTCAGCTTTAACCCCTATCATTGATTAGCCTTACACATCACATGAACTCACACCTTTGTGAGTTTATGTCCACTGGTTCCCCACAACTTGTTGAGCTATGATCATGTGTGAGCTCACCCTTGCTGTCTCACACCCCCCCACAGGAGAAGATCAGGTGGTTCAGGAGGAGCCGCCTAACACTGAGGAGTTCGATCTGATCTAGGTGGCGTTTCCCAGTCGACATTGGCGCCGACGATCCTTAGTTCGTTTTATCTTTATTATTTCATTTTGTAATAAGTCTTCCGCTATGTAATAAATACTCTGATGTTTTATGACATTTAGCTCTATACACTCTGTTATTATATATGTTGTCTTCTTGGCGCATGTATGAGATGCACCGGGCTTTGTTCCTTAAAGCCGGGTGTTACACATGATCTCAGGAATCCTTTTGAGATGAATACTAGTATGATAGGTCAAGTAGTTGCTTTATTTAGTTAGGATCTCGGTAGAAGACGAGTGATTTTTCTAGCACTCGCGCGAGATCAGGATTTGGTTGTACCCACCTTCATACTATTATGATACTAGTGGTAGACAACAATCCATGGGGATTGGTTGTCTACGAGATGGGAAAATGGAATAAGGATTAACGTGCGGATACCTGTGTCAAGCGTTTGAACGTACTAAACACATACCGAGAAATATGGTAAATCGGTAAGCCTAGTACCTGAGTGAACCTGCCCGCAGACTTTACCCCTCACGCGACCTGAGACGTGGTCTCCCATTCCGGTTATGGTGGGTACAAGTGCGGTCACTGCACGACGGCAGTCGGGGTCAGTGAGGCATTGTACGCCAAGGCGGTGAGCCCTGATCTGTTGCCAGGGAATCGATGGGGACGGTTGATGTGTGTGGGGACAGAGTGCCCCTACATGTCGTCTGTTTAGGTTTACCTTGCAAGGATAAAAACTCGATTCGAATCGTCTGCTTCTCGCAGCTAATGAGACTGCTTGATCCATTGTACTGCATTGAGTAACAAGTGGAAATACGATGAGTTGATATAAGATGTTGATTGCTAATAATGTTTGCTACTATGTATGAGTAGATAGTACACTTTTAGCCTTAAGAGAGTCACACTTAACATGACAAAGTAAAACTTGATTTAGAAACTCAGCTAGTGCTTTTGGCAACCAAACCCCACAGCCAAACATCGGCATGTCTAGAGGTAGAGGAGTAGACTCCTCACACCGGGTAAGTCTAGCTGAGTATTAGTATACTCAGCCTTGCTTGTGGCATAATTTTACAGGTTCTCTGGAGGACATGGTTGCTGGAGTGACTTGGCCGTCCACCTTACCACCGGGTTGGACTGTCGAGTGGGACCCTACCTCGGCTGAGGAGGAGCATGAAGAGTGATGGGACAGGCTTCCCCATCTCTCTGTTTATTTATCGTTAGTTTCATTCCGCTGCACTTCGAACAATGATGACTACTTTTGCAAAACTCCGATGGTGATGTAATAATTTTAATACTCTTACATGCATGGTTTTATGCTTTATTGTATTTGCTCTGTGACTCACCTTTGAGTGAGATTGTGGTACTTGATCCTGTCAGTGGCCTCGTCGGACTAGATCCGAGGGATTGACGGGTTATTCCCATTTAAGTGTGGTCTAGCCTTTAAGGTGGGACTTAGGCACTTAAGTTGGAATAATTCGGGCAGTTCCGCCACAGCTGGTATCGGAGCTTGTACCACCACAGAGGAATCAATAAAATGTGAATACCATCATTTTTCCAAAATAAAACTTGATAGAAACAATGTTGGATAGATAGTAGGACGAGCAGGATAGACCTAGGACGTGAAGCCTTAGGGTGATAGAAGGGTAGCTAGGTGGCTACGTAATTAGGCCCTAGAGGCCACCTTAAGGGCTGGGAGTTCTTCCCTATCCCCTTATATTGGTGAGGTCGTTCAGGACGAGCATGCATTTCTAAATTAAACAAATGGATAATTGAGTAAAGACTTAAAAACAAGATAATAACCAACTAGGTCCCCAGTACTTTTTATTTAACTAGAGAAAGGCTGAGTTTTATTTTCCTTGTTCTTTTTATAATTCTTCTTCTTTTACTTACGCTTAACCGTACACAGATGACTTCCCACGGATCCTCAGAGGACGGAAATGCACTGTCCCACACTGACGGGCTTACACGAGAGGGCTTTCCCCACATTTTGTGGAGGTACTTCAGGGGGCCGGATACGCGACACCCCCTCAGTACGCGGTGCAGCAGTTCGAGAAGCACCGAGTGCCCCGTTGTAGGGTGAGGATGACCTTGGAGCCTCATCCCCTGCAGCCAGGCTGGCGCTCTTTGGACTCCGAGTCTTTTGGATACCGAGTTGAGGACACGATCGAGGCGATCGCTCTGCATGGGTTGACCACCTTCTGCGGATTCCATCCTTTGGAGCTGGCTACCCACCCCATTGGCTTGTTCCCCGCCGAAAGGGAGGACGACCCAATGTGGAAGGATCGGGTGGAACATGCCAAGGATATCTGTGCCATCTACCCAGGACAGACTGCGCACTTGACCGTACGGTGCATGAATGCTCTGTACCGCCTGCAAGTGATGCGCGGTGAGGCGATGTCCCATCTGATGGCACTACTGGAGGCAACAAAGATTACTCTGGACAACAGAGAGGAGCTCATGGTTGATTTGTCCACTGAAATGGTGGAGAAGGACTTGCAGGTGGAGCAGCTATCTACTGATATCCAAGAGTTAGCGGAACTAGTGGGCACCAGGGAGAACACCATCGAGGTTCTTGAGGATCAGCTCATTAACACTCAGCAGCAGCTTGCTGAGGCTAACGAGCACCTGGATATGCATCACCAAGAGATCCAGGACATGGAGGCCAACGAGGACATCGACATCGAGGGAGGAGAGGAGCCTGCCTCTAGTGTGGACACTGCTGGCTCAGGGAGACCACCTTCCCCCGAGTCGAGTGTTGCCTCGTTCGCTCACTAGGTGTTCAGGACAGAGTTAGAAGTTGGATGGTAGGACTCCTTGCAGCTAGCTTAGCTTTTGCACCCTTGGGGTACTAGGCTAGATAGAGTTGGGTCTTTTTGGGACAAATGATGTAATCGTGATAAACTCTCTTGGAAGCATGTTTGATGGATGCTGTTATCAGTTTTAAATTTGGAAGGAAAAATTTATGCCTTTTTAAATCCTTTTGTTGAAGTTGGAGTCTATCATTTTGACTCTTTTCGCCGCGATTAAATCTTGAACTTGGAGATATGGTGTTAAGTATATATTTGGTTTTTCAGATGGCCGTGAGGCAGCGTCGTGGCCAGAATGAGCGCGTTCCTCCACCGCCGCCACCGCCTCCCACTCTGCAGGAGCTGATGGCTCAGCAGAACGAGATCTTGAGGCAGCTGGCTCAGCGTCAGCCACCACCTCAGCACTATGGTGGTGGAGACCATCAGCGTCACCCCGTGACAGCTACCTACCAGGAGTTCCTCAGTACCCAACCCCCATTGTTCACGAGGGCAGAGGATCCACTTGATGCAGATGTGTGGTTGCGAGTAGTGGAATCCAAATTCCCGCTACTCCATGGAGCTTGCTCAGAAGTCACTAAAGTCAGGTTCGCCACCCAGCAGCTTCGCGGACCCGCAAGGACTTGGTGGGACCATTTTCTTGCCATGCGGCCAGAGGATCGAGAGGTGGAATGGAGGGAGTTTAAGGCAGCTTTTAGGGGACATCACATACCAGCAGGCATCATGGACCGAAAGCTCAACGAGTTTCTGGCACTCACTCAGGGCAACAAGACAGTGTTGCAGTATGCCCAGGCTTTTAATGACTTGTGCCAGTATGCTGGATATCACGCAGACACGGATGAGAAGAAGAGAGACAGGTTCAGGAGGGGGCTCAGCACTAAGCTCTGTGATCGTCTCAACACCGTCAGGGCCAACAGCTACAATGAGTTGGTCAACATGGCTATCTCCCAGGAGGACTGCATTACAGCTCGACAGGCAGAAAAGAAGAGGAAGACCCCTGTGGCAGGACCCTCAGCTCAGCCACAGCGCTTCAGGATTGTGTCTGACACACAGAACAGGGGACCCCAGCAGCAACAAGGAAGATGGGTGATCCGACCACAGCAGCAGCAGCAGCAGGCACCCAACCGCACCCAGTTTCCAGCTCAGAGGAACAATCAGCAGCAGCAGTACCGCCAGGCGAATGACAATAGGTGTTTCACGTGTGGCAACACCGGACACTATGCCAAGAATTGCCCCAGGAACCAGCAGAGGCAAGGGCAGAATGTCAATCAGAACCAAGGCAAGAGACAGAAGGTGCAAGTAAGGCAGGGCAGGCTAAACTTCACCACCATGGCTGATATTCCAGAGGGAGCACCCGTCATGACTGGTATCTTTACAGTTTTAAATTATCCTGCTATTATTCTTTTTGATTCTGGTGCTTCGCATAGTTTTATCAGTGCCAAATTTAGTGCCAAGTGCCAGTTGCCTTTTCACCACACCAATGGGGGTATCACAATTTCAACACCAGGAGGCAGGGTTGCCACCTATCAAGTCAACAGGCATGTGCCCATAAAGTTTGGTAGCCTTGTAATTAAAACCACCCTCCTCATTTTAGGGTTGGATAGCTTGGATATTATATTGGGAACTGACTGGTTAACCAGGCACCAAGCAGTTATTGATATTGCAGCCAGGGCCATTGAGGTGCACTCACCAACTTGTGGGGAAACCACACTATATATGCCTGACCAGGGATGCACCCATTCTTGTGCTTTTGTTATGATAGAATCCCCAGTGGAAAAGATCCCAGTGGTCCGTGACTACCCGGATGTGTTTCCGGATGAGTTGCCAGGGATGCCACCTGACCGAGACATTGAGTTCGCAATTGAGTTGCAACCCAGGACTGCTCCTATCTCCAAGAGACCCTATAGGATGCCTCCCGCGGAATTGGCAGAACTGAAAAAGCAATTGCAAGAGTTGTTGTACAAGGGGTTCATTCGCCCAAGTACTTCACCATGGGGATGTCCAGCATTATTTGTGAAGAAAAAGGATGAGAGTTTGAGGATGTGTGTTGACTACCGCCCTCTCAATGCGGTGACTATCAAGAACAAATACCCACTGCCCCGTATTGATGTTCTGTTTGATCAGTTAGTAGGAGCAAAAGTGTTCTCCAAGATAGATCTTCGCTCAGGTTACCATCAGATCAAGATCCGTGCCAGCGATATTCCTAAGACGGCTTTCTCTACCAGATATGGGCTGTATGAGTTTTTGGTGATGTCTTTTGGGCTGACCAATGCCCCGGCTTACTTTATGTACCTGATGAACTCAGTGTTTATGCCAGAGTTAGACAAGTTCGTGGTCGTTTTCATTGATGATATTCTGGTCTATTCCAAGAATGAAGCCGAGCACACCAAACATTTGCATACTGTGCTTCAGAGACTGCGTGACCATCGGTTGTATGCCAAGTTGTCTAAATGTGAATTCTGGCTGAAGGAGATTAAATTCTTGGGTCACACAATTTCCCAGGATGGGATATCGGTTGATCCTGAGAAGGTACAAGAGGTGATGGATTGGAAACCCCCGACTACTGTGAAGCAAATTCGGAGTTTTCTGGGATTGGCAGGGTATTATCGACGATTTATTCCAGATTTCTCCAGTATTGCCAAACCAATGACGGAACTGTTGAAGAAAGGAGTCAAGTATGATTGTAGCCAAAGGTGTGAAGATGCCTTTCATACTTTGAGGCAGCATTTGACAACAGCCCCAGTGCTGGCTCAACCTGACAACACTAAGCCATTTGAAGTTTATTGTGATGCTTCTGGTACAGGTTTGGGTTGTGTCTTGATGCAAGATAACAGAGTCATTGCTTATGCTTCCCGAGCACTCAGACCCCATGAGCAGAACTATCCTACACATGATCTGGAATTGGCAGCTGTGGTTCATGCTCTTAAGATATGGAGACACTACCTGATGGGAGCTCACTGTAACATCTACACGGATCACAAGAGTCTCAAATACATCTTCACTCAGGCAGATCTGAACATGAGGCAAAGGAGATGGTTGGAGCTAATCAAGGACTATGATTTGGAGGTGCACTACCATCCGGGCAAAGCAAATGTTGTGGCAGATGCCTTGAGCAGAAAGGCCCAGTGCAATTGTATAAGCATGGGTACAAGAGTTACCACCCTGTGCGATGAGCTGTGCAAGCTGAACCTGGAAGTTGTTTCTCCGGGTGACTTGAGTTATATCTCGGTGGAACCCACATTGCAAGAGCAAATAGTCAGGGCACAGATTGAGGATAAGGGTGTTCAGGTTATCAAGGAAATGATCAAGCAAAAGGCAGAAAAATACAAGTGCTTCCATCAGGACAGCAAGGGAATTTTATGGTTTGGAGACCGATTGGTTGTTCCCAAGGACCCTGAGCTCAGAAAGAAGATACTAGATGAAGCTCACCTTTCCAAATTCTCCATGTACCCTGGTAGCAACAAGATGTACCATGATCTCAGATCTTTATATTGGTGGACCAGAATGAAGAGGGAAATTGCCAAGTACATATCCGAGTGTGACACCTGCCAGAGAATCAAGGCCAGTCACTTGAAGACAGCAGGTCCTTTGCAACCCCTTCCCATACCGTCTTGGAAATGGGAGGACATTTGCATGGACTTTATAGTGGGATTGCCCAATACCTCCAGGCACCATGATTCTATCTGGGTTATCGTGGACAGGTTGACCAAGACCGCTCATTTCTTGCCAGTGCACACCACCCACAAGACAGAGAAGTATGCAGAAATTTATGTTGATCAAATAGTGCGATTGCATGGTATTCCAAAGACCATCATATCTGACAGAGGAGCACTGTTTGTGACACGCTTTTGGGAACAGCTGCAAGAATCACTTGGGACCCAAGTAATACGAAGCTCAGCATACCATCCCCAGACAGATGGCCAGACAGAAAGGGTGAATCAGATTTTGGAAGACATGTTGCGAGCATGTGCACTACACTACAGGAAGGATTGGGACAAGTGTCTTTCTTTGGCAGAGTTTTCTTACAATAACAGTTATCAGTCCAGTCTGAAGATGGCACCTTTTGAAGCCTTATATGGGAGAAGGTGTAGGACCCCACTGAATTGGTCTCAAGCAGGAGAGAGGGAAATTTTTGGGCCAGACTTGGTACTTGAGGCAGAGGCAAAGGTCAGGGTTATTACCAAGAACTTAGAAGCTGCTCAGGCCAGGCAAAAGAGCTATCATGACAAGAGGCGGAAGCCTCTACAGTTTGAGGTGGGAGATCATGTTTATCTTAAGGTGTCACCCACCAAGGGTGTCCAGAGATTCGGGATCAAGGGCAAGTTAGCTCCTCGCTACATTGGACCCTATGAAATCAAAGCAAGTTGTGGACCCGTAGCCTACCAGTTGGAATTGCCACCCAGCATGTCAGCTGTTCACGATGTGTTCCATGTATCTCAGCTGCGGAAATGTGTTCGTCTACCCACTGAAGTGCTACCAGAACCAGATATTGAGATAGAACCAGACTTGTCCTACCAAGAGTACCCCGTCAAGGTATTAGATCAAAAGGAGAGATCAACTCGGGCAAGGTCGGTCAGAATGTATAAGGTTCAGTGGAGTCACCATTCAGCAGAAGAAGCTACATGGGAGACTGAGGATTTTCTACGCTCTCGCTTCCCCGACTTTCTGCCCAAAGGAGTCGGTACGTAACCTCAAAACCCCACCCCCACCTGCCCTTTGAATTCAATTATAAGAAAAACTTAGATAACAAGGATAGTCTAAGTTGTGGATTTAACTTAAGAAGGGCTTCCTTCTGAAGTTGCAAAGAGAATGACATTCGAAGAGCAGTTAACAAGAGAAACTTGAGTATAAAGAAAGAGTAGCACCAACACACCTTCAAGCACCCCTCCAAGCGACTCTACCTAAAATCTCGGGACGAGATTCCTTTAAGGGGGGAGGGCTGTAACACCTCAGGTGTTACCATGGCTAGAGCACACCTTGGCACTAAGGACTGTAATCATATGTGGTAGAGACTTAGGGAAACACATAAGAACTTGGAGATCATGTGTTAATCAAAGTTTGTTAAGGACCTAAGAAGCATTACTCAAATCTTTGTACACTTGCTACCTTGGATAAGAGGGGGGAAGAACCCTAGACCTCTCTTAAACCCTATCTCCCAAAAGCCATGGATAAGAGGGGAAAGAGAGTGAGCAAATGTGCAAAACATGAGTAATCTTCAACCAAACCATAAGTAACCTTATAACCAGCAATTAGGGGAAGGAAATATTTCAAAAAGACCCCTGGAGAAACCCCATTTCAAATCTCCAAGTGGAGAGAGAGCTAGAGCTCTCTATTTCTCTCTAAGTTAAAAACTACACCTACACTAAAGATCAGTCGTGTTCACCTCGAAGCTGGCACCAAATCCACCTATGTTCTATACCAAAAATGTGGCATACTACCCAAGGCACCCACTGGAAAAAGCTGAGCCTGAGACTTGGACGTTTGACATGCCTTGGCATGGTTTTTGTCGCGAGGTGGGCAGTGTGACACACCCGATTTGGCGACCAGAGATCTCCCTACCTAGGCCATATCTGCCATGGCAGCTCACGGATGAGAGACAACCCTAGGTGCCAGGAAAAGACTCGCGCCGGATTTTTGCCAAGATTCGCACGTTTGCGACTTGGGTGAGCTGTGGAACACGGGCAGAATGAAAGCTCCACGTGTTCGACGCGCTCTGTGTGCGCCAGAGCACGCCCCCGTGCGCCTCGCATCGAGCCAACGGCCAGCCGACGCCATGGCCCGCGCCCGCGCCTATAAAACCCACCCAGGCGTCGACTGCACTCTTCCGCGCACCCTCAAGCCTCACCGGAGCTCAGTTCACCGCCGTTTGCCCGTGCGCGACGTGCCCGCGGCCACCCGAGCCACTGCCGCCGTAGACCGGCCAGCCCAGCTTTCCCCAACCCTATCCAACCCTCCGAAACGAGTGTACACGCCCCAGTGAAGCTCCCCGAGCGAGGAATCGAAGCCTGCTTTGCCGGAGAGGCTAGTCCACGGTCGCCGGAGTTCACAACCCCGCCAGAGTGCATGGACCGGGTAAATCACCGAGCCATTTCTCGATTCACTGCACAGATAGCCTCTACATCACCCCAGGAAGCTCACCGTGCCGTTGGATTGGACTAGGTCGCCGTGGTTTGGCCGGCACACTCGCCGCCGACGAGAACACCCGCCTGCGCACGAGGACCGAGCGATTCCGGCCATCCCCGTCGTCGAGCCATACCTCGCTGTGACCGCCAGAGCCTCCCCGAGCCAACCCTGCCCTTCGCCGGACCTATCTCGCCGCCGGTAAGCCGCGCCACCCTTTTCTTTCCCGCGGGTACTGTTTACATTGGGGGAAGGACTGCGGGTGAGAGGAAGAGAAGGTCAGGGGGCTTTTTGAACTGTCAGCGACCCAGGGGAATAGTGGCGCAGGGGTAGATTTGTGCGAGTTGATTTAGTTTAAACCCAGGGACCTCGATGTAAACGGCTTTTTCAGAAAACCTTATTAAACCTGGTTTTAAATTTGAACAGAAACTTTGAAAATCCATAACTTCTGTTTAGTTCATCCAAATTTGGTCAAACCAATTTTGCCAGACTCTAATTAATGTGACCTACTTAAGAAAAATATAAAACCCCTAGGTACTATAGAAAACTTTACGGTTCTGATTTAATTATAGTTTTAGCCAAAAGCTCAATAATAGAAAGAAAAATAGTTGTACTATTTGACTAGGGTTAGAAAAATTTGGAGAAGTTTATATCTACCTACTGACCTATTTAAAAATATTAACCCTCTCTGTCCACCCCATTAAGTTAGTTTTTACCACTTATTTTACAATATGTTTAAGGTTAAGAAAAATAGAAAATGTGATTTAAATAATGACCCAGGGGGCACCCCTATTTTTGTTAGGATACTTACTTAAAATAGTTCACTAGAAAAATCTATGATACCCTGGTTTAGTATAAAATAATTGGGATACCTCTGATTTTAAGAAAACAAGGCAACCTTAGAAAAACCCTAGAAAAATAACCCCAAGGCAAAAACACCCCAAACCTTGGGATAACAAATGCCTTGTTATTCTGAACATAGGAAAAATACAAAATCTGTTGTTTGATATTTTTCAAATGACAAGTTAGTTATAAGCACCTTTTGGCATTAAACTTTAGAAAATCACAACTAAATAACCACCAATTAACCTTCTGTGATTTTTGGCACAGAAGCTTATTATTACTGTTAGATGCCAACAAAAATGACCCTTAGGGTAGAACCTACTCCTAATTAAGAGTTGTAGTACAAAATGGCCCATTTACCCAACCTTTATTATTTTTTGTCTAAAGCATAGCCCTTTTGTTTTGAACCTCAACTTCCTAGAAGGGGCTATAGTGACCAATGGCAACCCACTGTAATTTTTACAGAATTTTTGGAGAAGATTAAACTACTGTTGTAGTTCAAACCCCCACTAGAATTCATAAATAGAAATTAAAGAAAGGAAAATGAATAATGAAAATTAGTGTCATCCTAAAACCCTTGTAAATTGTCCACTGAAATATATAAAGACAATACAAATCCACTATGTTTATCCTCAATAAAAACCTAAGCCTAAAAAGTAATAAGCATAACCCACTGGAAGCCCCGCATGACTAAGAAACCCTAAGTTACTTCTTGACTTAGTTTCTTTTTAGCATAATGTTATTAAATCCTGCATAATCATGATAAACATGTTCATTGCATTCGATAGACTGTAACCTTGCTGACGGAGAGTACGTCCTCGTGCAGGAGCAAGGAGCTGCTCAGGAGGTAGCCCCGGATCCAGCCCCAGAGTCTGCATCAGAGGATCTGCCTGCCACTGCTTTGGAAGGCAAGCCCCGGTTTATGCATAACCTGTTATTTATGCTATTTTACTTCACTTAATGATTGTAGGATTGATTGTGCACTTAGGTGTAGGAATTGTTTGAAACCCTAGTTGCATGATCTCAGGAATCCTTTTGAGATGAATACTAGTATGATAGGTCGAGTAGTTGCTTTATTTAGTTAGGATCTCGGTAGAAGACGAGTGATTTTTCTAGCACTCGCGCGAGATCAGGATTTGGTTGTACCCACCTTCATACTATTATGATACTAGTGGTAGACAACAATCCATGGGGATTGGTTGTCTACGAGATGGGAAAATGGAATAAGGATTAACGTGCAGATACCTGTGTCAAGCGTTTGAACGTACTAAACACATACCGAGAAATATGGTAAATCGGTAAGCCTAGTACCTGAGTGAACCTGCCCGCAGACTTTACCCCTCACGCGACCTGAGACGTGGTCTCCCCTTCCGGTTATTATGGGTACAAGTGCGGTCACTGCACGACGGCAGTCGGGGTCAGTGAGGCATTGTACGCCAAGGCGGTGAGCCCTGATCTGTTGCCAGGGAATCGATGTGGACGGTTGATGTGTGTGGGGACAGAGTGCCCCTACATGTCGTGTGTTTAGGTTTACCTTGCAAGGATAAAACTCGATTCGAATCGTCTACTTCTCGTAGCTAATGAGACTGCTTGATCCATTGTACTGCATTGAGTAACAAGTGGAAATACGATGAGTTGATATAAGATGTTGATTGCTAATAATGTTTGCTACTATGTATGAGTAGATAGTACACTTTTAGCCTTAAGAGAGTCACACTTAACATGACAAAGTAAAACTTGATTTAGAAACTCAGCTAGTGCTTTTGGCAACCAAACCCCACAGCCAAACAGCGGCATGTCTAGAGGTAGAGGAGTAGACTCCTCACACCGGGTAAGTCTAGCTGAGTATTAGTATACTCAGCCTTGCTTGTGGCATAATTTTACAGGTTCTCTGGAGGACATGGTTGCTGGAGTGACTTGGCCGTCCACCTTACCACCGGGTTGGACTGTCGAGTGGGACCCTACCTCGGCTGAGGAGGAGCATGAAGAGTGATGGGACAGGCTTCCCCATCTCTCTGTTTATTTATCGTTAGTTTCATTCCACTGCACTTCGAACAATGATGACTACTTTTGCAAAACTCCGATGGTGATGTAATAATTTTAATACTCTTACATGCATGGTTTTATGTTTTATTGTATTTGCTCTGTGACTCACCTTTGAGTGAGATTGTGGTACTTGATCCTGTCAGTGGCCTCATCGGACTAGATCCGAGGGATTGACGGGTTATTCCCATTTAAGTGTGGTCTAGCCTTTATGGTGGGACTTAGGCACTTAAGTTGGAATAATTCGGGCGGTTCCGCCACATTGTCGGTCCTCCTTCATCCATTTCGAACGAAGGGCTGTAAGACATGCTAGAGGGTTTTGACAAGGTGGCCAATCGTGTCATGCTTAGGGTGTTGTCTCATGACGTCGTGCGTGGCGTGCGTTGATGGCAATGTGAAAGGGAAATGTGCCCTTGGGCCATTTCTATAATTGTTTTGGTGATTAAGTGTCCAACACAAATGTTTTGAACTCTTTATGTGTTAAACAAGCAAAAGGTGGAGATCAAATACAAGGTATGTTTCTAGACTTAGTGAATTGTTTTTGAGTACTAACCTGGTTATCTAAGTGCTAGAAACAGTGCCGAGGAGAAAGCAATTGAATTGCAAAAGAGTTGGCTATGTGCAGCAAACTCCAATTCGGCCTGGCACACCGGACTATCCGGTGGTGCACCGGACAGTGTCCAGGGCACCAGGCTGGTCCACGGTGAACTCGCCGCTCTCGGGATTCGACGGTGGCATACGGCTAAAAATCACCGGACCGTCCGGTGGTGCACCGGACTGTAAGATGAGTCATCCGCAGCGAACTCGTCGCTCTCGGGAAACGGAAAAAGCGACTTGGCCATAATTCACTGGACTATCCAGTGGTGCACCGGACTGTCCGGTGAGCCAACGGTCGGCCGCAAAATCTGCGAGCGACGCATGGCAGCTCCAACGGTCGGCAGGGTGCACCGGACAGTGTCCGGTGCGCCAATGGGCCCGGTGGTGCAACGGTCGACTGCGCCCGATTTGGAAGGAAATCGAGCACCGGACAGGCTACAATAGCTGTTCGGTGGCGCACCGGACTGTCCGGTGCGCCACTCGACAAAAGGCAAGATTGGCCTTTGAAAGGGAAATGTGCCCTTTGGGCCATTTCTAAGTATTTTGGTGATTGAGTGCCAACACATGTGCTTAATTGTGAATTTATGTACATGGATGAACAAGGTGCAAATCATGAAGTAAAGGTATGTTTCTAAGCCTTAGTACATTGGTTTTGTGTACTAATATATTTGTCTAAGTGTTAGAAACAAAAAGAAGAAGAGAGAAGAGGAGAAAAGACTTGGCTGTGTGCTGCCAAGACCCAGCTCGGTCTGGAGCACCGGACTGTCCGGTGTGCACCGGACAGTGTCCGGTGCGCCAGGCTGACTCGGCTCGAACTGGCCGCTCTCGGGAATTCGCCGACGGCGTACGACTAAAATTCACCGGACTGTCCGGTGTGCACCGGACTGTCCGGTGAGCCAACGGTCGGCAGGGCCAACGGTCGGCCGCGCAATCTGCGCGGGACACGTGGCCGGGCCAACGGTCGGAAGACGGCACCGGACTGTCCGGTGTGCACCGGACATGTCCGGTGCGCCAACGGCCTCAGATCTTCCAACGGTCGGCAACGGTCGGAAGCGCCAGTTATGGAAACAAATCGGGCACCGGACAGTGTCCGGTGTGCACCGGACTGTCCGGTGCCCCCGACGACAGAAGGCAAGGATGGCCTTCCGGATTTGCTCTCAACGGCTCCTAGCTACCTTGGGGCTATAAAAGGAGCCCCTAGGCGCATGGAGGAGACACACAAGCAACCTTTGAGCATTCTTGATCATCCACACTCAGTCTTTGCGCATTTGTTCGTCATTCTAAGTGTTTCGAGCTCCGTTCTAGTGAGAACTTTGTGATACTCTTGTGAGCTCGATTCTTGGCCGTGTGTGCGCGCGTTTCGCTGTGGATTTGTGTGTGTTGCTTCCCTCCCTTACTCTGTGCTTCTTTGTGATCATATACTTGTAAGGGCAAGAGACTCCAATTTGTGGAGATTCCTTGCAAACGGGATAGTGAAAGGCAAAACAAAACACCGTGGTATTCAAGTGGGTCTTTGGACCGCTTGAGAGGGGTTGATTGCAACCCTCGTCCGTTGGGACGCCACAACGTGGAGTAGGCAAGCGTTGGTCTTGGCCGAACCACGGGATAAACCACTGTGTCACCTCTATGCTTGATCTCTTGTGGTATTGTGTTTTGTTGAGACTTCACCTTAGCCACTTGGCAATAATCGTGCTAACACTTAACAAGTTTTGTGGTTTAAGTTTGAAGTTTTTACAGGATCACCTATTCACCCCCCCCTCTAGGTGCTCTCAATTGGTATCAGAGCCGTTCTCTTCACAAAGGGACTAACCGCCCGAAGAGATGGATCCTAAGGTGAAGGGTATAGTGATCAACGACAAAGAGAAGGAGACCTTCGTCAACGAGCCGAAGGACGACAAGCCTACCGACTCCGGCTCGGGCCATAGACGGAAGGAAGGGAAGAAGAAGAAGACAAGGCGCATCAAGGAGATCGTCTACTACGACGACAGCGATGAATCTACTTCTTCCCAAAAGGACGAGGACCACAACGACTACGAGAGAAGGAAACCGGTTAATTCGAACTTTTCCTTTGATTACTCTCGTATTCCGCAAAGTTCACATTCACATTTGCTCTCCATTCCACTCGGCAAGCCCCCACACTTTGATGGAGAGGACTACGGATTTTGGAGCCACAAAATGCGTAGTCACCTATTCTCTCTCCATCCTAGTATATGGGAGATTGTAGAGAGTGGAATGCACTTTGATAGTTCGGATAGTCCCATGTTCATTAATGAACAAATTCATAAGAATGCACAAGCTACTACTGTTCTTCTAGCTTCTTTGTGCAGGGATGAATACCATAAAGTGAGCGGCTTGGATAACGCCAAGAAAATCTGGGACACCCTCAAGATTTCTCATGAGGGGAACGACGTCACCTTGCTCACCAAGATGGAGTTGGTGGAGGGTGAGCTTGGACGGTTTGCAATGATAAGGGGCGAGGAGCCGACGCAAACATACAACCGGCTCAAGACCCTTATCAACAAGATAAGGAGCTACGGAAGCACACGATGGACGGACCACGACGTCGTCCGTCTAATGCTCAGGTCATTTACCGTTCTTGATCCTCATTTGGTAAACAATATACGTGAAAATCCCAGGTACACCAAGATGTCGCCCGAAGAAGTTCTTGGGAAATTTGTTAGCGGGCGAATGATGATCAAGGAGGCAAGGTATGTGGACGACGCCTTGAATGGTCCGATCAACGAGCCGCAACCCCTTGCTCTCAAGGCAACACGAAGCAAGGAGGCGCTACCTAGCAAGGTGGCACAGATTGAGGCGGCCGGACTCAATGATGAAGAGATGGCTCTCATCATCAAGAGATTCAAGACGGCGCTAAATGGTCGTAAGGGGCAGCCAAGCAAGACCAAGACAAAGGGGAAGCGCTCATGCTTCAAATGCGGTAAGCTTGGTCATTTTATCGCTAACTGTCCCGATAATGAAAGTAACCAGGAAAAGGGGAACAAAAGAGAGAAGAAGAAGCAATACAAGAAGGCAAAGGGCGAGGCGCATCTAGGAAAGGAGTGGGACTCGGATTGCTCCTCCTCCGACTCCGACAATGAAGGACTCGCTGCCACTGCCTTCAACAAGTCTTCCCTCTTCCCCAACGAGCGTCTCACATGCCTTATGGCAAGGGAGAAGAAAGTGAGTACTCAAGACTCCACTTATGCTTCTTCTAGTGATAATGAGTCTAGTGATGATGACATAGATTATTCATGCTTGTTCAAGGGCTTAGATAGATCTAAGATAGATAAAATCAATGAATTGATGCATTGAATGAAAAGGATAGGCTTTTAGAAAAGCAGGAGGATTTATTGTATGATGAACATGATAAATTTGTAGAGGCACAAAAATCATATGCTTTAGAAGTGAAAAGAAATGAAATGCTATCTTATGAACTATCTACTTGTCATGAAACCATTGCTACCTTAAGAAGTGTTAATAATGATTTAAGTGCTAAACTAGAAGTAGCTAGTAAATCAAATTCCTGTGTTGAAAATGTTACAATTTGCACTAGGTGTAAGGATTTTGATATTAATGCCTGTAGTGGACACTTAGTTTCAATTTCAAAACTAAATGATGAAGTGGCTAGTCTTAATGCCCAACTTAAGACTAGCAAGAGTGAAGTTGATAAAATAAAATTTGCAAGGGATGCCTATACAATTGGAAGACATCCCTCAATTAAGGATGGGCTTGGCTTCAAGAGGGAAGCCAAGAACTTAACAAGCCATAAGGCTCCCATCTTCGTCAAGGAGAAGGGAAAGGCCCCTATGGCTAGTAGTGCGAAAAAGAACCATGCCTTTATGTATAATGATAGGAGAAATGCTAGAAATGCTTATAATGATTTTGATTCACATGTTTATGATTCTCATGCCATGTTTGCTTCTAGTTCTTCTTATAAGCATGATAGAGATATGCGTAGGAGAAATGTTGTACATATGCCTAGGAGAAATATTGCTCATGTGCCTAGAAAGAATGTTATTCATGCTCCTAGGAAAGTAGTGAATGAACCTTCTATAATTTATTGTGCTTTAAACACTTCCTTTGCTATTTGTAGAAAGGATAGGAAAATAGTTGCTAGGAAGTTAGGGGCAAAATGCAAGGGAGACAGGACTTGCATTTGGGTCCCTAAGGACATTTGTGCTAATCTTGCAGGACCCAACATGAGTTGGGTACCTAAGACCCAAGCCTAAATTTGCCTTGCAGGTTTATGCATCCGGGGGTTCAAGCTGGATTATCGACAGCGGATGCACAAACCATATGACGGGGGAGAAGAAGATGTTCACCTCCTACGTCAAAAATAAGGATTCCCAAGATTCAATTATATTCGGTGATGGGAATCAAGGCAAGGTAAAAGGGTTAGGTAAAATTGCAATTTCTAATGAGCACTCAATATCAAATGTGTTTTTAGTTGAGTCTCTTGGTTACAATTTGCTATCTGTTAGTCAACTGTGCAACATGGGATATAATTGTTTATTTACAAATGTAGATGTGTCTGTCTTTAGAAGATGTGATGGTTCACTAGCCTTTAAGGGTGTACTAGACGGCAAGCTTTACCTAGTTGATTTTGCAAAAGAAGAAGCCGGTCTAGATGCATGCTTAATGGCTAAGACTTGCATGGGCTGGCTGTGGCATCGCCGCTTAGCACATGTGGGGATGAAGAACCTCCACAAGCTTCTAAAGGGAGAACACGTGATAGGTCTAACAAATGTTTATTTCGAAAAAGATAGACCTTGTGCAGCTTGTCAGGCAGGTAAACAAGTGGGAGGAGCACATCACAGCAAGAATGTGATGACCACGTCAAGACCTCTGGAGCTGCTGCATATGGACCTCTTCGGACCCGTCGCCTATCTAAGCATAGGAGGAAGTAAGTATGGTCTAGTTATTGTTGATGACTTTTCTCGCTTCACTTGGGTGTTCTTTTTGCAGGATAAGTCTGAAACTCAAGGGACCCTCAAGCGCTTCCTCAGGAGAGCTCAAAATGAGTTTGAGCTCAAGGTGAAGAAGATTAGGAGCGACAACGGGTCCGAGTTCAAGAACCTTCAAGTGGAGGAGTTTCTTGAGGAGGAAGGGATCAAGCACGAGTTCTCCGCTCCCTACACACCACAGCAAAATGGTGTGGTAGAGAGGAAGAACAGGACGCTAATCGATATGGCGAGGACGATGCTTGGAGAGTTCAAGACCCCCGAGTGCTTTTGGTCGGAAGCTGTGAACACGGCTTGCCACGCCATCAACAGGGTCTATCTTCATCGACTCCTCAAGAAGACTTCAGTCTTCAACAAATCATCGGGTTTGGTTGAAGTCTCTAGCGACGTTGTATTTGATGAGACTAATGGCTCTCCAAGAGAGCAAGTTGTTGATTGTGATGATGTAGATGAAGAAGATGTTCCAACGGCCGCTATACGAACCATGGCAATTGGAGACGTTCGGCCACAGGAACAAGATGAACAAGGTCAACCTTCTTCCTCAACAACGGTGCATCCCCCAACTCAAGACGATGAACAGGTTCATCAAAAGGAGGCGTGTGATCAAGGGGGAGCACAAGATGATCATGTGATGGAGGAAGAAGCGCAACCGGCACCTCCAACCCAAGTTCGAGCGATGATTCAAAGGGATCATCCCGTCGACCAAATTCTGGGTGACATTAGCAAGGGAGTAACTACTCGATCTCGATTAGTTAATTTTTGTGAGCATTACTCCTTTGTCTCCTCTATTGAGCCTTTCAGGGTAGAGGAGGCCTTGCTAGATCCGGATTGGGTGTTGGCCATGCAGGAGGAACTTAACAACTTCAAGCACAATGAAGTTTGGACGCTGGTGCCTCGTCCCAAGCAAAATGTTGTGGGAACCAAGTGGGTGTTCCGCAACAAACAAGACGAGCACGGAGTGGTGACAAGGAACAAGGCTCGACTTGTGGCAAAAGGTTATGCCCAAGTCGCAGGTTTGGACTTTGAGGAGACTTTTGCTCCTGTGGCTAGGCTAGAATCCATTCGTATCTTGCTAGCATATGCCGCTCACCATTCTTTCAGGTTGTACCAAATGGATGTGAAGAGCGCTTTCCTCAACGGGCCAATAAAGGAGGAGGTGTACGTGGAGCAACCCCCTGGCTTCGAGGATGAGCGATACCCCGACCACGTGTGTAAGCTCTCTAAGGCGCTCTATGGACTTAAACAAGCCCCAAGAGCATGGTATGAATGCCTTAGAGATTTCTTAATTGCTAATGCTTTCAAGGTTGGGAAAGCCGATCCAACTCTTTTCACTAAGACTTGTGATGGTGATTTGTTTGTGTGCCAAATTTATGTCGATGACATAATATTTGGTTCTACTAACCAAAAGTCTTGTGAAGAGTTTAGCAGGGTGATGACGCAGAAATTCGAGATGTCGATGATGGGCGAGCTGAACTACTTCCTTGGGTTCCAAGTGAAGCAACTCAAGGATGGCACCTTCATCTCCCAAACGAAGTACACGCAAGATCTGCTAAAGCGGTTTGGGATGAAGGACGCCAAGCCCGCAAAGACTCCGATGGGAACCGACGGACACACCGACCTCAATAAAGGAGGTAAGTCCGTTGATCAAAAAGCATACCGGTCAATGATAGGGTCTTTACTTTATTTATGTGCTAGTAGACCGGATATTATGCTTAGCGTATGCATGTGTGCTATATTTCAATCCGATCCTAAGGAGTGTCACTTAGTGGCTGTGAAGCGAATTCTTAGATATTTAGTCGCTACGCCTTGCTTCGGGATCTGGTATCCAAAGGGGTCTAACTTTGACTTGATTGGGTACTCAGATTCCGACTATGCTGGATGTAAGGTCGATAGGAAGAGTACATCGGGGACGTGCCAATTCTTAGGAAGGTCCCTGGTGTCATGGAACTCTAAGAAACAAACATCCGTTGCCCTATCCACCGCTGAGGCCGAGTACGTTGCCGCAGGACAGTGTTGTGCGCAACTACTTTGGATGAGGCAAACCCTCAGGGACTTTGGCTACAATCTGAGCAAAGTCCCACTCCTATGTGACAATGAGAGTGCTATCCGAATAGCGGAAAATCCTGTTGAGCACAGCCGCACAAAGCACATAGACATCCGGCATCACTTTTTGAGAGACCACCAGCAAAAGGGAGATATTGAAGTGTTTTATGTTAGCACCGAGAACCAGCTAGCCGATATCTTTACCAAGCCTTTAGATGAGAAGACCTTTTGCAGGTTGCGTAGTGAGCTAAATGTCTTAGATTCGCGAAACTTGGATTGAATTGTAGCATACATGTATTTATGCCTTTGATCATGTTCTTTCTGCATTTTGTTGCTTATTATGGTGCTCAAGTTGTACAAACACTCCCTGGACCTCACAAGTCCGCTGCAAAGTGATGCACATGTTTAGGGGGAGATGTGCTACAACTTGACCCTTTGAGACTAACCATATGCTTGAGTTTGTTTGATTTAGTCTCAAAGGAGAATTGAAAGGGAAAAGGTGGACTTGGATCATGCAAGACTTCCACTGCACTCCGATGAGAGGGTAACTTATTCCAAGTCCATCTCATGAACTCTTATTGCCATTTGCTCTAAATTGAAGATTTTGGTGAGGCAATGGGGTTAAAGGGCCAAGATTGATCCCGTTTTGGTGCTTGATGCCAAAGGGGGAGAAAATAAAGGCCAAAGCAATAAATGGATCAGCTACCACTTGAGAAATTTGAAAATAGTAGAGTAGAGCTTTTGGTTTGTCAAAACTCTTTTATTGTCTCTTTTGGCTTCAAGTGGGGAGAAGTAGTTGATTATGGGAAAAAGGGGGAGTTTTTGAAATCTTTGATCAATCTCTTTTGGAATGACTCTCTTTATGCTTCAACATGTGTGTTTAACTTAGAGATAGAGATTTGAGTTTGATTTGCAAAAACAAACCAAGTGGTGGCAAAGGATGATCCATATATGCCAAAATTGATTCAAAATAAATTTAAGTTTTATTTGAAGTGAGTTTGCACTTGTTCTAGTCGCTTTATGTTGTGTTGGCATAAATCACCAAAAAGGGGGAGATTGAAAGGGAAATGTGCCCTTTGGGCCATTTCTAAGTATTTTGGTGATTGAGTGCCAACACATGTGCTTAATTGTGAATTTATGTACATGGATGAACAAGGTGCAAATCATGAAGTAAAGGTATGTTTCTAAGCCTTAGTACATTGGTTTTGTGTACTAATATATTTGTCTAAGTGTTAGAAACAAAAAGAAGAAGAAGAGAGAAGAGGAGAAAAGACTTGGCTGTGTGCTGCCAAGACCCAGCTCGGTCTGGAGCACCGGACTGTCCGGTGTGCACCGGACAGTGTCCGGTGCGCCAGGCTGACTCGGCTCGAACTGGCCGCTCTCGGGAATTCGCCGACGGCGTACGGCTAAAATTCACCGGACTGTCCGGTGTGCACCGGACTGTCCGGTGAGCCAACGGTCGGCAGGGCCAACGGTCGGCCGCGCAATCTGCGCGGGACACGTGGCCGGGCCAACGGTCGGAAGACGGCACCGGACTGTCCGGTGTGCACCGGACATGTCCGGTGCGCCAACGGCCTCAGATCTTCCAACGGTCGGCAACGGTCGGAAGCGCCAGTTATGGAAACAAATCGGGCACCGGACAGTGTCCGGTGTGCACCGGACTGTCCGGTGCCCCCGACGACAGAAGGCAAGGATGGCCTTCCGGATTTGCTCTCAACGGCTCCTAGCTACCTTGGGGCTATAAAAGGAGCCCCTAGGCGCATGGAGGAGACACACAAGCAACCTTTGAGCATTCTTGATCATCCACACTCAGTCTTTGCGCATTTGTTCGTCATTCTAAGTGTTTCGAGCTCCGTTCTAGTGAGAACTTTGTGATACTCTTGTGAGCTCGATTCTTGGCCGTGTGTGTGCGCGTTTCGCTGTGGATTTGTGTGTGTTGCTTCCCTCCCTTACTCTGTGCTTCTTTGTGATCATATACTTGTAAGGGCAAGAGACTCCAATTTGTGGAGATTCCTTGCAAACGGGATAGTGAAAGGCAAAACAAAACACCGTGGTATTCAAGTGGGTCTTTGGACCGCTTGAGAGGGGTTGATTGCAACCCTCGTCCGTTGGGACGCCACAACGTGGAGTAGGCAAGCGTTGGTCTTGGCCGAACCACGGGATAAACCACTGTGTCACCTCTGTGCTTGATCTCTTGTGGTATTGTGTTTTGTTGAGACTTCACCTTAGCCACTTGGCAATAATCGTGCTAACACTTAACAAGTTTTGTGGTTTAAGTTTGAAGTTTTTACAGGATCACCTATTCACCCCCCCTCTAGGTGCTCTCAGCCTTCCAAGTTGGTCTCCAATGGCTCCTAGCTGTCTTAGGGCTATAAAAGGGACCCCTAGGCGCATGGAGGAGCACACCAAGCATTCTCTAAATATTCTAAAGCATCCAGATTCCGCTCCATTGGGACGCCAAAGGAAAACACACTAAAGGAAAAGACCGTGGTATTCAAGTTGATCATCGGATCACTTGAAAGGGGTTGAGTGCAACCCTCGTCCATTGGGACGCCACAACGTGGAAGTAGGCAAGTGTTACTTGGCCGAACCACGGGATAAAATCGCGTGTCTCTTGTGCTATTTTCTCTGTAATTGTTTTTGTTCGCAAGAACTCGCCTCAAAACTACTTAGTCACACTAACATTTCTATAACCAAGTTTTTTGGCTATTTAGTGTTTGATTTTACAGGATCACCTATTCACCCCCCTCTAGGTGCTCTCAATTGGTATCAGAGTCGTACTCTTCATCTAAGGGACTAACCACCCGAAGAGATGGATCCTAAGGGAAAGGGGATGGTGGTCAACGACAAGGAGAAGGAGTCCCTCTTCAACGAGCCAAGGGACGACAAGCCCACTGACTCAGGGTCGAGTCACAAGAAGAGGGACGGGAAGAAGAAGAGGCACATCAAGAAGATTATCTACTACGACAGCGATGCCTCCTCTTCTTCACCAAGAGACGACGACGACTATTCGTCTAAAAAGAAAACGGTTAATCAGAATTATTCTTTTGATTACTCTCGCATTCCCTATAATTCAAATGCGCATCTTCTTTCAATTCCCCTTGGAAAACCTCCACACTTTGATGGAGAGGACTATTCATTTTGGAGCCATAAAATGCATAGTCATTTATTCTCTCTCCATCCTAGCATATGTGAAATTGTAGAAAATGGGATGCATTTTGATAGTTTGGATAACTCTGTGCATATCAATGAACAAATCCATAAGAATGCCCAAGCTACTACTGTGTTGTTAGCATTTCTTTGCAGGGACGAGTATAATAAAGTGAGTGGCTTGGACAATGCCAAACAAATCTGGGATACCCTCAAGATATCACATGAGGGAAATGATGCCACTATGATCACAAAAATGGAACTAGTGGAAGGCGGGCTGGGGAGGTTCGCAATGATCAGGGGAGAGGAGCCAACTCAGACCTACAACAGGCTCAAGACCCTGGTCAACAAGATCCGAAGCTACGGAAACACAAGATGAACGGATCATGATGTCGTCCGACTCATGCTAAGGTCATTTACTGTAATTGACCCCCATCTTGTCAATCTTATTCGTGAAAACCCCAGGTACACCAAGATGACGCCCGAGGAGATCCTTGGAAAATTTGTGAGCGGACACATGATGGTAAAGGAGGCTCGATACGTGGACGATGCTCTAAACGGTCCACTACCCGTCTACGAGCCTCAACCCGTTGCTCTTAAGGCAACCAGTAGCAGGGAAGCGCTACCAAGCAAGGTGGCTCAAGTGGAGGCTGCTAGCCTCAATGAAGATGAGATGGCACTCATCATCAAATGTTTCAAGACCACACTCAAGGGACGCAAAGAATACCCCAACAAGAACAAAACAAGGGGAAAGCGCTCCTGCTTTAAATGCGGTAAGACTGGTCACTTTATTGCTCAATGTCCCGATAATGATAATGACCAGGGACAAGAAAAGAGCGGGAAGAAGGAGAAAAAGAAGAACTACAGGAAGGCAAAGGGCGAGGCACACCTTGGAAAGGAATGGGACTCGGACTGCTCCTCTTCCGACTCCGAAAATGAAGGACTCACTGCCTCGGCCTTCAACAAATCCTCACTCTTCCCCAACGAATGCCATACATGTCTCATGGCCAAGGAGAAAAAGGTACGTGTTCGGGACACACCCAAATACACTTCATCTAGTGATGAAGAATCCTCCGATGATGAAGTAGATTACTCTAGTCTATTTAAAGGTTTAGATAGAGCCAAAGTAGAGAAAATTAATGAATTAATTGATGCTCTAAATGAAAAAGATATACTAGAAAAGCAAGAGGACATATTGTATGAGGAACATGACAAATTTGTTAGTGTGCAAAAAATCTCTTGCTTTAGAAACTAAGAGAAATGAAATGCTATCTTCTGAGTTATCTGCTTGCCATGAATCTATCTCTAGTTTAAAGAGTTTAAATGATGAATTAAATACTAAGCTAGAGGAAGTAAATAAAACTAGTTCATGTGTAGAGCATGTTAGTATTTGCAATAGATGTAAAGACTTTAATGTTGATGCATGTAATGAACATCTTATTTCTATTACTAAATTAACCGATGAGGTGGCAAGTCTTAATGCTCAACTTAATACTTGCAAAATTGAGTTTGATAAATTAAAATTTGTTAGGGATGCCTATACTATTGGTAGACACCCCTCAATTAAGGATGGACTTGGTTTTCGAAAGGAAGCCAAGAACTTAACAAGCCAAAAGACCTCCGTTCTCAACAAGGAGAAAGGGAAGGCCCCTATGGCTAGAAGTTCTCAAAGGAACCATGCTTTTATCTATGATAGGAAAATTGCTAGTCGTTCTCATTATAATAAAAGTTATGTTCATGCTGCTTATAATGATTCACATGCTATGTTTGCATCTAGTTCTACTTTTGTTCATCGTAGGCCGAGGAAAGATCATGTTGTGCCTAGGAAAATGTGCATTGGACCTTCTACCATTTACCATGCTTGTAATGATTCTTTTGTTCTTTCACGTAAAAATGCAAAAGTGGTTGCTAGGAAATTGGGATCCAAATGGAAGGGAGATAAAACTTGCATATGGGTTCCAAAAACTGTTATAACTAACCTTGTAGGACCCAACAAGAGTTGGGTACCTAAAACCCAAGATTAAATTGCCTTGCAGGTTTATGCATCCGGGGGCTCCAGCCGGATCATCGACAGCGGATGCACAAACCATATGACGGGGGAGAAGAAAATGTTCACCTCCTACATCAAGAACAAGGATTCCTAGGATACGATTATCTTTGGAGATGGGAATCAAGGCAAAGTCAAAGGTTTGGAAAAGATATCCATCACAAGCGAGCACTCCATATCGAATGTATTTCTAGTAGAGTCGCTTGGGTACAACCTTCTGTCTGTAAGTCAATTGTGTCACATGGGTTACAATTGTCTTTTTACAAATGTTGATGTATCTGTCTTTAGAAGGAGTGATGGTTCATTAGCTTTTAAGGGTGTATTAGACGGCAAACTCTACTTAGTTGATTTTTCAAAAGAGGAGGCCGATCTAGATGCATGCTTAATAGCTAAGACTAGTATGGGTTGGCTGTGGCATCACCGTCTAGCACATGTTGGGATGAAGAACCTTCATAAACTTCTAAAGGAGAACATGTGTTAGAACTAACCAATGTTTGTTTTGAGAAAGATAGACCTTGTGCAGCATGTCAGGCAGGGAAACAGGTGGGAAGCACTCATCACAGCAAGAATGTGATGACAACATCAAGACCACTGGAGCTTCTTCACATGGACCTCTTTGGACTCGTTGCCTACCTTAGCATCCGGAGAAGTAAGTATGGTCTTGTAATTGTTGATGATTTTTCCCGCTTCACTTGGGTGTTCTTTTTGCGGGATAAATCAGAAACCCAAGGGACCTTAAAGCGCTTTCTAAGGAGGGCTCAAAACGAATTTGAGCTAAAGGTTAAAAATATAAGGAGCGACAACGGGCCAGAGTTCAAGAATCTGCAAGTTGAGGAGTATCTTGAGGAGGAAGGCGTCAAGCACGAGTTCTCCGCTCCCTACATGCCACAACAAAACGGTGTAGTAGAAAGGAAGAACAGGACGCTAATCGACATGGCGAGAACGATGCTTGGCGAGTTCAAGACACCCGAGCGGTTTTGGTCGGAAGCTGTGAATACAGCCTATCACGCCATAAACTGGCTCTATCTGCATCGCCTCCTCAAGAAGACCTCCTACAAACTCCTTACCGGTAACAAACCCAACGTATCTTACTTTCGTGTATTTGGGAGCAAATGTTACATTCTGGTGAAGAAAGGTAGACATTCTAAATTTGCTCCCAAGGCAGTAGAAGGGTTTTTACTAGGGTATGACTCAAATACAAAGGTGTATAGAGTCTTCAACAAATCATCGGGTTTGATTGAAGTCTCTAGCGACGTTGTATTTGATGAGACTAATTGCTCTCCAAGAGAGCAAGTTGATCTTGATGACATAGATGAAGATGATGTTCCAACGGCCGCAATACGCACAATGGCGATCGGTGATGTGCGACCATAGGAACAACAGGAGCAAGATCAATCATCTTCCTTCACAGTGGTGCATCCCCCAACTCAAGATGATGAACATGTACCTCAAGAAGAAGGGCATGATCAAGGGGGAGCACAAGAAGATCAAGTGATGGATGAAGGAGCACCACGGGTCCCTCCAACTCAAGTCCGAACAACGATCCAACGACATCACCCCGTCGACCAAATTCTGGGTGACATCAGCAAGGGATTAACTACTCGTTCGAGATTAGCTAACTTTTGTGAGCATTACTCGTTTGTCTCTTCTATTGAGCCTTTCAGGGTAGAAGAGGCATTACATGATCCGGATTGGGTGTTGGTCATGCATGAAGAGCTCAACAACTTCAAGAGAAATGAAGTTTGGAACCTGGTGCCACGTCCAAAGCAAAATGTTGTGAGAACCAAGTGGGTGTTCCGCAACAAGCAAGACGAGCACGGGGTGGTGACAAGAAACAAGGCTCGACTTGTGGCAAAAGATTATGCCCAAATCGCAGGTTTGGATTTCGAGGAGACTTTTGCTCCTGTGGCTAGGCTAGAGTCTATTCGACTTTTATTAGCCTATGCCGCTCACCACTCTTTCAGGTTGTTTCAAATGGACGTAAAGAGCACTTTCCTCAATGGGCCAATCAAGGAGGAGGTATACGTGGAACAACCCCATGGCTTTGAGGATGACAGGTATCCCGACCACGTGTATAAGCTCTCTAAGGCGCTCTATGGACTTAAGCAAGCCCCAAGAGCATGGTATGAATGCCTTAGAGATTTCTTAATTGCTAAAGCTTTCAAGGTTGGGAAAGCTGATCCAACTCTTTTTTACAAAGACTTGTGATGGTGATCTCTTTGTGTGCCAAATTTATGTCGATGACATAATATTTGGTTCTACTAATCAAAAGTCTTGTGAGGAGTTTAGCAGGGTGATGACACAAAAGTTCGAAATGTCTATGATGGGCGAATTGACCTACTTCCTTGGGTTCCAAGTGAAGCAACTCAAGGACGGCACCTTCATCTCCCAAACGAAGTACACACAAGATCTTCTCAAGCGATTTGGGATAAAGGACGCCAAGCCAGCGAAGACACTGATGGGAACCGATAGGCATGTTGACCTCAACAAAGGAGGTAAGTCCGTTGATCAAAAGGCATACCGGTCCATGATAGGTTCATTGCTTTATTTATGTGCTAGTAGACTGGATATTATGCTTAGTGTATGCATGTGTGCTAGATATCAATCCGACCCCAAGGAATGTCACCTTGTGGCCGTTAAGCGAATTCTTAGATATCTAGTTTCTATGCCTTGCTTCGGGATCTGGTATCCAAAGGGGTCTATCTTTGACTTAATTGGATACTCAGACTCCGATTATGCCAGGTGCAAGGTTGATAGGAAGAGCACATCGTGGACGTGCCAATTTCTAGGAAGGTCCCTGTAGCATCCCAAAAATTCAAATCTTGAAATTTTCTCAAACTCGCTCTAAATTCAAAATGAATTTCAAATTTCATTTCAAAATGTTTGTTTGCGAGTTGATATCAACAAATAAAATATAGTGGTCTATATTTTCTCCAAAATCCTCCTCAAAATATCCTACAAATATTTTCCCAATGACCCCCTCAAATTCTTTCCAGAAATACTGCCCAGATATTTCCCCAGTAACCCCCCTCAATTTCTTTCCAGAAATACTATCCAAATATTCCACCGATATATCTCCAAGTATTTTCCTCTTGAGAAATACCTTCAGAATCATTTTTCAAGTCCCTACAAATATTTTCTTCATAACTTTCCTCATGCTCATACGTATACGTATGCCTCCGGTGTCATACGTTGAGCTCTACAAGCTAATCTCACTCATATAAGACAAATCCATGCTAATCTCCCACTAATCCTCTCATCCTCCCACTAATCCTCTCATCCCTCCCCCTAATCCCCCCACCATGGCTATAAATAGAGGGGCAAGGGCCTCCTCTCATCCCACCCCAAGCCATTTCATGGCAACTCTCTCCCCCCCACACGCCCACTCCACTTCCCACACAAGCACACACTAGCACAAGGATCGTTCGGTCGTTCTTCGATCGTTCGTCCCCCTGTTCTTAGTTTGTCGTTCGTTCGTCCGATCGTTCATGGTTCGTTCGTCCGTTCGTCCGATTGTTCGATCGTTCGTCCGTTCGTTCGTTCGTCCAAATAATCTTTTTCCTGCCGTTATGCTGACGAAATTCCGGTCGTTTGTTCGTTCGATCATTCGATCGTTCATTGTTCGTTCATAGTTCCTATTCATCGTTCATCGTTCGTTCATAGTCCCTATTCATCGTTCTTCCAGATAATCTTTATCTTGCCGTTATGCTGCCGAAATTCTAATCGTTCGTTCGTCCGACCATTCGATCGTTCGTCCGTTCGTTCATAGTTCCTATTCATCGTTCGTTCATCGTCACTATTCATCGTTCGTTCACCATCACTATTCACCATTACTATTCATCATTGTTACTATTCATCGACGCTATTCACCATCGTTACTATTCACTGGCACTATTCACCATTGTTCCTATTCATCGTTACTATTCATCGATGATATCTATGGTAACTTTTTCGTTGTTACTATTCATCATTGCTATTCATCGATCATCCGATCACCCTAGATTTCAACTACTCATCCATCATGCTGTCCAGTCCACCTAAGACCAGCCAGACCCATATTCCAGTCATACGAACTCCGGTGACTGTGATTTTCCTTCCAGTAGGGAACTTCCCATCTGGTCACCCATCCCAGGTTTCTCCAAGTTGAGCACGCTTAACTTTGAGATTCCTTCGAACCAGGCTTCCAAACTCTGATTCCAATAATTCTTGTTTCAAATTTCTTATCAAACTATTCCCTATCCAACCATGTCATCCCTTAAACATGGTTCATGTTCCAGAAAACCCCCAAAATACTCTTGTCCCATATTCTGCCTGTAACTCTCTTGTTCATACTAAGTCAGACGATTCATTCGTCACTATTCTCACCAACAGTGAACTTCACTGTGCTACACCACATACACCCAGCTACCCTCTCCCTCTCCACACACACTCAACACTCTCAGCCAAGGCAAACACCCCACCCACTCAGTTACTCCGCTCTGCCGGCTACACGCATAGTGTCGCTTCACCTCCAGTTCACCCTCCTGGTAAGCACCTCCGCTCCACCACTAGTAGTATCTCAACACCACATGACACAAATTCTACTTAAGACTCTACCCATCCATATATCGCTATTCTGACCACTATACTAAATATTTGTTGGTATACTTGCTGGTTTGTATGTTTGCTTGTTCATGTCGCATAGTTATCGGAGCGTTCGTGCTGTCTCGTGGAGGCCAGATCTGCAAGGCTACGCCAGGCGGTGGAGCCAGAAGCCAGTTCCGCGAGCTCCCTCCCCCCTTCGCCAGATAAGCACGACAAGCTCACTGGATCCCTTTGATGCATAAATTACCTATGATTTTTCAACCACAACCCTCAGCATGTTATTTTATGCATGGTATGATTTTAAGACAAGTTATTATGGCCACCCAGCCGCTTGCCGCAATTAATCCTTGATATATTTATTACAAATGATTTGAGAAAAGGTGTGAGTTTTCAAAAGAAAATGCTTTTCAAAATGTGTATGATGAAGGGTTTTCACCCTTATCACCTTTGAGTAGGGATGATCAGGGACTCCCTGGTTTAGGAGAGGGCCTAAGGTGATGGCTCAGATGGTTTAGGCATGAGCAGAAGGATTGTCCTCTCATATAAGGACCGCTTTGTCATCCTTCACTACCTGTACTCATGATAAGTACAACCACTCGAGACTGTATGGGCAGTCACTCAATCTGAACTTGTACGGTCCAAACCCCAGGGTTATGAAGGCTGGGGAGCACCGGGAGGATAAGGAGGGGGAATGTTTTGTCTGGTTTGGGCATGGCGCTGGCCTGACTCCTTCCGGTATAACCGCTAAGGTAAGGACGTGCGAGGAAAGAAAGGGATTCGGATTCGGGTCTCACTAGCTATGAGATCGCAGAGCCGGACTAGTGGGTAAAGTGTACACCTCTGCGTAGAATTTGAAAACCTATTCGAATAGTCCGTGTCCACTGGTATGGATGAGTCTGGTGTGGTATGACAATTAGTGTTTTGTTTTCAAAAAAGGGTGCGTTTGAGAAAAGTGGTTTTTAAAAGGTCCGGTGGTTGAGCCGTGAGCTATGGTGGGCGGGAAGTCCAGTAGCTGTTTTTGAAAATGAAAATCAGTGGGAAACTGCTGAGATACCTGGATGGTTTAGTCCAGGGGATTTTATTCTATATTGAAAAACTTCCTGCTCCTTTGGGAGAGGATGCGCTTTGAAAAATACAAAATGTTTTAAAAACAACCCTGCATCAAATATTGCTATTTCTGCAAAATATCCTGAGCTCCACATATTCCATTGCATTATATCTGATTTCCCCATTTCGCGGGCGAAGGTGGGCTGCTGAGTACGTTTGTACTCACCCTTGCTTATTTGTTGGTTTTTAGAAAAGGAGATCGGGTAAGAGTTATGACTGTTCCCAACCTTGTCTGTGGCTGTTGGACTGAAAGCTCTCTTGTGAGTTTTGGTGTTTGGATGACAACTCAATTAAAGGACTAACAAGTGTACTAAGTGTTGAACAGGTGCTTAAGGTAAAACTAATAGGGTTCAACACAAGTGAACAAATGTGATGGTCCAAGAACTGGATTATGGATACATGATGGACATCACAAGTAAGATGGACATTGCAAAAGTGATACTCGGGTGCGTAGCTCGGAGACAACTGATCAAGCCAAGGACGGAGGCAAGAAGAGCTTCGAGGTACCAAGTGCACGGGAGAAGGTCAAGGTGGCTGAGGAACCCAAAGCCAAGGGTGAAGAAGGCTTGCAAAGTCAAGGATGATCGAGTTGAGAACAGCTACGGCACATCAAGGATCACTACATAAGAACGTGACTTACAACCAATGAGGAAATATCTATAGGTATGTGGTGTAAGTCATAAGGCTCAAGACCAAGCTCTAAGAAGGAGATCAAGGTCACTAGAAGGAACAAGTGTCAAAACCAGAACTGGAAGCAGCCCAAAAGAGCTAAGTTCACCCTGATCTTTAGTTTGGGTTGTTCCTATGTTTGGAGATGTTCTATGTGACCTTTGCAGGATGTTGGAGCTAAGAAATGTCAATCTAGATCAAGTCAAGCTGACTTGATGATTTATGAGTCCAACATCAAAGCTCAAGCATGTCAAATGCTATAGATGTAATAATTAAGAGAAGGTATGTTTCTAGACTTAGTACATTGGTTTTGTGTACTAATATACTTGTCTAAGTGTTAGAAATAGAAGGAAGAAGAAAGAGGTGCAAATGGCTTGGCTGTGTACAGCCAAGACTCAGCTCAGTCTGGCACACCGGACTGTCCGGTGGTGCACCGGACAGTGTCCGGTGCGCCAGGCTGAACTCCAGTGAACAGGCCGCTCTCGAGAGGAGTCTGGCGACGTACAGCTATAATTCACCGGACTGTCCGGTGGTGCACCGGACTGTCCGGTGAGCCAACGGTCGGCTGGGCCAACGGTCGGCCGCGCAATCCGCGCGTGACGCGTGGCAGAGCCAACAGTCAGATGGGGCACCGGACTGTCCGGTGTGCACCGGACAGTGTCCGGTGCGCCAACGGCTTCAGGACTGTAACGGTCGACTGCTCCATCTATGGAAGGAAATCGAACACCGGACAGTGTCTGGTGGTGCACCGGACTGTCCGGTGCGCCACCCAACAGAAAGAAAGTATTGCCTTCCAAATGGGATTCCAACGGCTCCTAGGCCCCTTGTGCCTATAAAAGGGACCCCTAGGCGCCTGAAGCAATATACAAGAGCAGCCAACAAGTGTAGACATCACTCGAATCAATTCTCAGTCTCCCTCTTGTGTGTATCTCTCTAGTTTGTGTAGAAGGCAAAACTATAAGCCTTTAGAGAGTGGAGAAGTGCTGCTAAGAGCTAGAGCAAGGTCTTGAGCATATCATTACTCTGCCGAAGTGCTGCCAAGAAGATTGTAAGCAGCCGCGGTTTCGTTGTAACAAACTCAACATAGTGGAAGGCTCTATCTGTCTGACTGACAGATCTGAGCAAGCGGAGGAAGGAGTTGAAATAGACTCCAAGCCTAGGTGTGGCTAACTCCAACGAGGACTAGGCAAGCGTTTTAGGCTTGGCCGAACCTCGGGATAAATCCTTGTGTCTGTGTGCTCTGTTCCGTATTGTATTCTGACTCTCTGTCTTATTCGCTTTTATATCTGCACTTCAACACTTATCTGTGGTATAAGATTTATTTGAAGTGCAGGACATTTTGAGACAGAATCTTCTATTCCGCTGCAACCTACTCGAAGGGTCTTCACTCCACTGCGTTCTAGTCTTCGAGTAGAGTAAGAATTTAAGTTTTAAAGTGATAAGTTTTATTCGCCTATTCACCCCCCTCTAGGTGACATCCAGATCCTGTTCCCAGGCCAAAGGGAACTTTCATGGACCACTGATTTGCTTCGCTGTGTATATCGGGCTGCTTCAGCCCCACTCTGATGATATGTCCCGAGTTGTGGACCAACTCTTAAAGTTGATTGCCACCTTTATAGGTTTGTCTCGTTTAAGCAGATCTGGAATCATCTGATGTATAAATGTGTTTACTAGCCTCCTGGGACTAGTAATTGTATCACATTTGAGTCCCAGAGGATCTGGGGCGCTTCAGTCCCTGCTGTCTTGGAGTTCAAAGAAACAGACATCCGTTGCCCTATCCACCGCTGAGGCTGAGTATGTTGCTGCAGGACAGTATTGCGTGCAACTACTTTGGATGAGGCAAACCCTCTAGGACTTTGGCTACAATCTGAGCAAAGTCCCACTCCTATGTGACAATGAGAGTGCAATCCGCATGGCGGATAATCCTGTTGAACACAGCCGCACTAAGCACATAGACATCCGGCATCACTTCCTGAGAGACCACCAGCAAAAGGGAGATATCGATGTAGCATCCCAAAATCCTAATCTAGGTTGAAACCCTAATCCACCTTTTACCCCTCCCTTCATCCCCTAATTCTAAAAATCCTCCCCCAAAAGTTTCCTTCATCATATGCATACATTTTGTTTGATCACAAAAGCACCTCACTTAGATTCTATTTTCTAAACACTTAGAGTATCTACAAAATATTTTGGTTCCAAAGAAAAAGATGCAAAAAGGGGAATAGGTTTTGGAAAAATAAAAAGAAAAAAAAGAAAACCTTTCCCCCCCCTGTTGGGCCGACTCCCGGCCCAAACCCGCGGCCTCCCCTCTCTCTCACGCCCGCGCTCCTTCTCCCGCGGCCCACCTCCGGCCCGCTTCCGAGCGCGCGTCAGCCGCCTTCGCCCTTCGCCCGCGCCTCCGCCTTCGCCCTCGCTCTCGCTGACCGAGCAGCCCCACCCGTCAGCGCCTTCGCCCTTCGCCCGCGCCTCCGCCTTCGCCCTCGCTCTCGCTGACCGAGCAGCCCCACCCGTCAGCGCCTTCGCCCTTCGCCCGCGCCTCCGCCTTCGCCCTCGCTCTCGCTGACCGAGCAGCCCCACCCGTCAGCGCCTTCGCCCTTCGCCCGCGCCTTCGCCTTCGCCCTCGCTTCCGCTGACAAGCCAGTCCCACCTGCCAGCCGCCCTCTCTCGCGCGCTCGCTTCCACTGGCAGACCGGCCCCACCCGTCAGACGCTTCGTCGTCCGTCCGCCATCCCCTCGCCGAAGTCACCTCCGCCGTCGCCTCCGTCCTTCCCCCTGCCGTCCGGCCGCACAGGGAAGTTTGGCACCGCTCCGTCCTCCTCCCCGTGACCGCGTCCTCGCCGGTACCGCCCCGCCGTAGCGTCCCCTCGGCGGCGCTGTGCGGCATTAATGCCGGCACTGTGAGGCTCGCCGGCGTCCGCCGAGCTCCACCGCCCCCCCTTGCCCCCGAGCACCTATAAAAAGCTCGCCCGAGCTCCTTTCTCCCTCGCACCGGCCTCAGCCACCATCCTCCTCCCTCGCCCGAGTCCAATTTCGCAGAGGAGCCGTCGTCGTCTTCCTCCCCGGTAAGCCCTTCCCTCTCTTATCCTTTCCCCTCTGTTGGGCCATCAAGCAATTGCTCAATCCTCTCAGCTTCGCCACACCGCCACGAACTCGGGACACCACTCCTCCACCCCAATTCCTCGCCCAGAACTCACCGACGGCGACCCCGCCGTGAAGCTCCGCCACCTCCCCGCGGGCAGCCCCCTCCCTGCCCCCGCTGGCCAAATTGAGCCCACCCCTAGGTTCGCCAGCCCCTCCCCAAGCTAAGGCACCCATCCGTTGCCCAAGAACCGGGCCACCGGCGGCAAGCCGCCGTCGAACCCCCCCCCCCGGCGACCGGTTTTTTCCCCCCCCCCTCGGCCGGTTCACCCCGTCGTCAACCGCGCCGCGCCGTTTCCCCCCCTGCCTCTCTCTGTCGAGTGGGCCCCATGCGACGCCGTCACCCCCGCGCCGCGCCGTTCTCCCCCCCCTCGCTCGTGGGCCGCGCTGGGCCGAAAGCGCCTCAGCGCGCGCGCTCGCGCCCGGGGTGGGCCGAAAGCCGCGTCCCCGGCCCAGGAGAGAGGAATTCTCCTTTCTTTTTCTTTTTCCACCCTTTTTCCCATTTAAATAGTTTTCTCAATATCTTATGCACCAAAAATTATCAAAAAGGATTTCCAAGGTTACATAAAATAATGTTGTTAGAAAATGGCACACTATGATTGATAAACCACTATTGATGTATTGTTTTATTGCATGTTTTCCTAGAAGAAGCAGGGATCGTTGATCCGGAACCCGTAGCCCCGGAAGAAGGGCCAGAAACCGAACTTCCGGAAGTAGATCTTCTGTGCCAGGAAAGCTTCGACGAAGGCAAGTCCATCCTTCCCTTGATGCATAAATTACCTATTCTCTCTACCACTGCCTAGGCCGGGAATTATGGGGAATAATGCATTGTGAGTGAGAGATGGCCCGCATTATCATACACATTCTGGATACGTAAAGTGGATTGGGAGGAAAGGCTATGTGTATCTCCAAATAAAAACTCTTTTGAAAAATTATGCGATGAAGGGTACTCACCCTCATCACCTGAGAGTGGGATGATCAGGGACTCCCTGGTTTAGGGGAGGGCCTAAGGTGTTGGCTCAGCTGGTTTAGGCGTGAGCAGAAGGATTGTCCCCTCATATAAGGACCGGTTTGTCATTTTCACTACCTGTACTCCCTTGTCGTACAACCACTCGAGACTGTGTGGGCAGTCACTCGATCCAAACTCGTGCGGTCCGACCCCAGGGTTAAGAAGGCTGGGGAGCACCGGAGGATAAGGAAGGGGAAAGTTTTGTCCGGTTTGGGCATGGTGGTGGCCTGACTCCTTCCGGATAACCGTTAAGGTTAGGATGCACGAGTAAGGAAAGAGATCCGACATTCGGGTCTCGCGACGGTGAGATCGCAGAAACCGGGCTAGTGGGTAAAGTGTACCCCTCTGCGCAGAGTTGAAACCTATTCGAATAGTCCATGTCCACTGGTATGGATGAGTCTGGTATGGCATGGCAATTAGACCTTTTTTTCTCTAAAGTTTCTTATCAGGGGAAAGGTGTGTTTAAATGGGTTTCGAAAAAGAGATAAAGCCTCTGGAGCGGGAAGCTCAGTGGCAGTTGAGTTTTTGGTTACTTATAATAGCATGGAAAAACCTTCAAGCAACTGTCTTACTCTGAGAAAATAATGAGTGACTGCAACTCCACCAAATTGAGCATGTACATCATAGGTCTCTTTCTCTCTACGGGAGCGGGGTGGGCTTGCGGAATACCTAGTGTATTCACCCAGATTTATTTATGTTTTTCAGCGGCCGAGGACTTCTTTTCTGCATTGCTTGATTAAGAGGGCTGTGTCTGCACCCAGTTCTGCCTGTGGCTTGGGCTAGTATATTTCTCCTGCTGCGCTTCTCTATTTGGCTCTCTCGAGCTTGTACCCCGGTATTGTAATGAATTTATCAAGAACTCTGTACTATTTGAAGTAAGAAATGTGTTTACTAGCCTCCTGGGACTAGTAATTGGTTCACATTTGAGTCCCAAAGGATCGGGACGCTTCAGGTGGTATCAGAGCCATAGGACTGGCCGTAGGTCGCAGCCCTGACCCTAAAACCTGCCAATACCTCTCACCTCAAGAAAAGTTTTCTCTTCCTTTCCCCGGTGTTAACAAGACCCTTCTTTTCCTATTCCAGATGGAAGACTCTCTGGCCATTAAGACCTCCTACTGCTCAGAAGTGGAAGGGTTCCCACGCCTCTTGCGAAGCTGTGCGCTCCGCTTGGGAATCCGCAAGAAGCCGGAATACGTCTGGACGGAACATTTCGAGGGCGGGATGATAAAATGCTCTATGGCAGTCTACCTGGAGGAAAGCCACAGCTATCCAAACCACCGTTCCTTCCAAGTCACTTTTACCGGAGTTCATTTCCTAGATGCCTGCCAAAATGTCGCTCGGAAAGCCCTCCGTCAGCTATGTCAAAACTACAACAAAGTAATCATTGAAACCCCCCTTCGCTACTTCCCACCCAGCAACAAGAACACCCCCACCTGGAGGAAACGACTTCAGGCCCTATCAGGAGGAGATCCTGCCGAGAACGATCCCACCATTGTCTACATGGCTGGATACCTTCATACCCTTGATAACCAATATGATGACCTCACCCTCCACTGCACCTCTCTAACCTCCCGGGTGGAAAGCCTGGAGCAGAAAGTCAGGGAACTCTCAGAAGAAAAAGTGTCCCTTCAAGAGAGCCTCGCAATAGCTGAAGGTGAGGAAACCAATACCCGAGAAGCCTACCGCACACTGAAGATGGACTACGACAAGAAGATGAAGAAGCTTGCCCCCGCAAAGAAGATCCGCAAGAAGACCAAGAGCCAAGGATGCCAGACTGAGCAGAAGGAAGAAAACCCTCCAAGGAACCTATCCGACACCGATGATATGTCCCTGGCTAGCCTTGATGACCTTCTCAAGGAGTTTGGGGACACATTAGAGAAGGACTGCGGGAGTACCCTAGATAGCGCTCGCGTGTAACGAACTTGTGAGGGCAGGATGTCGTGTCATGTAATGGCTTGATGTAATGAATAAAATAACCAGTTAAAAAAATGGCATGTGCATAATAGTAACTCTCTTCCCATGGCAGATGGCTTCGGATAAAACCACGCCTACCGCCTCCGGGATTGGAGCAGGTTTTCCCTTAGGAGCTGAAGGAGGAGCCGGTGGAGAAGGGGATGGGACCCACCTCCCCGCACCTCCGGAACTACCACTAGATCTGGCCCAAGTTCTAGCCCATCAAACCAGACTCATTGAAGTCCTCACTCGAAGTCTGGAGAACCAGCGCCCAGGTGGTGGAAGACCCCAGGACAGGATGGGAGAATTCCTGAGACTTAAGCCTCCCACATTCGCGGGGTCCAGCAATCCCCTCGATGCAGATGACTGGCTTCGCACGATCAAGAGGAAGATGGAAGCCATCGCTTGCCCTGAGAATCAGCGTGTGCAGCTGGCAGCTCATCAGCTTTCAGGAATGGCTTTGGCATGGTGGGACACTTTCAGTGAAGCCGTCAGAAATGCTACCTGGGCAGAATTCGAGACAGCTTTCCGTGAGCACCATGTACCCCAAGGGATAGTCCAACTCAAGGAGGATGAATTCCGGGAGCTAACCCAAGGTGGGCGATCAGTCAGTGAGTATGTACACAAGTTCACAGAGCTGGCCCGCTACGCGCCGGAGGATGTCAGCACCGAGGCCAGGAAAATGGCCCGTTTCCTGAGAGGATTAAGACCCGAACTTAAGACCATCCTCGCCAGCCAGGACTTCCACAGCTTCTCTCACCTTTCCAACAAAGCTATTCAAGTGGAAAGAGCTAAAGAGGAAGAAAAAGGGCACATCAAGCGAAAGTTCCAGGTCCTGCGAGCTCAACAGCAAGAGCGTCACCAGAGAGCTCGACCCTTTGGGCTCCCACCCAGGGGTCCAGGCTTCGATAAACAATCTGGACCCTCTCCATCGCGCTACAGTCAGCAGAGTCAGAGTTCCCATCAGACACCCTCCGTTGCAAGCAACCAGCCGCCAGCAAACGCCTGTTGGCACTGCGGAGACCCCCGGCACTTCAAGAACAACTGCCCTCAGCTGAAGGCACCCGGACCAACCCACTCCAACTCGGTAAATGGCCCCAAGTTCCCATCAGCACCTACCTCCAAGGCGTTTCCTTCCAGCAGCCAGCAGAGCAGGGCTCAGTACCAGGGCAGGGCCCGAGTCAACCACGTCGACGCTCAGGAAGCCCAGCAGGCTCCGGGAGTAGTGCTCGGTGAGTTCCTCGTCGAATTTACTCCCGCTTCTGTGCTTTTTGATTCAGGAGCATCCCATTCATTTATAGCCGCTAAATTTGTGGAAAAGCATGGCATACCCTCTACACCTCTAGCTATCCCTTTGGTCACCCGAACCCCGGGATCTGACCTCCTATGCAAACTCAGATGTTCACAAGTCAGGATTCTTTTAAGTGGGGTAGTATTCCTGGCAGATTTAACCATCTTGCCATCCCAAGGTATTGATGTAATCCTAGGAATGGATTGGCTAGCTAAGCACAAGGGTGTTATCAGCTGCGCAAGCAGAACTGTCCTTCTCATAGATCACCAAGGAAAGGCAGTTTCCTGCCAAGCTCAACCGCCTGCAAAAGATCCAATGGTGTTTAGTCTGGCAGTAGAAAGCATGTCTGTAATCAAGGAATTTGAAGATGTATTTCCAGAAGAGTTGCCCGGGATGCCACCAGAAAGAGAAGTAGAGTTCTATATAGACCTCATTCCCGGCACTGCGCCCATCGCAAAAAGACCATACCGCATGGCCCCCACTGAATTGGCAGAACTGAAACTTCAGCTTTCGGAACTACAGCAAAAAGGGTACATCCGTCCCAGTTCGTCTCCCTGGGGAGCACCCGTTCTTTTCGTGACCAAAAAGGATGGGAGTATGAGAATGTGTATTGATTATCGATCCTTGAACGAAGTTACAATCAAGAATAAGTACCCCCTTCCCCGGATTGATGACCTCTTCGACCAACTGCAAGGAGCCCTCTGGTTCAAGAACCGTCTGTGCGTGCCTGTTGGAAAGGCACGGGAGACCCTGCTTGATGAAGCCCACAACTCAGCTTACTCTATCCACCCAGGAACCACCAAGATGTACCTGGACCTCAAGACCAGGTATTGGTGGAGAGGGATGAAGAAGGAAATAGCACAGTATGTGGCCCAATGTGACACCTGTCAGCGAACAAAGGCCGAACATCAGAAGCCTGCAGGCCTGCTTCAACCCCTCCCAATACCCGAATGGAAGTGGGAAGAAATAGGCATGGATTTCGTAACCGGATTGCCCAGATCACAAAGAGGAAATGATTCCATATGGGTAATAATCGACCGTCTCACCAAAGTGGCCCATTTCATTCCAGTGAAGACCACTTTTGGGGGAGCAGCCCTCGCCCGATTATACCTCAAAGAGATAGTCAGGCTACATGGCATTCCTCGGAAGATAGTATCAGATAGAGGAACGCAGTTCACTTCAAAGTTTTGGAAGGGCCTTCAGCAAGCAATGGGCACCAAGCTAGATTTCAGTACTGCATATCACCCCCAGTCAGATGGTCAGACAGAGAGAGTTAACAAGGTCCTTGAAGATTTACTCAGAGCCTGCGTACTAGCCTTCAACAGGGATTGGGAGTCTAGTTTGCCGTACGCAGAATTCTCATACAACAATAGCCATCAGGCCAGCATCAAAATGTCACCATTCGAAGCACTGTATGGAAGAAAATGCCAGACTCCCCTAATGTGGTCCAATGTAGGGGAAAGGACACTAGAAGGGCCCGACTTCGTTAAAGAAGCTGAAGAAAAAGTTGCCTTGATCCGCAGAAGGTTACTTGAAGCTCAGAGTCGACAAAAGAGTTACGCAGACAATAGGCGAAGGGAACTCAGATTTGAGGAAGGAGATTTTGTTTATCTCAAGGTTTCTCCAATGCGTGGGGTCAGAAGGTTCCAGATGAAGGGAAAGCTGGCACCCCGTTTCGTCGGTCCGTACCCTATCATTTCCCGAATAGGACCCGTGGCATACCGTCTTGAGCTACCAGAATCCATGTCAGATATTCACAATGTGTTCCATGCATCTCAACTCCGCAAATGTCTAAAAGTACCAGAAACCCGTATCGAGGCAGAATCAATTCAGATTCAGAAAGATCTCCAGTACCGGGAAAAGCCAGTGAAGATTCTCGACTCAGCAGTCAGAAGGACCCGCAATTCAGAAGTGAGACTCTGTAAGGTCCAGTGGAGCAGAGATGGTGAAGAGGAAGCCACCTGGGAGAGTGAGGACTCTCTGAGGAAGGAATACCCTTACCTTTTCTCGAGCCCCGTCTAATCTCGAGGGCGAGATTCCTTTAAGTGGGGTAGGTTTGTAGCATCCCAAAATCCTAATCTAGGTTGAAACCCTAATCCACCTTTTACCCCTCCCTTCATCCCCTAATTCTAAAAATCCTCCCCCAAAAGTTTCCTTCATCATATGCATACATTTTGTTTGATCACAAAAGCACCTCACTTAGATTCTATTTTCTAAACACTTAGAGTATCTACAAAATATTTTGGTTCCAAAGAAAAAGATGCAAAAAGGGGAATAGGTTTTGGAAAAATAAAAAGAAAAAAAAGAAAACCTTTCCCCCCCCTGTTGGGCCGACTCCCGGCCCAAACCCGCGGCCTCCCCTCTCTCTCGCGCCCGCGCTCCTTCTCCCGCGGCCCACCTCCGGCCCGCTTCCGAGCGCGCGTCAGCCGCCTTCGCCCTTCGCCCGCGCCTCCGCCTTCGCCCTCGCTCTCGCTGACCGAGCAGCCCCACCCGTCAGCGCCTTCGCCCTTCGCCCGCGCCTCCGCCTTCGCCCTCGCTCTCGCTGACCGAGCAGCCCCACCCGTCAGCGCCTTCGCCCTTCGCCCGCGCCTCCGCCTTCGCCCTCGCTCTCGCTGACCGAGCAGCCCCACCCGTCAGCGCCTTCGCCCTTCGCCCGCGCCTTCGCCTTCGCCCTCGCTTCCGCTGACAAGCCAGTCCCACCTGCCAGCCGCCCTCTCTCGCGCGCTCGCTTCCACTGGCAGACCGGCCCCACCCGTCAGACGCTTCGTCGTCCGTCCGCCATCCCCTCGCCGAAGTCACCTCCGCCGTCGCCTCCGTCCTTCCCCCTGCCGTCCGGCCGCACAGGGAAGTTTGGCACCGCTCCGTCCTCCTCCCCGTGACCGCGTCCTCGCCGGTACCGCCCCGCCGTAGCGTCCCCTCGGCGGCGCTGTGCGGCATTAATGCCGGCACTGTGAGGCTCGCCGGCGTCCGCCGAGCTCCACCGCCCCCCCTTGCCCCCGAGCACCTATAAAAAGCTCGCCCGAGCTCCTTTCTCCCTCGCACCGGCCTCAGCCACCATCCTCCTCCCTCGCCCGAGTCCAATTTCGCAGAGGAGCCGTCGTCGTCTTCCTCCCCGGTAAGCCCTTCCCTCTCTTCTCCTTTCCCCTCTGTTGGGCCATCAAGCAATTGCTCAATCCTCTCAGCTTCGCCACACCGCCACGAACTCGGGACACCACTCCTCCACCCCAATTCCTCGCCCAGAACTCACCGACGGCGACCCCGCCGTGAAGCTCCGCCACCTCCCCGCGGGCAGCCCCCTCCCTGCCCCCGCTGGCCAAATTGAGCCCACCCCTAGGTTCGCCAGCCCCTCCCCAAGCTAAGGCACCCATCCGTTGCCCAAGAACCGGGCCACCGGCGGCAAGCCGCCGTCGAACCCCCCCCCCCCCCCCCGGCGACCGGTTTTCCCCCCCCCCCTCGGCCGGTTCACCCCGTCGTCAACCGCGCCGCGCCGTATCCCCCCCTGCCTCTCTCTGTCGAGTGGGCCCCATGCGACGCCGTCACCCCCGCGCCGCGCCGTTCTCCCCCCCCCTCGCTCGTGGGCCGCGCTGGGCCGAAAGCGCCTCAGCGCGCGCGCTCGCGCCCGGGGTGGGCCGAAAGCCGCGTCCCCGGCCCAGGAGAGAGGAATTCTCCTTTCTTTTTCTTTTTCCACCCTTTTTCCCATTTAAATAGTTTTCTCAATATCTTATGCACCAAAAATTATCAAAAAGGATTTCCAAGGTTACATAAAATAATGTTGTTAGAAAATGGCACACTATGATTGATAAACCACTATTGATGTATTGTTTTATTGCATGTTTTCCTAGAAGAAGCAGGGATCGTTGATCCGGAACCCGTAGCCCCGGAAGAAGGGCCAGAAACCGAACTTCCGGAAGTAGATCTTCTGTGCCAGGAAAGCTTCGACGAAGGCAAGTCCATCCTTCCCTTGATGCATAAATTACCTATTCTCTCTACCACTGCCTAGGCCGGGAATTATGGGGAATAATGCATTGTGAGTGAGAGATGGCCCGCATTATCATACACATTCTGGATACGTAAAGTGGATTGGGAGGAAAGGCTATGTGTATCTCCAAATAAAAACTCTTTTGAAAAATTATGCGATGAAGGGTACTCACCCTCATCACCTGAGAGTGGGATGATCAGGGACTCCCTGGTTTAGGGGAGGGCCTAAGGTGTTGGCTCAGCTGGTTTAGGCGTGAGCAGAAGGATTGTCCCCTCATATAAGGACCGGTTTGTCATTTTCACTACCTGTACTCCCTTGTCGTACAACCACTCGAGACTGTGTGGGCAGTCACTCGATCCAAACTCGTGCGGTCCGACCCCAGGGTTAAGAAGGCTGGGGAGCACCGGAGGATAAGGAAGGGGAAAGTTTTGTCCGGTTTGGGCATGGTGGTGGCCTGACTCCTTCCGGATAACCGTTAAGGTTAGGATGCACGAGTAAGGAAAGAGATCCGGCATTCGGGTCTCGCGACGGTGAGATCGCAGAAACCGGGCTAGTGGGTAAAGTGTACCCCTCTGCGCAGAGTTGAAACCTATTCGAATAGTCCGTGTCCACTGGTATGGATGAGTCTGGTATGGCATGGCAATTAGACCTTTTTTTTCTCTAAAGTTTCTTATCAGGGGAAAGGTGTGTTTAAATGGGTTTCGAAAAAGAGATAAAGCCTCTGGAGCGGGAAGCTCAGTGGCAGTTGAGTTTTTGGTTACTTATAATAGCATGGAAAAACCTTCAAGCAACTGTCTTACTCTGAGAAAATAATGAGTGACTGCAACTCCACCAAATTGAGCATGTACATCATAGGTCTCTTTCTCTCTACGGGAGCGGGGTGGGCTTGCGGAATACCTAGTGTATTCACCCAGATTTATTTATGTTTTTCAGCGGCCGAGGACTTCTTTTCTGCATTGCTTGATTAAGAGGGCTGTGTCTGCACCCAGTTCTGCCTGTGGCTTGGGCTAGTATATTTCTCCTGCTGCGCTTCTCTATTTGGCTCTCTCGAGCTTGTACCCCGGTATTGTAATGAATTTATCAAGAACTCTGTACTATTTGAAGTAAGAAATGTGTTTACTAGCCTCCTGGGACTAGTAATTGGTTCACATTTGAGTCCCAAAGGATCGGGACGCTTCATCGAGGTGTATCATATTAACACCGAGAACCAGCTAGCCGATATCTTCACAAAGCCTTTAGATGAGAAAAGGTTTTGTAGGCTGCGTAGTGAGCTAAATGTCTTAGATTCGCGTAACTTGGATTGATCTATAGCATACATGTGTTCTATGCCTTTGATCATGTTACTTTGTGCATTTCAATCAATTATTGTTATTTATGGTGCTCAAGTTGTACAAGTGATCCCTGGACCTCACAAGTCCATATGCGAATGATGCACATATTAAGGGGGAGATGTGCTACAACTTGACCCTTTGAGACTAACATGTTTGTTTGAGTACTCTTGATGTAGTCTCAAAGGTGCATTGAAAGGGAAAAATGAACTTGGACGATGAAAAGACTTCCACTGCACTCCGGTATTAGTGTACTTACTTCCAAGTTCATACTTGCAATCTCATTGCCCTTTTGCTCTTAATTGGCATTTTTGGTGAGGAAATGGGGTTAAAAGGCCAAAAGTGATTCCGTTTTGGTGCTTAATGCCAAAGGGGGAGAAACTAAGGCCAAAGCAACTAGATCAGCCAACCACTTGAGAATTTTGAAAATAATAGAGTTAGAATTTTTGATTTGTCCAAAATGCTCCTATTACAAAATTTGGTCTCTTATGGGGGAGAATTTTGATTCTGGGAAAAGGGGTAGTTTTTGGCACTTGATCAATTTTTCTCTTGGAATATCTCTCAATTTGCCCAAACAAGTGTGTTTGACTTAGAGATAGGAAAATGAATTTGATTTGAAAAACAAACCAAGTGGTGGCAAAGAGCGATCCAAATATGCCAAATTATAGTCAAAAACAATTTGGTCTTCAATTGCAATGATTTTGCACTTCTTTCTGTTGCTTTTTGATGTGTTGGCATAAATCACCAAAAAGGGGGAGATTGAAAGAGAAATGTGCCCTTGGGCCATTTCTATAATTGTTTTGGTGATTAAGTGTCCAACACAAATGTTTTGAACTCTTTATGTGTTAAACAAGCAAAAGGTGCAAATCAAAGACAAGGTATGTTTCTAGATTTAGTGAATTGTTTTTAAGTACTAACATGGTTATCTAAGTGCTAGAAACAGTGCCAAGGAGAAAGCAATTGAATTGCAAAAGAGTTTGATATTTGCAGCAAACTCCAATTCGGCCTGGCACACCAGACTGTCCGGTGGTGCACCGGACAGTGTCCGGTGCGCCAGGCTGGTCCGCGGTGAACTCGCCGCTCTCGAGATTCGACGGCGGCGTATGACTAAAAATCACCGGATCGTCCAGTGGTGCACCAGACTTTCCGGTGAGTCATCCGCGGCGAACTCGTCGCTCTCGGGAAATGGAAAAAGCGACGTGGCTATAATTCACCGGACTGTCTGGTGAGCCAACGGTCGCCAGCGCAACGGTTGGCCGCGAAATCTGCGGGCGACACGTGGCAGCTCCAACAGTCGGCAGGGTGCACCGGATTGTCCGGTGCGCTAATGGGCCCGGTGGTGCAACGGTCGACTACGCCCGATTTGGAAGGAAATCGAGCACCGGACAGGCTACAGTAGCTGTCCGGTGGCGCACCAGACTGTCCAGTGCGACAGTCGACAGAAGGCAAGATTAGCCTTCCAAGTTGGTCTCCAATGGCTCCTAGCTGCCTTAGGGCTATAAAAGGGACCCCTAAGTGCATGGAGGAGCACACCAAGCATTCTCTAAGTATTCTAAAGCATCCAGATTCCACTCCCGCGCATTCGCTTCATTGTGTTAGTGATTTGAGCTCCATTTGAGTTGCGAACTTCGTATGTTGTGTTTCGAGCTCAAGTCGTGACTTGTGTGCGTGGTTGTGCTGTGGATTTGAGTCTTGTGTGTGTTGCTCGTCCCAACCTTACTTTGTGCCTTCTTTGTGATCTCTATTGTAAGGGCTAGAGACTCCAAGTTGTGGAGATTCCTCGCGAACGGGAAAATACACTAAAGGAAAAGATCGTGGTATTCAAGTTGATCATTGTAGCATCCCAAAATTTAACTGAAAGTCGCCTAGAGGGGGGGGGGTGAATAGGCGGAATCTAAAAATTTTAAACTTAAGCACAACTACAAGCCGGGGTTAGCGTTAGAAATATAAACGAGTCCGAAAGAGAGGGCGAAAACAAATCACAAGCAAATGAAGAGTGAGACGCGGTGATTTGTTTTACCGAGGTTCGGTTCTTGCAAACCTACTCCCCGTTGAGGTGGTTACAAAGACCGGGTCTCTTTCAACCCTTTCCCTCTCTCAAACGGTCACTTAGACCTGAGTGACCTTCTCTTCTCAATCACTTGGGACACTAAGTCCACTACAAGGACCACCACACAATTGGTGTCTCTTGCCTTGCTTACAATTGAGTTAGGATCAAGAAAGAAAGAAGAAGAAAAGCGATCTAAGCGCAAGAACTCAAATGAACACAAATATCACTCTCTCTAGTCACTATTTGATTGGAATGAACTTTGGACTTGGGAGAGGATTTGATCTCTTGTTTGTGTCTTGGAATGAAGTCTAGAGCTCTTGTATTGAATGCAAATGGCTGAAACTTGGACGCCTTGAATGTGGGGGTGGTTGGGGTATTTATAGCCCCAACCACCAAAATAGCCGTTGGGGATGGCTTCTATCGATGGGCGCACCGGACAGTCCGATGCGCCAGCCACGTCACCCAACCGTTAGGGTTCGACCGTTGGAGCTCTGACTTGTGGGGCCACCGGACAGTCCGGTGGTGCACCGGACGGGTCCTGTAGACTGTCCGGTGCGCCTTCTGGCACTGCTCTGACTTCTACGCGCGCAGGCGCGCACTGTAGCGCATTAAATGTCTTCTGCAGACGACCGCTAGCACGAAGTAGCCGTTGCTCCGCTGGCACACCAGACAGTCTAGTGGTACACCGGACAGTCCGGTGAATTATAGCGGAGCGACCTCCCAAATTCCCGAAGATGGCAAGTTCAGAGTCGTTTCTCCCTGGTGCACCGGACACTGTCTCGTGGCATACCGGACAGTCCGGTGCGCCAGACCAGGGCTGCCTTCGGTTTAACTTTGCTCCTTTTATTTGAACCCTTTCTTGGACTTTATATTGGTTTGTGTTGAACCTTTGGCACCTGTAGAACTCATAATCTAGAAAAAACTAGTTAGTCCAATAATTTGTGTTGGGCAATTCAACCACCAAAATTCATATTGGAAAAGGTTCGACCCTATTTCCCTTTCAATCTCCCCCTTTTTGGTGATTGATGCCAACACAAACCAAAGCAAATATAAAAGTGCTGAATTGAACTAGTTTGCATACGGTAAGTGCAAAGGTTGCTTGGAATTGAAACCAATAAACTTATTTCAATAGATGTGTATGGATGGTTTTCTTCTTATTTAAAATTTTGGACCTCATTTGCACCACGGGTTTTGTTTTTGCAAATCCTTTGTAAAATTCTTTTCAAAAACCTTTTGCAAATAGTCAAAGGTACATGAATAAGATTGAAAGAATGAAAGGGAAATGTGCCCTTGGGCCATTTCTAAGTATTTTGGTGATCAAGTGCCAACACAAATGGTTTAAGTATGGAACTATGCCAAATGGTGGAAGAAGTGCAAAGTCAACACAAAGGTATGATTCTAGACTTAGTACATTGGTTTTTGTGTACTAACATATTTGTCTAAAATCTAGAATCAGAGAAAACGCAATTGGAAAACACTTGGCTCGAGCAGCCAAGACTGCTCAGTCTGGGTGCACCGGACAGTGTCCGGTGCGCCAGGCTGGCGTCTGATCAACTAGCTGCTCTCGGGTCTCGACGGCGGCGTACGGCTATAAATCACCGGACTGTCCGGTGATGCACCGGACAGTGTCCGGTGAGTTGGCTGCGGTGAAGTCGCCGCTCTCGGGAACCAAGTCAACAGCGTACGGCTATAATTCATCGTACTGTCCGGTGAGACACTGGACTGTCCGGTGCGCCAACGGTCGGCCGTGCAATCCATGCGTGACGCGTGGCCGAGCCAACGGTCGGATGGGAGCATCAGACTGTCCGGTGTGCACCGAACAGTGTCCGGTGCGCCAACGGCTCCAAGTCTCCAACGGTCGGCTGCGCCAGAATAGGAAAGAAATCCACACCGGACAATGTCCGGTGGTGCACCGGACTGTCCGGTGCGCCAGTCGACAGAAGGCAAGAATTGCCTTCCTGGATTGCTCTCAACGGCTCCTAGCTGCCTTGGGGCTATAAAAGGGACCCCTAGGCGCATGGAGGAGTACACCAAGCATCCCTTGAGCATTCCTAAGCACCAAGACTTCACTTTCGCGCATTTGATTCTTTGTGATAGCAACTAGAGCTCCATTTGAGTATAGAACTCTTCGAGTTGTGTTGAGAGCTCGAGTTGTGACTTGTGTGCGTATTGTTGCTCTGATTTTGTGTCTTGTGTGTGTTGCTCATCCCATCCTTACTTCCGTGATTTTTTGTGATAATCAAATTGTAAGGGCGAGAGGCTCCAAGTTGTGGAGATTCCTCGCAAGCGGGATATAGTGAAACGAAAGCAAAACATCGTGGTATTCAAGTGGATCTTTGGACTGCTTGAAAGGGGTTGAGTGCAACCCTCGTCCGTTGGGACGCCACAACGTGGAGTAGGCAAGTGTTGGACTTGGCCGAACCACGGGATAAACCACTGTGCCTCTCTGTGTTGATCTCTTTGTGGTTATTGTGTTTTGCAAGAACTCATCTCCAGCCACTTGGCTTCATTGCGCTAACACTTAATCAAGTTTGTGGCTTTGAGTTTAAGTTTTTTACAGGATCACATATTCACCCCCCTCTAGGTGCTCTCAATTGGTATCAGAGCCGTTCTCTTCACGAAAGGGACTAATCGCCCGAAGAGATGGATCCTAAGGGCAAGGGGATGGTGATCAACAACGACAAGGAGAAGGAGTCCTTCATCAACGAGCCAAAAGATGACAAGCCCACTGACTCGGGCTCAAGTCATAAGAAGAAGGACGGAAAGAAGAAGAGACATATTAAGAAGATTGTCTACTACGACGACAGCGACGAGTCTTCTTCTTCTTCCCAAAAGGACGACGACGACAATGACTACGAGAAAAAGAAGACGGTTAACTCGAACTTCTCTTTTGATTACTCTCGTATTCCGCAAAGTTCAAATGCTCATTTGCTTTCCATTCCCCTCGGTAAACCTCCCCACTTTGATGGAGAGGACTACGGATTTTGGAGTCACAAAATGCGTAGCCACTTGTTCTCTCTCCATCCAAGTATATGAGAGATAGTAGAAAATGGAATGCAATTTGATAGTACAGATAGTCCCATGTTCATCAATGAACAAATTCATAAAAATGCACAAGCTACTACTGTTCTTTTAGCGTCATTGTGCAGGGATGAATACCATAAGGTGAGCGGCTTGGACAACGCCAAGCAGATTTGGGACACCCTCAGGATCTCTCATGAGGGAAATGACGTCACCATGCTCACCAAGATGGAGTTGGTGGAGGGCTAACTTGGGAGATTCGCAATGATCAGGGGAGAGGAGCCAACCCAAACATACAACAGGCTCAATACCCTCGTCAACAAAATAAGGAGCTATGGAAGCACGCGATGGACGGACCACGACGTCGTCCGCCTAATGCTAAGGTCTTTCACTGTCCTTGATCCATATCTTGTAAACAATATTCATGAAAATCCTAGGTACACCAAGATGTCGCCCGAAGAAATACTTGGAAAGTTCGTAAGCGGGCGGATGATGATCAAGGTGGCAAGATACGTCGATGAGGCGTTGAATGGTCCAATTCATGAGCCTCAAGCCACTGCTCTCAAGGCAACAAGTAGCAAGGAGGCGCTACCTAGCAAGGTGGCGCAAGTTGAAGCGGCGGGGCTCAACGAGGAAGAAATGGCCCTCATCATCAAGCGCTTCAAGACGGCGCTAAAGGGTCGCAAGGAGCATCCCAAAAAGAACAAGACGAAGGGAAAGCGCTCCTGCTTCAAGTGCGGTAAGGTTGGTCACTTTATTGCTAATTGTCCGGATAATGATAGTGACCAGGATCAAGAAAAGAAGAGGGAAAAGAAAAAGACTTACAAGAAGGCTAAAGGTGAGGTACACCTTGGGAATGAGTGGGACTCGAATTGTTCCTCGTCCGACTCCAACGACGAAGGACTGGCCGCCACCGCCTTCAACAAATCATCCCTCTTCCCCAACGAGCATCACACCTGTCTCATGGCAAAAGAGAAGAAGGTAAGCACTCGCAATACTAGTACTTACGCTTCTTCAAGTGATGATGAATCTAGTGATGATGAAATAGACTATGCATGTTTATTCAAAGGTTTAGATAGAACCAAAATTGATAAAATCAATGAATTAATTGACGCTTTGAATGAGAAGAATAGATTGTTAGAAAAGCAAGAGGACCTTTTGTATGAAGAGCATGATAAATTTGTTAGTGTGCAAAATTCTCTTGCTCTAGAAGTTAAAATAAATGAAGTGCTTTCATGTGAATTGTCTACATGCCATGAATCTATCTCTAGCTTGAAAAGTATAAATGATGACTTGAGTGCTAAGTTAGAAATAGCTAATAAATCAACCTCTTGTGTAGAACATGTTGTGATTTGCAATAGGTGTAAAGATTTTAATGTTGATGCTTGTAGTGAACACCTAGTTTCCATTTCCAAATTAAATGATGAAGTGGCTAGTCTTAATGCTCAACTTAAGACTAGCAAAGATGAATTTGATAAACTAAAATTTGCAAGGGATGCCTACACTATTGGTAGACACCCCTCAATTAAGGATGGGCTTGGCTTTAAGATAGAAGCCAAGAAATTAACAAGTCATAAGGCTTCCATCCCCGCTAAGGAGAAAGGGAAGGCTCCTATGACTAGTAGCAATCAAAAGAATCATGCCTTCATTTATAGCAATAGGAAATTCTCTAGAAATGTTTGTAGGAATTATTCTTATGATTCACATGCTATGACTGCTTCTAGTTCTTATATGCATGGTAGAAATATGGCTATGAAAGATTCTAGAAATATTCATTATGATAGGAGTTGTAATGCATTCGACTCTCATGCCATGATTGCCTCGAGTTCAAACTTTAATGGTAGATCTAGGAAGAATGTTATGTCTCATGCTCCTAGAAAAGTATATAATGGATCTACCAATGTCTTTCATGCTTGCAATGCTAAGTTTATTCTTTCATGTAAAAATAAAAAGGTGATTGCTAAAAAGGTGGGAGCCAAATGTAAGGGAGATAAAACTTGCATTTGGGTTCCTAAGACTATTGTCACTAACCTTATAGGATCCAACAAGAGTTGGGTACCTAAGACCCAAGCCTAATTTGCCTTGCAGGTTTATGCATCCGGGGGATCAAGCTGGATTATCGACAGCGGATGCACAAACCACATGACGGGGGAGAAGAAGATGTTCACCTCCTACGTCAAGAACAAAGATTCCTAAGATTCAATCATATTCGGTGACGGGAATCAAGGCAAGGTTAAAGGCTTAGGCAAGATAGCCATATCAAATGAGCACTCTATCTCCAATGTATTTTTAGTAGAGTCGCTAGGTTATAATCTTCTATCGGTTAGTCAATTATGTAATATGGGATACAATTGCTTGTTCACAAATGTAGATGTGTCTGTCTTTAGAAGGAGTGATGGTTCATTAGCTTTTAAGGGTGTACTAGACGATAAACTCTATTTAGTTGACTTTGCAAATGAGGAGGCCGGTCTAGATGCATGCTTAATTGCTAAGACTAGCATGGGCTGGCTGTGGCATCGCCGTCTAGCACATGTGGGGATGAAGAACCTTCACAAACTTCTAAAGGGAGAACATGTGTTAGGTCTAACAAATGTGCATTTCGAAAAAGATAGACCTTGTGCATCTTGTCAAGCAGGTAAACAAGTGGGAAGTGCTCATCACATCAAGAACATGATGACTACATCAAGACCCCTGGAGCTGCTGCATATGGACCTCTTCGGACCTGTCGCCTACCTCAGCATTTGGGGAAGTAAGTATGGTTTAGTAATTGTTGATGGTTTTTCCCGCTTCACTTGGGTATTCTTTTTGCAGGATAAATCTGAAACCCAAGGGACCCTCAAGCGCTTCCTAAGGAGAGCTCAAAATGAGTTTGAGCTCAAGGTGAAGAAGATAAGGAGCAACAACGGGTCCGAGTTCAAGAACCTTCAAGTGGAGGAGTACCTTGAGGAGGAAGGAATCAAGCACGAGTTCTTCGCTCCCTACACACCACAGCAAAATGGTGTGGTAGAGAGGAAGAACAGGACGCTCATAGACATGGCGAGGACGATGCTTGGAGAATTCAAGACGCCCGAGCGGTTTTGGTCGGAAGCTGTGAACACGGCTTGCCACGCCATAAACCGAGTCTACCTTCATCGCCTCCTCAAGAAGACGTCATACGAGCTTCTAACCGGTAACAAACCCAACATCTCTTATTTTTGAGTTTTTGGGAGTAAATGCTACATTCTTGTGAAGAAAGGTAGAAATTCAAAATTTGCTCCCAAAGCTGTAGAAGGGTTTTTGTTAGGTTATGACTCAAATACAAAGGCGTATAGAGTCTTCAACAAATCATCGGGTTTGGTTGAAGTCTCTAGCGATGTTGTATTTGATGAGACTAATGGCTCTTCAAGAGAGCAAGTTGAGCTTGATGATGTAGATGATGATGATGTTCCAACGGACGCGATTCGTACCATGGCGATTGGAGACGTGCGACCGCAGGAACACAAGGAACAAGATCAGCCTTCTTCCTTGTAACACCCGGGTTTAAAGGACAAAGACGGGTGCATCTCATACATGCGCCAAAGAAGACAACATATATAATAGTAGAGTGTATAGAGATAAATGTCACAATATAATCAGAGTACTTATTACATAGCGGAAGACTTACAAAAATAAAAGATAAATATAGTAGGATCTAAAATCTATCTTGGCGCCAGAAAGTCAACTGGGAGACGCCACCTAGATCGAATCGAACTCCTCGATATGCGGCTCCTCTTGAACCACCTGTTCTTCCCCTGTGGGGGGGGGTGTGAGACAGCAAGGGTGAGCTCACACACGTTCATCGCTCAACAAGTTGTGGGGAATAATGTGACATGAACTCACAAAAGGTGGGAGTTCATGTGAAGTGTAAGGCTTATCAAAGAAAATGGTTAAAGCTGAGCATTGCTTTTAATGTTGGTCAAACTTTTATTAGCAATTACTAGATGTAAGTAAATACCAAACTATAATAAATAATAGAACAAAATTAACAAATAGTCCCATGCAAATGCATATGACAAATTGAATTTAGGTTTCATAAATTAATCATGTGAGGGTCCGAGCCGCTCATGACCGTGAGCACGACTAGTATACTAGTTTTACACTCTGCAGAGGTTGTGCATCTTTACCCACAAGTCGTGTTACCCATCTGCCAAGGGGTCATGAATCCCATACACCTCTACCAAGGAAGCGAGGTAGGGTAACACTACGAGGCCTTTACAAAGTTCCACTAGCTTCAGAAATCCCGCTACAGTTTATAGGAAGCTCCAGTGCAGGGTTCTTGCCTGACCGCCATCGCAGCAAAATCAACCAAGGACCTCCCTACACTGACCACTCCCCTACTGCCCTTGCCCCTTTCGGGTAAGGAAGACCTCCACTAGCTTTCCTAGTTAATCAGCCAAGGGCGTCCCATTAAACCCTTGTGGTAGCACTGTTTTCCCAGGTGGTCGCTCCATGTTCCAATTAATATAATGATCTTATCATGAACATAAATAACATAACAGAATAATTGGAACATGGATGTAATGAAATATTAATCCCAAAACCATATAGTGCAATAGCATAACTACCCAAGTGAATCAGGGGTAAACAAGGTAAAAGGATAAACAATCTAGGATGACCTATTGGGTCCCATCAAAATTAAACCTATGCATTGATAAATGATAATAAAGAATATTATTTGGTAACAAAAGTGGATCAAGGGCACAACTTGCCTGGCACTTGAGATTCCAGTTACCAGGGTGATTCTTCGGATCCTCGTGATCGCACTGCTAGTCGTAGCAATACAAACAAACATGGTATAGACAAAATTAACATCACACCAACCATAAGAACAAACTGCATAACAATAATCTACGCGTTGCTACGAGATCGTGGGAACGAGAACCACTAAAATCGGAGTTATGACTAAGGAGTTATGATTTTATAGAGGATTCATGTGATTAAAATATTAAATTATATCATAAATCAATTAATATAAATCATATGAGAGGTTATTCTCTAAATAATTATCTCCACTTAATTCTAAGTTATAAATTTACCATAAATTATATTTTGGTAGATAATGGTGAGCACATTATCAAAACTAACCAACATAAATTAAATAAGGATCTAATTATAAAAGAATGAAACATGGTACAATAAGTGTTGTTATTGCATAGTGAATATTTATACGAGACTAACGCAACTTGAACGGATCAAATCGTAATCATAGATTTTAAGTTATGAATTTCTAAAGATTTTATGTGTTTTGTACAAGATTAAATAGGATATAAATCTTAATGTGACTTTCATGTCAAAACAATGACACTAATTGATAAACAATAATCTTACAAAATTATAGAAACTGGAATGGGTCAATTTAGACCTAATATGAATTAAATATGAATTATACAAGTTTTTGGATTTATTTTAATACTACAAATCAATTTCTAATATTAATTTCCCCTTTTCTCTATTTTTCTGGATGGCGGGCATAATTCTGTGGTTTTACAGGGGCTAAAATGTAAGTTCCAGAGGTATATATTAAATCTCCCTATACTGCTTGTTTACCGCGGGTTCATTCATAAAAAGGCCAGGGGTTCTTTAACAAAAAGGTTGGGCCGAAGGGGTATGGAGAAATTCGGGCCGTTGGATCAGGGTTGGACGCGCGGGATTAAATCCAAGCATTACATGGACCGGTATGCCCTATTGGCTCTTGGATCCCGAAATCCACAGTCGAGAACATGCCACGACGACTACCTACCCCAGCCATCGGATCTAATCCTAGGGTTTAGTTTTCATCGGCGGAGAGTTGTGACTTGTTTTTTTAATCTTGGCCGCAAACCGATAGATCAACAGCCAGGGCTAAACACCACCCGTTCACCCATCCACACGCCGGACAGCGGTGGCGGCGGCCCATTATGCGGCGGCGCCATGGCTGCTGCGCGACTACCGGTTCCCGAGACCCCAAACTCCACCCTGAAGTACGCTAGACGAAGCGGAGAATAGAACGGGAGGTACCTCACTGGTGATTTCGGAACAGTGCTACCCGGCCACGGGGGAGCTCGGACCCGCAGCGGACATCAACATCATCGAGCAATTCATGGCGCCCCATGGTTCCTTCCTTCCCCACGACGCTAGAAGGACCCACCTAGAGGTCAGGTGAAACTCCCAGACCCAAAGATGGGCCCCGAGGATGGCACAGGCGCATCGCCACGACATCGGCTTCATCGATGGATTAGGCGCGAGAATCCCAGGTAGATCTGGGTGGCACGAGCGATGGAGGAGGAGGGTCACTAGGGCTGATTCCAGAGGACAGAGCGCGGTGTAGCCCGAAGGACGGTGGCGGCATCTTCTCCCGTGGTAAATTAACGGGTGCCGCGAGGAGACGCAGCCGCGGTACCCCGGATTTGCCCACGGCGGCGGCATAGGGTCTTCTCATCCCCGCCAGGCGACGGCCTTCTCCCACGACGTCGGCATGGTGTGTACGCCTGGTGCGGAGGAGGTGAGGTTCCAGGTGCAATTTGCCGTGGCAAAGTTCCGCCACGATGCGCGTGAAGCACAGGACTCCCTGCGGCCGAAGGAAATCGAGCTCATCTAAGGCGGTGGTCTTCTCACGCTCGTACTCATAGCGGTGTATAGCTTGGGATTTATACTAGAGCCACGTCCGATTTTGGGGGAAATCGTTCGGAGGAGAGCGAGATGCGCGGACGCAGGTGGGTACGCACCTGAGATTGCGGTCGATCCGGGTCAGCGCGATCCAATCCCCACGGAGAAGAAGCCTGTCAGCCGAGGGGGTCCACATGGCAGTGGGTTGAGGCGCGGCGTGGGCCAGGTGGGTGAGGCTGGAATGTGGGCCCCACATGGCAGTGTACCAGGGCTAGCGCGGATGGGGAAAACGGGCCGCACAGATGCTTCTTGTGGGCCGAAGCAAAGGGGATTTGGGCCAATTGGAGGTTCCTCTTTTTTTTCTTTTGTTTTTTTACTGTTTTCTTTCCTTTTTAACTTCTAGAATTCAAATTTGAATTCCATCCTAATTATGAGCTTATACTCATTTTAAATGTACACATTGAACCCAAAAATATGGATAGTTTAACTATTTATATATATATTTTTGTATAACATTTTTCTTTCTCTTCTCTAAACTCCAATTTGCAAGTTAGGAATAAATCTCCAAATTTGGATTTTAATATATTTCTTTTTACACTACTTTATATTGTCACAAAATGCACACAAAATAAAATCCCAGCATGATGCATAATTTAGTGGCATATCTTTTATTAGTTATTTGTTTTTAGATATGGTGTTCACATGTGATGGTAAATAGATACAACACACACATATAAATAAAGGAAATAATTTTTTTCCTTTTATATTATTTCTCACAAATTGGGTATTACAAATCCTACCCCCTTACAAAGAATCTCGTCCTCGAGATTTGTAAGAAAAAGGGGTACATAAGGATTGGTTCGTATTTCGGCTTTTACTCTATAATTGATTCAGAAATCTAGAGTTTCATTTTTTTTATAGTCAATAGGGGTTTATTAGGAGAGCATAGGTCTCCAGCCACTTATTATGTAGGATATAAGAGATGGATAAGTTAGGGAAAGAATAGCCTGGGGTAAGAAAGTTTATAGTGAGAAAGAACTCCGTGTTGAGTGGCAACGCAACTAAAGGTTGGGTTTGACCTCTCTCCTTTCTTGACGAGGTTGATCCTTTCTTCTCCGGTCTTGAGCTTATTGATTCGAGGTCAGTGTATATCATCAGAGTTACCAGAGTATGGTTAAGATGGATATGGGTGAGATAGCCTAGATAAGATCTACTTAATTTATTTTAGAATAGATCATGCTTGTTACACTTTTATGAGATAAGCAAATTGGTGGGGGTAAGTATGCTAATTAGGACAAGATGAGTCTCCAAGAATAAGATAGAATCTTCTGAGATTGGTCAGATCTATTAGGATAGATAGAATCTTTTCGAGATAAGATGGATCTATTAAGATAAGAAAGAATCTTTTAAGATGAGATGAATCTATTAAGACGAGAGAGAATCTTTTAAAATAAGATGGACTATATGGAATAGATACACTTCAATGGAGGATAATCTAGGTTGTTTAGTTATCTTATGAATTCTATTTATGTCTATATGTATATGAAGATGTGAATGTGAACATTACTCCACAACTAATCATACTCAATCAAAGATCCAAATTAGACATATATCATAAGAACAAACACTCAAGCGTATAGATACCTATAAAAATAGTTTTGTTTTTGTTCCTAAGAGTAGGTCTCCTATTCCTAAAGTTCACTTTAGGCACGGGATTTCAAAGTGTGAAATCCACATTTGTCTTAGAGTAGAAAAGATAAGAATGATCAGAGTACAGCGGAAATAGATGAGAAAAGATTAAGATAAGTTCAGAAAAGAATCAGAGTAGAAAAGGTGAGGTTAATCAGAGTAGAACAGTAGAAGGTGAGACAGGATCAAGATAAGATAAGCATAGAATGAATGAGAGTAAGGTTGTGGCGGAACTGCCCGAATTATTCCAACTTAAGTGCCTAAGCCCTGCCTCAGAGGCTAGACCACACTTAAATGGGAATAACCCGTCAATCCCTCGGATCTAGTCCGACACGACCACTGACAGGATCAAGTACCACATTCTCACTCGATGGTGAGTCACAGAGCAAATACAATAAAGCATAAAACCATACATGGAAGGGTGTTAATTATTACATCATCATCATCGGAGTTTTGCCAAAAGTAGTCATCATTGTTTGAAGTGCAGCGGAATAAAACTAACGATAATTAAACGGAGAGATGGGGAAGCCTGTCCCATCACGCCTCATGCTCCTCCTCAGCCGAGGCAGGGTCCCACTCGACCGTCCAACCCGGTGGCAGGGTGGATGGCCAAGTCACTCCAGCAACCATGTCCTCCAGAGAACCTGTAAAATTATGCCACAAGCAAGGCTGAGTATACTAATACTCAGCTAGACTTACCCGGTGTGAGGAGTCTATACTCCTCTACCTCTAGACATGCAGCTGTTTGGCTGTGGGGTTTGGTTGCCAAAAGCACTAGCTGAGTTTCTAAATCAAGAGTTTAACTTTGTCAAAATTAAGTGTGACTCTCTTAAGGCTAAAAGTGTACTAACTAATCATACATAGTAGCAAACATCTTTAGCAATCAACATCTTGTATAATCTCATCACAGTTAAACTTGTTACTCAATGTAGCAGCATGGATCAAGCAGTCTCATTAACTGCGAGAAGCAGACGATTCAAATCGAGTTTTTATCCTTGCAAGGTAAACCTAAACACACGACATGTAGGGGCACTCCGTCCCCACACACATCAACCGTCCCCATCGATTCCCCGTCAGCAGATCAGGTCTCACCGCCTTGGCGTACAATGCCTCACTGACCCCGACTGGCCGTCGTGCAGTGACCGCACTTGTACCCACCATAACCGGAATGGGAGACTACGTCTCAGGTCGCGTGAGGGGGGTATGTCCACTGCCAGGTTCACTCAGGTACTAGGCTTACCGATTTACCATATTTCTCGGTATGTGTTTAGTACGTTCAAACGCTTGACACACGGTACCACACCTTAATCCTTACTCAAATTTTTATCCCGTAGACAACCAATCCCCATGGATTGTTGCCCACAAACCAACCTTGTTATGATATGAAAGTGAGTACAACCAATTCCTGACCTCGCGCGAGTGCTAGAAAAATCACTCGACTTCTACCGAGATCCTAATTAAATAAGCAGCTACTCGACCTAGCATACTAGTATTCATCTCAAAAGGATTACCTGAGATCATGCAACTAGGGTTTCAAACAACTCCTACACCTAAGTGCACAATCAATCCTACAATCATTAAGTGAAGTAAAATAGCATAAATAACAGGTTATGCATAAAACCGGGGCTTGCCTTCCAAAGCAGTGGCAGGCAGGTCCTCTGGTGCAGGCTCTGGTGCTGGGTCTGGGGCAATCTCCTGGGCAGCTCCTTGCTCCGGCACGAGGATGTACTCTCCGTCAGCAAGATTACAGTCTATCGAATGCAATGAACATGTATGTCATGATTATGCAAGATTTAAGAACATGAAGCTACAGAAACTAAGTTAAGAATTAACTTAGGGTTCCCTGGCTATGTGGGTCTTCTAGTGGTTTATGTTTAGCACTTTTATATTTAAGTCTTCATTTGGGGTAAACAAGGAGAATTTGTATTGCATTTGTATATTTCTATTTTAGGGAACAATTTATAAGGGTCTTAGGAGGATACTAATTTCCATTGTTTATTTTCCTCTTTTTAGTGTTCATTTATGAATTCTAGTGGGGCTTGAACTACCAGGGTGAATTAACTATTTTCAATAATTCCACAAAAATTACAGTGGCTTGCCCTTGGTCAATATGGCCTATCTTAAGAATATGGGATTCAAAATAAAAAGGCTAGGCTGTATACAAAAATAACAAAAAGTGGTGCAATTAAGCCACTTTGCACTACAAGTCCTTTATTAAAGTGGGTCCTGGCCTAAGGGTTATTTTTGTTGGCCTCTAACAGTGATAACAAGTTCTTGTACCAAAAATGACAGAGAGCAACATGATGGTTAATTAATGATGGTTTTTAAAAGTTTGGTACAAAAAGGGTGATTAGAACTAACTTGTTATTTGAAAAATATCAAACAACAGATTTCAGATTTTTCTTAAGTTCTTATTATCAACACATTAGTTATCCTAAGGTTTGGGGAGGTTTTACCTTAGGGTTATTTTTGTAGGGTTTTTCTAAGTTATCCTTGTTTTATTAATTTAAAAGGTAGCTTTCTTATCTTACACTACAACAGGGTATGATACATTTTTCCAGTGAACTACATTGACTAAGTATCTCTACAAAAATAGGGGTGCCCTCTGGTTCATTATTTATGTCACTTTTTCTATTTTTCTAAACTTAAGCATATTATGGAATAAGGGGTTAAAACTAACTTAATGTAGTGGACAGAGAGGTTTAACCTTTTTAACTAGGTCAGTAGGTAGACAAGAACTTCTCTAAATTTTTCTAACCTTAGTTAAAGAGTACAACCATTTTTCTTGATATTATTAAGCCTTTGGCCAAAACTAAAATTAAATCAGAACCTTATATTTTTCTCTAGTACTTATGGGGTTTTATATTTTTCTTAGATAGGTTACATTATTTAGAGTCTGGCAAAATTGGTTTGACCAAATTTGGATAAACCAAACGGAAGTTATGAGTTTTCAAAGTTTCTGTTTGAATTTAAATCAGGTTTTAATAAGATTTTCCTGAAAAAGCAGTTTGCGCCAAGGTCCCTGGGTTTAAACCGAATCAAACCTCGCAGATCTACCCTTACGCCACTATTCACTTGAGTCTCTGACTTTTCACTTAACCCCCTGGATTCCTCTCCCTCTCACCCGCAGTCCCTCCCTCAACTGAAACAGTAGCCGCGGGAAAGAAAAGGGTGGCGCGGCTTACCGGCGGCGAGGGAGGTCCGGCGAGGTGGTCAGTGATGTTCAGGAGGTCGCGACGGTCACGCCGATGTGCGGGTCGGCGTCAGAGGAGGTCGGAGTCACCCTGGCCACGAACACAGGCGGCGGGGGTCGACGGCGGCGTCTGCTCCGGCCAAACCACAGCGGTAGAGTTCAATTAATGGGCACGAGGAGCTTCACGGGATGACACAGAGGCCATGCGTGCAATGAATCGGAAAATGGTGAAAGGGTTTACCCGGTCCACGTGCGCCGGCGAGTTCTTAAACTCCGGTGAGCGCGATTTGGCTTCTCCGGTGACGCGGGCCCTCGGGTTAAGCTTGAGCAAGGCTCACGGCTTCACCAGGAAGCTATCTGGGGGCTTGAATCGAACGGAGGAGGACGGGAGAGGGGTCGACCACGACGGTTGCTCTTGGTCGGCACTGGCGGGCTGCGGGGAGGTCGCCGGAGGCAAGGGCGGGCTCGGGCAAGTCAGGCGAGGTACGGAGGAGGCAATGGGGAAGGCAACCGAGCGCTGGGGCGGGTTTTATAGCCGCGGCTCGGGCGTGGTCACGGGCGGCCGCGGGCGCGCGGGGGTTCGCGCACGGGCATGCTCTGAGCGCGCCCCCGGATGCCAGCTCGCGTCGAACACGTGGAGGGTTGCTTCTGCCAAGGTTCAACGGCCGATTTGAGCGCCATGGCGTGCGTATCTTGGCAAAGTCACTGTGTACGGTCACTTCTCTGCTCCAAATCCTACCCTTTTGCTGTGAGTTCCAAGTCGAGATATGGTCAGGGCAGGGAGATAGAGAGGGAAGAAGTTTGCTGTGTCAGCTGGGTCCAACCCGAGACAAAAGGGGTGTCAAGTCGTGTCTAGCGCCCTAGGGCAGGTGTCATCTCTTGCCAGGGTGTTCTAGGGTTAATTTGGCGCCATTTTGTTAATTGGGTCGACTGGTTTTGAAAAGGGGATCAAGGTGAACATGAGGGATCTTTGCTCAAGGGTTGGTTTTTGACTTAGACAAAATCTGAATTTCTCCCTTGTGTTCAACCTTTGGTGATCTTTTTAGGACTTTTCTGAAAACTTTTTGGGGGTACTTCCTTACTATTAATTGTAGGTTATTAAGTATATTACAACTTTTATATTTGGCCCAAACCCTGATCATGATGTTTACATGATCTTTTGATCATGGCTTCAATTAGGGTTATTACTGCCTATGGGGGTTTTGCTCTAGGGTTTTGGGAGATCCCCACTTAGATGTGCATTACAAGCTAGGGCATGATATCCAAGGTAGTTTGCACTTGATTAGGACTTTGAATTCCAAGGTTGAAGTACTTTGCCCACAAATCTTTATGTAATTATGGGTTAAAAGGGGTAACCCTGGGGTGGACACCCTGAGTAACACCTAGGGTGTTACAGCCCTCCCCCCTTAAAGGAATCTCGCCCCGAGATTTCAGGTAGAGTCCCTTGGAGGGATGCTTTGAAGGTGTGCTGGTGCTACTTTCCCCTTAAACTCAAGTTCCACTTTCCTAACTGCTCTTCGAATGTCATGCTCTTCGCAACTTCAGAAGGAAGCCCTTCTTAAGTCAATTCCACAACTTAGACTATCCTTGTTATCTAAGTTTTTCTTATAATTGACTTCAAAGGGCAGGCGGGGGTGGGGTTTTGGGGCTACATACCGATTCCTTTGGGCAGAAAGTCGGGGAAGCGAGAGCGTAGAAAATCCTCCGTTTCCCATGTAGCTTCTTCTGCTGAATGATGACTCCACTGAACCTTATACATTTTGATTGACCTTGCCCGAGTTGATCTTTCCTTCTGATCCAATACCTTGACGGGGTACTCTTGGTAGGACAAGTCTGGTTCTATCTCAATGTCTGGTTCCGGCAGCACTTCAGTGGATAGACGAACGCATTTTCGCAGCTGAGATACGTGGAACACATTGTGAACTGCTGACATACGGGGTGGCAATTCCAATTGGTAAGCTACGGGTCCACAACTTGCTTTGATCTTATAGGGTCCAATGTAGCGAGGGGCTAACTTGCCCTTGATCCCGAATCTCTGGACACCCTTGGTTGGCGATATCTTAAGATAGACATGATCTCCCACCTCAAATTGTAGAGGCTTCCGCCTCTTGTCATGATAACTCTTTTGTCTGGCCTGAGCAGCTTCTAGGTTCTTTTTGATAATTCTAACCTTTGCCTCTGCTTCAAGCACCAAATCTGGCCCAAAAATTTCCCTTTCTCCTGCTTGAGACCAATTCAGCGGGGTTCTGCATCTTCTCCCATATAAGGCCTCAAAAGGTGCCATCTTCAGACTAGACTGATAGCTGTTATTGTAAGAAAACTCTGCCAAGGAAAGACACCTGTCCCAGTCCTTTCCATAGTGTAGTGCACATGCTCGCAACATGTCTTCCAAAATCTGATTTACCCTTTCTGTCTGACCATCTGTTTGAGGGTGATAAGCTGAGCTTCGGATCACGTGGGTTCCAAGTGATTCCTGTAATTGCTCCCAAAATCGTGCCACAAAGGGTGCTCCTCGGTCAGAGACTATAGTCCTTGGTATCCCATGCAGACGAACTATCTGGTCAATGTAGATCTCTGCATACTTCTCCGCCCGATGGGTGGTGTGTACTGGCAAGAAATGAGCAGTCTTGGTCAACCTGTCCACAATAACCCATATAGAATCATGGTGCCTGGATGTATTGGGTAATCCCACTATGAAGTCCATGCAAACGTCCTCCCATTTCCAAGATGGTATGGGAAGGGGTTGCAAGGGACCTGCTGTCTTCAAGTGACTGGCCTTGATTCTCTGGCAAGTGTCACACTCTGATACGTACTTGGCAATTTCCCTCTTCATCCTAGTCCACCAATACAAAGATCTGAGATCATGGTACATCTTGTTACTGCCCGGGTGCATGGAGAACTTGGAGAGGTGAGCTTCATCCAATATCTTCTTTTTGAGTTCAGGGTCCTTGGGAACAACCAATCGATCTTCAAACCATAAAATTCCCTTGCTGTCCTGACGGAAACACTTGTATTTCTCTGCCTTCTGCTTGATCATTTCTTTGATAACCTGAACACCCTTATCCCCAAGCTGTGCCTGAACTATTTGCTCTTGCAATGTGGGTTCCACCGCGATATATCTCAATTTACCAGAAGGAACAACTTCCAGATTCAGCTTGCACAACTCATCACACAGGGTGGTCACTCCCACATCCATGCTCATGCAATTACATTGGGCCTTTCGGCTCAAGGCATCTGCCACAACATTGGCCTTGCCAGGATGATAATGCACCTCCAAATCATAGTCCTTGATTAATTCCAACCATCTTCTCTGCCTCATGTTCAGATCTGCCTGAGTGAAAATGTACTTGAGGCTCTTATGATCAGTGTAAATGTTACAGTGAGCTCCCATCAAGTAGTGTCTCCATATCTTGAGGGCATGAACTACTGCTGCCAACTCCAAATCATGTGTTGGGTAGTTCTGCTCATGGGGCCTGAGTGCTCGGGAAGCATAAGCAATTACTCTGTTCTCTTGCATCAAAACACATCCCAATCCTGTACCAGAAGCATCACAATAAACTTCAAATGGCTTAGTATTGTCTGGCTGAGCTAGCACTGGAGCTGTTGTCAAATGTTGCCTCAAGGTATGAAAAGCATCTTCACACTTTTGGCTCCACGTGAACTTGGCTCCCTTCTTCAATAGCTCAGTCATTGGCTTGGCAATCCTGGAGAAATCCGGAATAAATCGTCGGTAATACCCTGCCAATCCCAGAAAACTCCTAATCTGCTTCACTGTAGTCGGGGGTTTCCAGTCCATCACTTCTTGCACTTTCTCAGGGTCGACTGATATCCCCTCCTGAGAGATCGTGTGTCCCAAGAATTTTATTTCCTTTAGCCAGAATTCACACTTAGACAATTTAGCGTAGAGACGATGATCGCGCAGTCGCTGAAGCACGACATGCAGGTGCTCAGTGTGTTCATCTTCATTCTTGGAGTACACCAGAATGTCATCGATGAAAACAACCACGAACTTGTCTAACTCTGGCATGAATACTGAGTTCATCAAGTACATGAAATAAGCCGGGGCATTGGTCAACCCAAAAGACATCACCAAAAACTCATACAGCCCATATCTGGTAGAGAAGGCCGTCTTGGGAATATCACTGGTTCGAATCTTGATCTGATGGTAGCCCGAGTGAAGGTCTATCTTGGAGAATACCTTGGCTCCTACCAATTGATCAAACAGAACATCAATGCGGGGTAACGGGTACTTGTTCTTGATAGTCACCGCATTGAGAGGGCGGTAGTCAACACACATCCTCAAACTCTCATCCTTCTTCTTCACGAATAAGGCAGGACATCCCCATGGTGAAGAGCTTGGACGAATAAACCCCTTGTCCAACAATTCTTGCAATTGTTTCTTTAATTCTGCCAATTCTGCGGGAGGCATCCTATAGGGTCTCTTAGAGATAGGAGCAGTCCCGGGTTGCAATTCAATGGCAAACTCAATATCTCTGTCAGGTGGCATTCCTGGCAACTCATCCGGAAAAACATCGGGGTAGTCGCAGACTACTGGGATCCGCCTTACTGGGGATTCTGCCATAACAAAGGTACAAGACCGGGTACCACCCTGGTTGGGTAAATACAAAACAGTCTCGCCATAAGCAGGGGAATGAATTTCAATGGCTCTGGCTGCAATGTCCAATATTGCCTGATGTTTGGTCAACCAATCAGTTCCCAAGATGATATCCACACTATCCAGTCCCAAGATAAGAAGGTCAGTTTTAATTATCAAACTACCAAACTTTAGAGGCACCTTCATGCTGATTTGATTAGTGGCAATCCTGCCTCCCGGGGTTGAAATGGTAATACCCCCGTTGGTGTGGTGAAAGGGCAGTTGACACTTGACACTAAATTTGGCACTAACAAAGCTATGCGAAGCACCAGAATCAAAAAGAACAATAGCAGGATAATTTAAAACTGTAAAGATACCAGTCATGACGGGTGCTCCCTCTGGAATGTCAGCCATTGTAGTGAAGTTCAGCTTGCCCTGCCTCACTTGCACTTTCTGTCTCTTTCCTTGGTTCTGATTAACATTCTGCCCCTACCTCTGCTGATTCTTGGGGCAATTCTTGGCATAGTGCCCAGCGCTGCCACAAGTGAAGCACCTGTTGTCATTGGCCTGACGGTACTGCTGCTGCTGATTGTTCTTCTGAGCTGGAAACTGGGTGCGGTTGGGTGCCTGCTGCTGCTGCTGCGGTGGCCTGATCACCCACCTCCCTTGCTGCTGCTGAGGTCCCTTGTTCTGCGTGTCAGACACAATCCTGAAGCGCTGTGGCTGAGATGAGGGTCCTGCCACAGGGGTCTTCCTCTTCTTCTCCGCCTGTCGAGCCAAGATGCAGTCCTCCTGGGAGATAGCCATGTTGACCAACTCATTGTAACTGTTGGCCCGGACGGTGTTGAGTCGATCACGGAGCTTAGTGCTGAGCCCCCTCCTGAACCTGTCTCGCTTCTTCTCATCCGTATCTGCATGGTACCCAGCATACTGGCACAAATCATTGAAGGCCTGGGCATACTGCAATACCGTCCTGCTGCCCTGAGTGAGTGCCAGAAACTCATTGAGCTTCTGGTCCATGATGCCAGCGGGGATATGGTGCCCTCTGAAAGCCGCCTTAAACTCCCTCCATTCCACTTCTCTGCCTTCTGGCTGCATGGCAAGAAAATGGTCCCACCAAGTCCTTGCAGGTCCGCGAAGCTGCTGGGTGGCGAACCTGACCTTGGTGACCTCTGAGCAATTTCCATGGAGCAGTGGGAATTTGGATTCTACCACCCTCAACCACACATCTGCATCAAGCGGGTCCTCCGCCCTGGTAAACAATGGTGGCTGAGTGCTGAGGAACTCCTGGTAGGTAGCAGCGACGGGGTGACGCTGATGGTCTCCACCATAATGCTGAGGTGGTGGCTGACGCTGAGCTAGCTGTCTCAGGATCTCATTCTGCTGGGCCATGAGCTCCTGCAGAGTGGGAGGCGGTGGCGGTGGAGGAACGTGCTCATTCTGACCACGGCGCGCTCTCCCAGCCATCTGAAAAATCACATGGTTGCTTAATAACTCATCTCCAAGCTTAAGGTTCAAGCACGGTAGGGGAGCTAAAGCAATTTAATAAATTCCATATGAACAAAACGAGAACAGGAACCTTCCGTCCAATTTTAAACTGCCATTAATCATCCCTGAACTTCCAAAAGAGTTTAACATGGTTACAGCAATAATCCAAAAGACTCAACTCTACCTAGCCTAGTACCCTAAGGGTGCAAAAGCTAAGCTAGCGGCGAGGAGTCCAACTATCATCAACCTCTAGGATTAGCCTGGCATCTAGTGAGCGAACGAGGCAACGCTAGACTCAGGGGAAGGTGGTCTCCCTGAGCCAGCGGTGTCTACACTGGAAGCAGACTCGTCTCCTCCCTCGATGTCAACGTCCTCGTCAGCTTCCTCACCATGGATCTCTTGGTGATGCATGTCCAGGTGCTCATTTGCTTCTGCCAGCTGCTGCTGAGTGTTGAGGAGCTGATCCTCGAGAACCTCGATGGTGTTCTCCCGGGTGCCCACTAGCTCCTCCAACTCATGAATCTCATCAGACAGCTGCTCTACTTGCAAATCTTTTTCCACGAGCTCCTGGGACAAGTCCACCACGAGCTCCTCCCTGTTGTCCAGGGTGATCTTGGTGGCCTCCAGCAATGCCATCAGGTGAGACATTGCCTCCCCACGCATTACTTGCAGACGATACAGAGCGTTCATGCATCGTACTGACAAGTGAGCGGTGTGGCCTGGGTAGAGAGCCCAGATGTCCTTGGCATGCTCCACTCGATCCTTCCAGATCGGGTCGTCCTCCTTTTCCGCAGGGAATAACCCAATGGGGTGGGTAGCCAGCTCCAAGGGATGGAATCCGCAGAAGGTAGTCAGTCCATGCAGAGCGATTGCCTCGATTGTGTCCTCCGCTCGGTACCCGAAAGACTCAGAGTCCAAGGAGCGCCAGCCTGGCTGCAGGGGATGAGGCTCCAAAGTCATCCTCACCCTACAGCGAGGCACCCGGTGCTTCTCGAACTGCTGCACCGTGTACTGAGGGGGTGTCAAATATCCTGCCCCTTGAAGTACCTCCCACAAGATGCGGGGAAAACCCTCTCGTGCAAGTCCGTCAGTGTGGGTCAATGCATTTCCGTCATCGGAGGATCCGCGGGAAGTCATCTGTGCACGGTTAAGCGTAAGTAAAGAAAAAGAATTACAAAAAGAACAAGGAAAATAAAACTCAGCCTGTCTCTAGCAAGAAAAGGCATTGGAGACCTAGTTGGCGGTTACCTCATTTTTAAGTCCTTTAACTTAGCTATCCATTTGTTTAATTAAGAATGCATGCATGCGCGTCCGGAACGACCTCTCCAGAAAATAAAAAGGACTAGGGAAAAAAACTCCCATCCTTTAGGAGTGGCCTGTAGGGCCTAGTCACTTAGCCACCTAGCTACCCTTCTATTATCCTAAGGCTTCACGTCCTAGGTCTATCCTGCTCGTCCTACGATCTATCCAACATTGTTTCTATCAAATTTTACTTTAGAAAGGGATGGCATTTATGGTTTATTGATTCCTCTGTGGTGGTACAAGCTCCGATACCAGCTGTGGCGGAACTGCCCGAATTATTCCAACTTAAGTGCCTAAGCCCTGCCTCAGAGGCTAGACCACACTTAAATGGGAATAACCCGTCAATCCCTCGGATCTAGTCCGACACGGCCACTGACAGGATCAAGTACCACATTCTCACTCGATGGTGAGTCACAGAGCAAATACAATAAAACATAAAACCATACATGGAAGGGTGTTAATTATTACATCATCATCATCGGAGTTTTGCCAAAAGTAGTCATCATTGTTTGAAGTGCAGCGGAATAAAACTAACGATAATTAAACGGAGAGATGGGGAAGCCTGTCCCATCACGCCTCATGCTCCTCCTCAGCCGAGGCAGGGTCCCACTCGACCGTCCAACCCGGTGGCAGGGTGGATGGCCAAGTCACTCCAGCAACCATGTCCTCCAGAGAACCTGTAAAATTATGCCACAAGCAAGGCTGAGTATACTAATACTCAGCTAGACTTACCCGGTGTGAGGAGTCTATACTCCTCTACCTCTAGACATGCAGCTATTTGGCTGTGGGGTTTGGTTGCCAAAAGCACTAGCTGAGTTTCTAAATCAAGAGTTTAACTTTGTCAAAATTAAGTGTGACTCTCTTAAGGCTAAAAGTGTACTAACTAATCATACATAGTAGCAAACATCTTTAGCAATCAACATCTTGTATCATCTTATCACAGTTCCACTTGTTACTCAATATAGCAGCATGGATCAAGCAGTCTCATTAACTGCGAGAAGCAGACGATTCGAATCGAGTTTTTATCCTTGCAAGGTAAACCTAAACACACGACATGTAGGGGCACTCCGTCCCCACACACATCAACCGTCCCCATCGATTCCCCGTCAGCAGATCAGGTCTCACCGCCTTGGCGTACAATGCCTCACTGACCCCGACTGGCCGTCGTGCAGTGACCGCACTTGTACCCACCATAACCGGAATGGGAGACTACGTCTCAGGTCGCGTGAGGGGGGTATGTCCACTGCCAGGTTCACTCAGGTACTAGGCTTACCGATTTACCATATTTCTCGGTATGTGTTTAGTACGTTCAAACGCTTGACACACGGTACCACACCTTAATCCTTACTCAAATTTTTATCCCGTAGACAACCAATCCCCATGGATTGTTGCCCATAAACCAACCTTGTTATGATATGAAAGTGAGTACAACCAATTCCTGACCTCGCGCGAGTGCTAGAAAAATCACTCGACTTCTACCGAGATCCTAATTAAATAAGCAGCTACTCGACCTAGCATACTAGTATTCATCTCAAAAGGATTACCTGAGATCATGCAACTAGGGTTTCAAACAACTCCTACACCTAAGTGCACAATCAATCCTACAATCATTAAGTGAAGTAAAATAGCATAAATAACAGGTTATGCATAAAACCGGGGCTTGCCTTCCAAAGCAGTGGCAGGCAGGTCCTCTGGTGCAGGCTCTGGTGCTGGGTCTGGGGCAATCTCCTGGGCAGCTCCTTGCTCCGGCACGAGGATGTACTCTCCGTCAGCAAGATTACAGTCTATCGAATGCAATGAACATGTATGTCATGATTATGCAAGATTTAAGAACATGAAGCTACAGAAACTAAGTTAAGAATTAACTTAGGGTTCCCTGGCTATGTGGGTCTTCTAGTGGTTTATGTTTAGCACTTTTATATTTAAGTCTTCATTTGGGGTAAACAAGGAGAATTTGTATTGCATTTGTATATTTCTATTTTAGGGAACAATTTATAAGGGTCTTAGGAGGATACTAATTTCCATTGTTTATTTTCCTCTTTTTAGTGTTCATTTATGAATTCTAGTGGGGCTTGAACTACCAGGGTGAATTAACTATTTTCAATAATTCCACAAAAATTACAGTGGCTTGCCCTTGGTCAATATGGCCTATCTTAAGAATATGGGATTCAAAATAAAAAGGCTAGGCTGTATACAAAAATAACAAAAAGTGGTGCAATTAAGCCACTTTGCACTACAAGTCCTTTATTAAAGTGGGTCCTGGCCTAAGGGTTATTTTTGTTGGCCTCTAACAGTGATAACAAGTTCTTGTACCAAAAATGACAGAGAGCAACACGATGGTTAATTAATGATGGTTTTTAAAAGTTTGGTACAAAAAGGGTGATTAGAACTAACTTGTTATTTGAAAAATATCAAACAACAGATTTCAGATTTTTCTTAAGTTCTTATTATCAACACATTAGTTATCCTAAGGTTTGGGGAGGTTTTACCTTAGGGTTATTTTTGTAGGGTTTTTCTAAGTTATCCTTGTTTTATTAATTTAAAAGGTAGCTTTCTTATCTTACACTACAACAGGGTATGATACATTTTTCCAGTGAACTACATTGACTAAGTATCTTTACAAAAATAGGGGTGCCCTCTGGTTCATTATTTATGTCACTTTTTCTATTTTTCTAAACTTAAGCATATTATGGAATAAGGGGTTAAAACTAACTTAATGTAGTGGACAGAGAGGTTTAACCTTTTTAACTAGGTCAGTAGGTAGACAAGAACTTCTCTAAATTTTTCTAACCTTAGTTAAAGAGTACAACCATTTTTCTTGATATTATTAAGCCTTTGGCCAAAACTAAAATTAAATCAGAACCTTATATTTTTCTCTAGTACTTATGGGGTTTTATATTTTTCTTAGATAGGTTACATTATTTAGAGTCTGGCAAAATTGGTTTGACCAAATTTGGATAAACCAAACGGAAGTTATGAGTTTTCAAAGTTTCTGTTTGAATTTAAATCAGGTTTTAATAAGATTTTCCTGAAAAAGCAGTTTGCGCCAAGGTCCCTGGGTTTAAACCGAATCAAACCTCGCAGATCTACCCTTACGCCACTATTCACTTGAGTCTCTGACTTTTCACTTAACCCCCTGGATTCCTCTCCCTCTCACCCGCAGTCCCTCCCTCAACTGAAACAGTAGCCGCGGGAAAGAAAAGGGTGGCGCGGCTTACCGGCGGCGAGGGAGGTCCGGCGAGGTGGTCAGTGATGTTCAGGAGGTCGCGACGATCACGCCGATGTGCGGGTCGGCGTCAGAGGAGGTCGGAGTCACCCTGGCCACGAACACAGGCGGCGGGGGTCGACGGCGGCGTCTGCTCCGGCCAAACCACAGCGGTAGAGTTCAATTAATGGGCACGAGGAGCTTCACGGGATGACACAGAGGCCATGCGTGCAACGAATCGGAAAATGGTGAAAGGGTTTACCCGGTCCACGTGCGCCGGCGAGTTCTTAAACTCCGGTGAGCGCGATTTGGCTTCTCCGGTGACGCGGGCCCTCGGGTTAAGCTTGAGCAAGGCTCACGGCTTCACCAGGAAGCTATCTGGGGGCTTGAATCGAACGGAGGAGGACGGGAGAGGGGTCGACCACGGCGGTTGCTCTTGGTCGGCACTGGCGGGCTGCGGGGAGGTCGCCGGAGGCAAGGGCGGGCTCGGGCAAGTCAGGCGAGGTACGGAGGAGGCAATGGGGAAGGCAACCGAGCGCTGGGGCGGGTTTTATTGCCGTGGCTCGGGCGTGGTCACGGGCGGCCGCGGGCGCGCGGGGGTTCGCGCACGGGCGTGCTCTGAGCGCCCCCGGATGCCAGCTCGCGTCGAACACGTGGAGGGTTGCTTCTGCCAAGGTTCAACGGCCGATTTGAGCGCCATGGCATGCGTATCTTGGCAAAGTCACTGTGTACGGTCACTTCTCTGCTCCAAATCCTACCCTTTTGCTGTGAGTTCCAAGTCGAGATATGGTCAGGGCAGGGAGATAGAGAGGGAAGAAGTTTGCTGTGTCAGCTAGGTCCAACCCGAGACAAAAGGGGTGTCAAGTCGTGTCTAGCGCCCTAGGGCAGGTGTCATCTCTTGCCAGGGTGTTCTAGGGTTAATTTGGCGCCATTTTGTTAATTGGGTCGACTGGTTTTGAAAAGGGGATCAAGGTGAACATGAGGGATCTTTGCTCAAGGGTTGGTTTTTGACTTAGACAAAATCTGAATTTCTCCCTTGTGTTCAACCTTTGGTGATCTTTTTAGGACTTTTCTGAAAACTTTTTGGGGGTACTTCCTTACTATTAATTGTAGGTTATTAAGTATATTACAACTTTTATATTTGGCCCAAACCCTGATCATGATGTTTACATGATCTTTTGATCATGGCTTCAATTAGGGTTATTACTGCCTATGGGGGTTTTGCTCTAGGGTTTTGGGAGATCCCCACTTAGATGTGCATTACAAGCTAGGGCATGATATCCAAGGTAGTTTGCACTTGATTAGGACTTTGAATTCCAAGGTTGAAGTACTTTGCCCACAAATCTTTATGTAATTATGGGTTAAAAGGGGTAACCCTGGGGTGGACACCCTGAGTAACACCTAGGGTGTTACAAAGGTAAGTAGGTAATGGCAGTCCAGTTCTATCTAGTTTTCGTCCTACAGTCAACATTCCTCTGATACCACTTCTGTAACACCCGGGTTTAAAGGACAAAGCCGGGTGCATCTCATACATGCGCCAAAGAAGACAACATATATAATAACAGAGTGTATAGAGATAAATGTCACAATATAATCAGAGTACTTATTACATAGCGGAAGACTTACAAAAATAAAAGATAAATATAGCAGGATCTAAAATCTATCTTGGCGCCAGAAAGTCAACTGGGAGACGCCACCTAGATCGAATCGAACTCCTCGATATGCGGCTCCTCTTGAACCACCTGTTCTTCTCCTGTGGGGGGGGGTGTGAGACAACAAGGGTGAGCTCACACACGTTCATCGCTCAACAAGTTGTGGGGAATAATGTGACATGAACTCACAAAAGGTGGGAGTTCATGTGAAGTGTAAGGCTTATCAAAGAAAATGGTTAAAGCTGAGCATTGCTTTTAATGTTGGTCAAACTTTTATTAGCAATTACTAGATGTAAGTAAATACCAAACTATAATAAATAATAGAACAAAATTAACAAATAGTCCCATGCAAATAGCATATGACAAATTGAATTTAGGTTTCATAAATTAATCATGTGAGGGTCCGAGCCGCTCATGACCGTGAGCACGGCTAGTATACTAGTTTTACACTCTGCAGAGGTTGCACATCTTTACCCACAAGCCGTGTTACCCATCTGCCAAGGGGTCATGAATCCCATACACCTCTACCAAGGAAGCGAGGCAGGGTAACACTACGAGGCCTCTACAAAGTTCCACTAGCTTCAGAAATCCCGCTACAGTTTATAGGAAGCTCCAGTGCAGGGTTCTTGCCTGACCGCCATCGCAGCAAAATCAACCAAGGACCTCCCTACACTGACCACTCCCCTACTGCCCTTGCCCCTTTCGGGGAAGGAAGACCTCCACTAGCTTTCCTAGTTAATCAGCCAAGGGCGTCCCATTAAACCCTTGTGGTAGCACTGTTTTCCCGGGTGGTCGCTCCATGTTCCAATTAATATAATGATCTTATCATGAACATAAATAACATAACAGAATAATTGGAACATGGATGTAATGAAATATTAATCCCAAAACCATATAGTGCAATAGCATAACTACCCAAGTGAATCAGGGGTAAATAAGGTAAAAGGATAAACAATCTAGGATGACCTATTGGGTCCCATCAAAATTAAACCTATGCATTGATAAATGATAATAAAGAATATTATTGGGTAACAAAAGTGGATCAAGGGCACAACTTGCCTGGCACTTGAGATTCCAGTTACCAGGGTGATTCTTCGGATCCTCGTGATCGCACTGCTAGTCGTAGCAATACAAACAAACATGGTATAGACAAAATTAACATCACACCAACCATAAGAACAAACTGCATAACAATAATCTACGCGTTGCTACGAGATCGTGGGAACGAGAACCACTAAAATCGGAGTTATGACTAAGGAGTTATGATTTTATAGAGGATTCATGTGATTAAAATATTAAATTATATCATAAATCAATTAATATAAATCATATGAGAGGTTATTCTCTAAATAATTATCTCCACTTAATTCTAAGTTATAAATTTACCATAAATTATATTTTGGTAGATAATGGTGAGCACATTATCAAGACTAACCAACATAAATTAAATAAGGATCTAATTATAAAAGAATGAAACATGGTACAATAATTGTTGTTATTGCATAGTGAATATTTATACGAGACTAACGCAACTTGAACGGATCAAATCGTAATCATAGATTTTAAGTTATGAATTTCTAAAGATTTTATGTGTTTTGTACAAGATTAAATAGGATATAAATCTTAATGTGACTTTCATGTCAAAACAATGGCACTAATTGATAAACAATAATCTTACAAAATTATAGAAACTGGAATGGGTTAATTTAGACCTAATATGAATTAAATATGAATTATACAAGTTTTTGGATTTATTTTAATACTACAAATCAACTTCTAATATTAATTTCCCCTTTTCTCTATTTTTCTGGATGGCGCGCATAATTCTGTGGTTTTACAGGGGCTAAAATGTAAGTTCCAGGGGTATAGATTAAATCTCCCTATACTGCTTGTGGACCGCGGGTTCATTCATAAAAAGGCCAGGGGCTCTTTAACAAAAAGGTTGGGCCGAAGGGGTATGGAGAAATTCGGGCCGTTGGATCAGGGTTGGACGCGCGGGATTAAATCCAAGCATTACATGGACTGGTATGCCCTATTGGCTCTTGGATCCCGAAATCCACGGTCGAGAACATGCCACGACGACTACCTACCCCAGCCATCGGATCTAATCCTAGGGTTTAGTTTTCATCAGCGGAGAGTTGTGACTTATTTTTTTAATCTTGGCCGCAAACCGATAGATCAACGGCCAGGGCTAAACACCACCCGTTCACCCATCCACACGCCGGACAGCGGTGGCGGCGGCCCATTATGCGGCGGCGCCATGGCTGCTGCGCGTCTACCGGTTCCCGAGACCCCAAACTCCACCCTGAAGTACGCTAGACGAAGCGGAGAATAGAACGGGAGGTACCTCACTGGTGATTTCGGAACAGTGCTACCCGGCCACGGGGGAGCTCGGACCCGCAGCGGACATCAACATCATCGAGCAATTCATGGCGCCCCATGGTTCCTTCCTTCCCCACGACGCTAGAAGGACCCACCTAGAGGTCAGGTGAAACTCCCAGACCCAAAGACGGGCCCCGAGGATGGCACAGGCGCATCGCCACGACATCGGCTTCATCGATGGATTAGGCGAGAGAATCCCAGGTAGATCCGGGTGGCACGAGCGATGGAGGAGGAGGGTCACTGGGGCTGATTCCAGAGGACAGAGCACGGTGTAGCCCGAAGGACGGTGGCGGCATCTTCTCCCATGGTAAATTGACGGGTGCCGCGAGGAGACGCAGCCGCGGTACCTCGGATTTGCCCACGGCGGCGGCGGCATAGGGTCTTCTCATCCCCGCCAGGCGACGGCCTTCTCCCACGACGTCGGCACGGTGTGTACGCCTGGTGCGGAGGAGGTGAGGTTCCAGGTGCAATTTGCCGTGGTGAAGTTCCGCCACGATGCGCGTGAAGCACAGGACTCCCTGCGGCCGAAGGAAATCGAGCTCATCTAAGGCAGTGGTCTTCTCACGCTCGTACTCATAGCGGTGTATAGCTTGGGATTTATACTAGAGCCATGTCCGATTTTGGGGGAAATCGTTCGGAGGAGAGCGAGATGCGCGGACGCAGGTGGGTACGCACCTAAGATCGCGGTCGATTCGGGTCAGCGCGATCCAATCCCCACGGAGAAGAAGCCTGTCAGCCGAGGGGGTCCACATGGCAGTGGGTTGAGGCGCGGCGTGGGCCAGGTGGGTGAGGCTGGAATGTGGGCCCCACATGGCAGTGTACCAGGGCTAGCGCGGATGGGGAAAACGGGCCGCACAGATGCTTCTTGTGGGCCGAAGCAAAGGGGATTTGGGCCAATTGGAGGTTCCTCTTTTTTTCTTTTGTTTTTTTACTGTTTTCTTTCCTTTTTAACTTCTAGAATTCAAATTTGAATTCCATCCTAATTATGAGCTTATACTCATTTTAAATGTACACATTGAACCCAAAAATATGGATAGTTTAACTATTTATATATATATATTTGTATAACATTTTTCTTTCTCTTCTCTAAACTCCAATTTGCAAGTTAGGAATAAATCTCCAAATTTGGATTTTAATATATTTCTTTTTACACTACTTTATATTGTCACAAAATGCACACAAAATAAAATCCCAGCATGATGCATAATTTAGTGGCATATCTTTTATTAGTTATTTGTTTTTAGATATGGTGTTCACATGTGATGATAAATAGATACAACACACACATATAAATAAAGGAAATAATTTTTTTCCTTTTATATTATTTCTCACAAATTGGGTATTACATTCCTCAACGACGGTGCACCCCCAAACTCAAGATGATGAACAGGTACCTCAAGAGGAGGCGTGTGATCAAGGGGGAGCACAGGATGTCCAAGTTGAAGAGGAAGAATCAATACAGGCCCCTCCAACTCAAGTTCGAGCGATGATTCAAAGGAACCATCCCGTCGACCAGATTTTGGGTGACATTAGCAAGGGAGTAACCACTCGCTCTAGATTAGCTAATTTCTGTGAGCATTACTCTTTTGTCTCTTCTATTGAGCCTTTTAGGGTAGAAGAGGCCTTGCTAGATCCGGACTGGGTGTTGGCCATGCAGGAAGAGCTCAACAGCTTCAAGCGAAATGAAGTTTGGACACTGGTGCCGCGTCCCAAGCAAAATGTTGTGGGAACCAAGTGGGTGTTCCGCAACAAATAGGACGAGCACGAGGTGGTGACAAGGAACAAGGCTCGACTTGTGGCAAAAGGTTATGCCCAAGTCGCAGGTTTGGACTTTGAGGAGACTTTCGCTCCTGTGGCTAGGCTAGAGTCGATTCGTATTTTGTTGGCCTATGCCGCTCACCATTCTTTCAGGTTGTTCCAAATGGACGTGAAGAGCGCTTTCCTCAATGGGCTAATCAAGGAGGAGGTGTACGTGGAGCAACCCCCTGGCTTTGAGGATGAACGGTACCCCGACCACGTGTGTAAGCTCTCTAAGGCGCTCTATGGACTTAAACAAGCCCCAAGAGCATGGTATGAATGCCTTAGAGACTTTTTAATTGCTAATGCTTTTGAGGTTGGGAAAGTCGACCCAACTCTTTTCACTAAGACATGTGATGGTGACTTATTTGTGTGCCAAATTTATGTCGATGACATAATATTTGGTTCTACTAACCAAAAGTCTTGTGAAGAGTTTAGCAGGGTGATGACTCAAAAATTTGAGATGTCGATGATGGGCGAGTTGAACTACTTCCTTGGGTTCCAAGTGAAGCAACTCAAGGACGACACTTTCATCTCCCAAACGAAGTATACGCAAGACTTGCTCAAGCGGTTTGGGATGAAGGATGCCAAGCCCGCGAAGACTCCAATGGGAACTGACGGACACGTCGACCTCAACAAAGGAGGTAAGTCCGTTGATCAAAAAGCATACCGGTCCATGATAGGTTCTTTGCTTTATTTATGTGCTAGTAGACCAGATATTATGCTTAGTGTATGCATGTGTGCTAGATTTCAATCCGATCCAAGGGAGTGTCACTTAGTGGCTGTGAAGCGATTTCTTAGATATTTAGTCGCTACGCCTTGCTTTGGGATCTGGTATCCAAAGGGGTCTACCTTTGACTTGATTGGATATTCAGACTCCGATTATGCTGGGTGTAAGGTCGATAGGAAGAGTACATCAGGGACGTGCCAATTTCTAGGAAGGTCCCTGGTGTCATGGAGTTCTAAGAAACAAACCTCCGTTGCCCTATCCACCGCTGAGGCCGAGTACGTTGCCGCAGGACAGTGTTGCGCGCAACTACTTTGGATGAGGCAAACCCTCCGGGACTTTGGCTACAATCTGAGCAAAGTCCCACTCCTATGTGATAATGAGAGTGCTATCCGCATGGCAGATAATCCTGTTGAACACAGCCGCACAAAGCACATTGACATCCGGCATCACTTTTTGAGAGACCACCAGCAAAAGGGAGATATCGAAGTGTTTTATGTTAGCACCGAGAACCAGCTAGCTAATATCTTTACCAAGCCTTTAGATGAAAAGACCTTTTGCAGGCTGCGTAGTGAGCTAAATGTCTTAGATTCGCGAAACTTGGATTGATATAGAGCATACATGTGTTTTATGCTTTTTGATCATGTTCCCTTATGCATTTTGTTGTTTATTGATGGTGCTCAAGTTGTACAAGCACTCCCCGGACCTCACAAGTCCATTTGCGAGTGATGCACATATTTAGGGGGAGATGTGCTACAACTTGACCCTTTTGAGACTAACCATGTGTTTGAGCTTGCTTGATTTAGTCTCAAAAGTGGATTGAAAGGGAAATATGGACTTGGACCATGAAAGACTTCCACTGTACTCCGATGAGAGGGTAACTCACTCCAAGTTCATCTCATATTCTTATTGCCTTTTTACTCTTATTTGAAGATTTTGGTGAGGCAATGGGGTTTAGGGGCCAAGATTAATCCCGTTTTGGTGCTTGATGCCAAAGGGGGAGAAAATAAGGCCAAAGCAAGAAATGGATCAGCTACCACTTGAGAATTTTGAAAATAGTAGAGTAGAGCCTTTTGTTTTGTCAAGATACTCTTATTGTCTCTTATTGACAAAAGTTGGTCCCTTGTTGGGATAATGGTTGATTATGGGGGAGTTTTTGAATTCTTGATCAATTTCTCTTGAAATACCTCTCTGTATGCCTCAACAAGTGTGTTTGACTTAGAGATAGAAAATTGAGTTTGATTGGCAAAAACAAACCAAGTGGTGGCAAAGAATGATCCAAATATGCCAAATATGAATCAAAACAAATTTGTGTTCTTATTTGCATTGATGTTGCACTTCTTTTAGTTGCTTTTTGTTGTGTTGGCATAAATCACCAAAAAGGGAGAGATTGAAAGGGAAATGTGCCCTTGGGCCATTTCTAAGTATTTTGGTGATCAAGTGCCAACACAAATGGTTTAAGTATGGAACTATGCCAAATGGTGGAAGAAGTGCAAAGTCAACACAAAGGTATGATTCTAGACTTAGTACATTGGTTTTTGTGTACTAACATATTTGTCTAAGTGCTAGAATCAGAGAAAACACAATTGGAAAACACTTGGCTCAAGCACCCAAGACTCTGCTCAGTCTGGGTGCACCGGACAGTGTCCGGTGCGCCAGGCTGGCGTCTGATCAACTAGCTGCTCTCGGGTCTCGAGGCGGCGTACAGCTATAAATCACCGGATTGTCCGTTGATGCACCGAACAGTGTCCTGTGAGTCGGCTGCGGCGAAGTCGCCGCTCTCGGGAACCAAGTCAACAGCGTACGACTATAATTCACCGGACTGTCTGGTGAGCCAACGGTCGGCCGCGCAATCTGCGCGTGACGCGTGGCCGAGCCAACGGTCGGATGGGAGCACCGGACTGTCCGGTGTGCACCGGACAGTGTCCGGTGCGCCAATGGCTCCAAGTCTCCAACGGTTGGCTGCGCCAGAATAGGAAAGAAATCCGCACCGGACAATGTCCGGTGGTGCACCGGACTGTCCGGTGCGCCAGTCGACAGAAGGCAAGAATTGCCTTCCTGGATTGCTCTCAACGGCTCCTAGCTGCCTTGGGGCTATAAAAGGGACCCCTAGGCGCATGGAGGAGTACACCAAACATCCCTAGAGCATTCCTAAGCACCAAGACTTCACTTTCGCGCATTTGATTCTTTGTGATAGCAACTAGAGCTCCATTTGAGTATAGAACTCTTCAAGTTGTGTTGAGAGCTCGAGTTGTGACTTGTGTGCGTATTGTTGCTCTGATTTTGTGTCTTATGTGTGTTGCTCATCCCATCCTTACTTCCGTGATTCTTTGTGATAATCAAATTGTAAGGGCGAGAGGCTCCAAGTTGTGGAGATTCCTCGCAAGCGGGATATAGTGAAACGAAACCAAAACACCGTGGTATTCAAGTGGGTCCTTGGACCGCTTGAAAGGGGTTGAGTGCAATCCTCGTCCGTTGGGACGCCACAACAGGAGTAGGCAAGTGTTGGACTTCGCCGAACCACGAGATAAACCACTGTGCCTCTCTGTGTTGATCTCTTTGTGGTTATTGTGTTTTGCAAGAACTCATCTCCAACCACTTGGCTTCATTGCGCTAACACTTAATCAAGTTTGTGGCTTTGAGTTTAAGTTTTTTACAGGATCACCTATTCACCCCCTCTAGGTGCTCTCAAAGAAGCATTTTCAAGATTTGAAGTTTTCTCCCCCTGTTTCAAATGCTTTTCCTTTGACTTAAACAAAACTCCCCCTAAATAAAATTCTCCTCTTAGTGTTCAAGAGGGTTTTGCAAGTTTTGAAGATACTACTTTCTCCCCCTTTTGAACACAATAAGATATCAATTTGAAAACTTTATTTTTAAAATTCGGTGGTGGTGCGGTCCTTTTGCTTTGGGCTCATACTTTCTCCCCCTTTGGCATGAATCACCAAAAATGGATACTTGTGAGTGAAATATAAACCCTTCTACTTTTCTCCCCAATGACAAACAAATAAATATGAGTGAAGATTATACCAAATTGGAGAGCGATGCGGAGTACTGGCAAATATCGATGGAGTTGAGTGGAAGCGCCTTCTTTGCCGAATACTCCATTTCCCTTTCAATTCTATGACTAAGCATAATGATACACTTGAAAACACATTAGTCATAGACATAAAAGAGACATGATCAAAGGTATATAAATGAGCTATGTGTGCAAAGAATCAATCAAAATTTCTAGAATCAAGAATATTTAGCTCATTCCTAAGTTTGGTAAAGGTTTTCTCATCTAAAGGCTTGGTAAAGATATCGGCCAATTGATCTTTGGTGTTTATATAGGCTATCTCGATATCCCCCTTTTGTTGGTGATCTCTCAAAAAGTGATACTGAATGGCTATGTGCTTAGTGCGGCTATGTTCAACGGGATTATCCGCCATGCGGATGGCACTCTCATTGTCACATAGGAGAGAGACTTTGCTAAATTTATAGCCATAGTCCCTAAGGGTTTGCCTCATCCAAAGCAGTTGCGCGCAATAATGGCCTGCGGCAATGTACTCGGCTTCGGCGGTAGAAAGAGCTACAGAGTTTTGTTTCTTTGACGCCCAAGACACCAGGGATCTTCCCAGAAACTGACAAGTCCCTGATGCGCTCTTCCTATCAATCTTACACCCTGCCCAATCAGCATCGGAATATCCTAATAACTCAAATGAGGATCCCTTGGGGTACCAAAGACCAAACTTAGGTGTTTGAACTAAATATCTCAAGATTCGTTTCACGGCCCTAAGGTGAACTTCCTTAGGGTCGGCTTGGAACCTTGCACACATGCATACATAAAGCATAATGTCCGGTCGAGATGCACATAAATAGAGAAGAGATCCTATCATCGACCGGTATACCTTTTGATCTATGGATTTACCTCCCGTGTCGAGGTCGAGATGCCCATTGGTTCCCATGGGTGTCTTGATGGGCTTGGCATCCTTCATTCCAAACTTGGTGAGTATATCTTGAATGTACTTTGTTTGGCTGATGAAGGTGCCCACTTGGAGTTGCTTTACTTGAAATCCTAGAAAATACTTCAACTCCCCCATCATAGACATCTCGAATTTTTGAATCATGATCCTACTAAACTCTTCACAAATAGATTTGTTAGTAGACCCAAATATGATATCATCAACATAAATTTGGCATACAAACAAATCATTTTCAATTGTTTTAGTGAATAAAGTAGGATCGGCCTTTCTGACTTTGAATTCATTAGTGATAAGGAAATCTCTTAGGAATTCATACCATGCTCTTGGGGCTTGCTTGAGCCCATAAAGCGCCTTAGAGAGTTTGTAGACATGGTTAGGATACTCACTATCTTCAAAGCCGGGAGGTTGCTCAACATAGACCTCTTCCTTGATTGGTCCATTGAGGAAGGCACTCTTCACGTCCATTTGGTAAAGCTTAAAGCCATGGTGAGTAGCATAGGCAAGTAATATACGAATTGATTCCAGCCTAGCTACAGGTGCATAGGTTTCACCGAAATCCAAACATTCGACTTGTGAATACCCTTTGGCCACAAGTCGTGCCTTGTTCCTTGTCACCACACCATGCTCATCTTGTTTGTTGCAGAAGACTCACTTGGTTCCTACAACATTTTGGTTAGGACATGGAACTAAATGCCATACCTCATTCCTCGTGAAGTTGTTGAGCTCCTCTTGCATCGCCAGCACCCAATCCGAATCTTGAACTGTTTCCTCTACCCTGTGTGGCTCAATAGAGGAAACAAAAGAGTAGTGTTCACAAAAATGAGCAACACGAGATCGAGTGGTTACCCCCTTATGAATATCTCCTAGAATGGTGTTCACGGGGTGATCTCGTTGGATTGCTTGGTGAACTCTTGGGTGTGGCGGCCTTGGATCTTGTTCATCCTCCTTGTCTTGATCATTTGTATCTCCCCCTTGATTATTGCCGTCCTCTTGAGGTGGCTCATCTTCTTGATCTTCTTCATCATCTTGAGCCTCATCCTCATCTTGGGTTGGTGGAGATGCTTGCATGGAGGAAGATGGTTGATCTTGTGCTTGAATGGGCTCTTCGGATTCCTTCGGACACACATCCCCAATGGACATGTTCCTTAGCACGACGCATGGAACCTCTTCATCATCTAATTCATCAAGATCAACTTGCCCTACTTGAGAGTCGTTAGTCTCATCAAACACAATGTCACAAGAAACTTCAACTAGTCCAATGGACTTGTTAAAGACTCTATATGCCCTTGTGTTTGAATCATAACCAAGTAAAAAGCCTTCTACAACCTTAGGAGCAAATTTAGATTTTCTACCTCTTTTAACAAGAATAAAGCATTTGCTACTAAAGACTCTAAAATATGAAACATTGGGCTTTTTACCGGTGAGGAGTTCGTATGATGTCTTCTTGAGGATTCAGTGTAGATATAATCGGTTGATGGCGTAGCAAGCGGTGTTGACCGCCTTGGCCCAAAACCGATCCGAAGTCTTGTATTCATCAAGCATGGTTCTTGCCATATCCAATAGAGTTCTATTCTTCCTCTCCACTACACCATTTTGTTGTGGCATGTAGGGAGAAGAGAACTCATGCTTGATGCCCTCCTCCTCAAGAAAGCCTTCAATTTGAGAGTTCTTGAACTCCGTTCCATTGTCGCTTCTTATCTTCTTGATCCTTAAGCCAAACTCATTTTGAGCCCGTCTCAAGAATCCCTTCAAAGTTTCTTGGGTCTAAGATTTATCCTGTAAAAAGAATACCCAGGTGAAGCGAGAACAATCATCCACAATAACTAGAAAGTACTTACTCCCGCCGATGCTTATGTAAGCTATCGGGCCGAATAAATCCATGTGGAGTAGCTCGAGTGGCCTATCAGTAGTCATGATGTTCTTGTGTGGATGATGAACACCAACTTGTTTTCCTGCTCGGCATGCGCTACAAATCCTGTATTTCTCAAAATGAACATTTGTTAGTCCTAAAATGTGTTCTCCCTTTAGAAGCTTGTGAAGATTCTTCATTCCAACATGGGCTAGTCGGCGATGCCAGAGCCAACCCATGTTAGTATTAGCAATTAAGCAAGTATCGAGTTCAGCTCTATTGAAATCAACTAAGTATAGCTGACCCTTTAATACTCCCTTAAAAGCTACCGAATCATCACTTCTTCTAAAGACAGTAACACCGGTGTCTGTAAAAAGACAGTTGTAACCCATTTTGCATAATTGAGAAACAGAAAGTAAGTTGTAATCTAAAGAATCTACAAGAAAAACATTGGAACTAGAATGGTCAGGTGATATAGCAGTTTTACCCAATCCTTTGACCAAACCTTGATTTCCATCCCCGAATGTGATTGCTCTTTGGGGATCTTGGTTTTTCTCGTAGGAGGAGAACATTCTTTTCTCCCCAGTCATATGGTTTGTGCACCCGCTGTCCATGATCCAACTTGAGCCTCCGGATGCATAAACCTACAAAACAAATTTAGTTCTTGATTTTAGGTACCCAAACAGTTTTGGGTCCTTTGACATTAGATACAAGAACTTTGGGTACCCAAACACAAGTCTTTGACCCCTTGTGTTTGCCCCCAACATATTTGGCAACTACCTTGCCTGATTTGTTAGTGAGCACATAGGAAGCATCAAAAGTCTTGAATGAAACATTATGATCATTTGATGCTTTAGGAGTTTTCTTCTTAGGCGATTTAGCATGAGTGGATTGCCTAGAACTAGATGTCTCACTCTTATACATAAAAGCATGATGAGGTCCAGAGTGATACTTCCTAGAATGAATTCTCCTAATTTTGTGTTCGGGATAGCCGGCAGGGTACAAAATGTAACCCTCGTTATCCTGAACCATGGGAGCTTTGCCCTTAACAAAGTTAGACAATCTTTTTGGAGGGGCATTAAGCTTGACATTGTCTCCCTGTTGGAAGCCAATGCCATCCTTAATGCCAGGGCGTCTCCCACTATAGAGCATACTTCTAGCAAATTTAAATTTCTCATTTTCCAAGTCATGCTCATTGATTTTTGCAGTTAATGTAGCTATATGATCATTTTGTTGTTTAATTAAAGCAAGGTGATCATGAATAGCATTTACATCAATATCTCTACATCTAGTGCATATAGAAACATGATCAACGGTAGATGTAGAAGGTTTGCAGTCACTTAATTCAACAATCTTAGTATGTAAAATAGCATTCTCATCTCTAAGATTGGAAATGGAAATATTGCAAACATCTAGTTCCTTAGCCTTAGCAATCAATTTTTCATTCTCATTTCTAAGGCTAGCAAGAGAGGCATTCAATTGATCAATCTTAGCAATTAAATTAGCATTATCATTTCTAAGATTGACAATTGAATCATCACAAATATTTGACTTCTCAACCTTAGCAATCAAATTAACATTCTCAATTCTAAGGTTGGAAATAGAGTCATGGCAGATACTTAGCTCACTAATTAATTTTTCATTTTTCTCTACCTCCTGAGCATAAGCATTTTTAGTCTTAACATGTTTTTTGTTTTCTTTGATAAGGAAGTCCTCTTGGCTATCCAAGAGATCATCCTTCTCATGAATGGCACTAATCAATTTGTTTAATTTCTCTTTTTGTTGCATGTTGAGATTGGCAAAAAGAGTAAGCAAGTTATCCTCCTCATCACTAGAATTATCCTCATCACTAGAGGTTGCATATTTAGTGGAGGATTTTGATTTTACCTTCTTCTTCTTGTCGTCCTTCGCCATAAGACACTTGTGGCCGACGTTGGGGAAGAGGAGCCCTTTGTTGACGGCGATGTTGGCGGCGTCTTCGTCAGAGGAGGAGTCGGTGGAGCTCTCGTCGGAGTCCCACTCCCGGCAAACATGGGCATCGCTGCCCTTCTTCTTGTAGTACCTTTTCTTTTCTCTCCTCTTTCCCTTCTTGTCGTCGCCCCTGTCACTATCACTAGATAATGGACATTTAGCAATGAAATGACCGGGCTTACCACACTTGTAGCAAACCTTCTTGGAATGGGGCTTATAATCTTCCCCTTCCTTTGTTTGAGGACTTGGCAGAAGCTCTTGATGATGAGCGCCATCTCCTCATTGTCGAGCTTGGAGGCGTCGATGGGGACCTACTCGGGTAGAGTCTTCTTTCTTCTCCTCCGTTGCCTTGAATGCAACGGGTTGTGCTTCGGGTATGGAGGAGGAGGCGCCTTGCTCGATGATCTTCTTGGAGCCTTTCATCATCAATTCAAAGCTCACAAATTTGCCTATCACTTCCTCAGGAGACATTAGTTTATATCTTGGATCACCACAAATTAATTGAACTTGAGTGGGGTTAAGAAATACGAGTGATCTAAGAATAACCTTGACCATTTCATGGTCATCCCACTTGGTGCTCCCGAGGTTACGCACTTGATTAACCAAGGTTTTTATCCGGTTGTACATGGCTTGCGGGTCTTCTCCTTGGTTGAGCATGAAGCGACCGAGCTCCCCCTCGACCGTTTCCCTCTTGGTGATCTTCGTTACCTCGTCTCCTTCGTGCGCCATTTTGAGCACGTCCCAAATCTCCTTGGCGCTTTTCAATCCTTGCACCTTGTAATACTCCTCTCGACTTAGAGAGGCGAGGAGTATTGTGGTGGCTTGTGAGTTGAAGTGCCGAATTTGGGCAACTTCGTCCGAATCATAGTCCTCATCCCCTACGGATGGTACCTGTACACCAAACTCAACAACGTTCCAAATACTAGTGTGGAGTGAGGTCAGGTGATGCCTCATTTTATCACTCCACATGTTATAATCTTCACCGTCAAAAACTGGTGGTTTGCCTAATGGAACGGAAAGTAATGGAGTACGTTTAGAAATGTGAGGGTAGCGTAGGGGAATCTTACTAAACTTCTTGCGCTCATGGCGCTTAGAAGTTACGGACGGCGCGTCGGAGCCAGAGGTGGATGGCGATGAAGAGTCGGTCTCGTAGTAGACCACCTTCCTCATCTTCTTTTTCTTTTCGCCACTCCGATGCGACTTGTGAGAAGGTGATTCCTCCTTCTTCTTGTTACGGGACTCTCCCGATGGAGCCTTCCCGTGGCTTTTGGTGGCCTTCTCGCCGGTCACCATCTCCTTCTTGGCGTGTTCTCCCGACATCACTTCGAGCGGTTAAGCTCTAATGAAGCACCAGGCTCTGATACCAATTGGAAATCGCCTAGAGGGGAGGTGAATAGGCGGAATCTAAAAATTATAAACTTAAGCACAACTACAAGTCGAGGTTAGCGTTAGAAATATAAACGAGTCCGAAAGAGAGGGTGAAAACAAATCACAAGCAAATGAAGAGTGAGACACGGTGATTTGTTTTACCGAGGTTCGGTTCTTGCAAACCTACTCCCCATTGAGGTGGTCACAAAGACCGGGTCTCTTTCAACCCTTTCCCTCTCTCAAACGGTCACTTAGACCTGAGTGAGCTTCTCTTCTCATTCACTTGGGACACTAAGTCCACTACAAGGACCACCACACAATTGGTGTCTCTTGCCTTGCTTACAATTGAGTTAGGATCAAGAAAGAAAGAAGAAAAAAAGCGATCCAAGCGCAAGAACTCAAATGAACACAAATGTCACTCTCTCTAGTCACTATTTGATTGGAATGAACTTTGGACTTGGGAGAGGATTTGATCTCTTGTTTGTGTCTTAGAAAAAGGATATAAAAGAAATAGAAAGAGAAATAAGAAAAAGAAATAGAAAAAGAAAAAGGAAACCCCCCTCGGCCGAGCCGAATTCGGCCCAACCTCCTCCCCTCTCTCTCACGCGCCCGCGCTTTCTCCCCCCTCGTGTCCCAAGTGGCCCATCTCCTCTCACGCCCACACCCTCCCCCTCCTCCCTCTGCCGCTGCCAGCTCGGCCCCACTCGACAACCGCGCTCGCCCTTGCTCCCTCGCAACCGCTCTCTGTCTCTGGCAAGCGGGTCCCGCTTGTCAGCACCTTCCTCGCGCCCGTGACCGGGCCGATGACGCGATCGCCGTCGGTCACCACCGCCTCGTCGTCTCGCCATTAACTCGCTCACCCGCTCGATTGGCGCCTTGCGTCCCTGTCTCCTTGCGCCAGCCCGAGCCATCCCGTCACTGCCTGCCTGAGCCATCCCGTCGTCGCCACTGTGCGCCACCATCCCTGCCGTGGCAAGCTCGCTGGTGCTTGCCACCTCTCGCCCCCTTCCCCGCCCCGAGCGCCTATAAAAGGACCGCCCGAGCTCCCTCCTTCTCCACACCGGCCTCGGCCACTCCCTCTCCCCTTCCCCGAGCTTGATTGAGCTAGCACTGCCACACCCTTCCTCCGCTCTGGTGAGTCCCACCCTCCTCCCTTTGTTAAGTCTTAGTCCAATTAATGTTGTTCTTGAGCTTCACCATTCCTTCATGAGCACAACGCACCCATCCCTTCCACCTATTACGCCCGGTAGCCTCACCGGCGATCCCACCGCCACGGGCGCCCGCCACCTCGCTGTGGACCAGCTGTCCCAAGCACCCTCCAGCCAAATTGGCCCCACCACCGTAATCCCCTACCCCCACCCGTGCCTTGCCACCACTCCGTCATCGCAGAACCGGGACCCCGACGGAGAACCGCCGCGGACCTCACCAGCGGTTGGGCTCTGACCGGTTCGCCTCCCCCGTCACCCCCCTCCTAACGTCGTCCACTCCCCCTCCCTCTAGCACGTGGGCCCACGCCCACAACGCCGTCCCCGCGGCGTCCCCGCGCCGTTTCCCCGCTGGCAGGCCAAGTGGGCCACCTGCCCGCGCGGCCGCGCGCGCCCGCGCTCGGCTGGGCCGAATCCCCCCCCCCCGGCCCAGCTAGCTGAGGAAATCCCTTTTCTTTTCTTTTTCCTTTTTCTTTTCCTATTTTCACATATATATGCATATATTGATATTTTATGCACCAAAAATAGTCTAAATAAATTATAGGGCACAAAATTATAATGTCTAACAATTGGCACACCCCACCAAGTCACCATGATTGATGTACTGTTCATTACCTATTTTTGCTAGAAGAGGAGGGATCCGATCCTCCGAAATTTGTAGCTCCGGAAGAAGGACAGGAACCTGACCCCTCCAAAATAGATATTTTGTGCCAGGAGAACTTCGACGAAGGCAAGTCCATTCTTCCCTTGATGCATAAATTACCTATTCTTTCTACCACTACCTAAGCCGGGATTAAGGGATGGATCTTTTGCATTGTGAGCAGAGAGATAGCCCGCATTAACAAACATCTTTTGAGTACAAAATGTGGGATGAAAAAAGGGCAGTGTTATTACTAAACGATGTTTTCAAAAAGTGTATGATGAAGGGTATTCACCCTCATCACCTTGTGAGTGGGATGATCAGGGACTCCCTGGTTTAGGGGAGGGCCTAAGTTGATGGCTCAGCCGGGTTAGGTGTGAGCAGAAGGATTGTCCCCTCATATAAGGACCGGTTTGCCATCCTTCACTACCTGTACTCATGATAAGTACAACCACTCGAGACTGTATGGGCAGTCACTCAATCGGAACTCGTACGGTCCAAACCCTAGGGTTATGAAGGCTGGGGAGCAACAGGAGGATAAGGAGGGGGAATGTTTTGTCCGGTTTGGACATGGTGGTGGCCTGACTCCTTCCAGTATAACCGTTAAGGTAAGGACGTGCGAGGGAAGAAAGAGATTCGGCATTCGGGTCTCACGACGGTGAGATCACAGAAACTGGACTAGTGGGTAAAGTGTACCCCTCTGCGCAGAGTTCAAACCTATTCGAATAGTCCGTGTCCACTGGAATGGAGGAGTCTGGTATGGTATGACAATTGGTGTTTCATAACCTCCGAGAACAGGGAAATGTGTGAGTGGGTGTGTTTTTGGAAATGAGAACTATGCCACGGGAGCGGGGAGCTCAGTGGTGGTTGAGTGTGAAAATGTGCTTCCTTGGGAAAAACCATCAAAGTATTGCCTTTCTCTAGAAAAAGAAGAGTGACTTCAACTCCACCATATAAAGCATGTATTATATAGGTCCCTTTCTCTTTACGGGCGGGATGGGCTTGCGGAATACCTAGTGTATTCACCCAGATTTATTTATGTTTTTCAGCAGCTGAAGACTTCTTTTCTGCTATGCTTGATTAAGGGGGTTGTGTCTGCACCCAGTTCTGCCTGTGGCTTGGGCTAGTTTATCTTCTACTGCGCCTTGTAATTCTGGCTCTCTCGAGCTTGTACTCTGGTATTGTAATAACTTTTATCCGAACTCTGTACTATTTGAAGTAAGGAATGTCGTTACTAGCCTCCTGGGACTAGTAATTGTATCACATTTGAGTCCCAAAGGATCGGGACGCTTCAAGTGGTATCAGAGCCATAGGACTGGTCGTAGATCGTAGCCCCGGCCTTAAAAGTTTGCCTTAAAAAGAAAAGACCTCTTACCTCTAAGAAAAATCTTCTCTCCTTTCCCCGATATTAATTATCCCTTCTTTTCTTCTACCAGATGGAAGGCTCTTTGGTCATTAGGACATCCTACTGCTCAGAGGTGGAAGGATTCCCTCACCTGTTGCGGAGTTGCGCACTTCGCATAGGGATCCACAAGAAGCTGGAGTATGTCTGGAAAGAATACCACGAGAATGGAACCGAGAAGTGCTCTATGGCAGTCTACTTGGGAGAAAGCAAAAACTACTCGAACCACCCTCCCTTCCAAGTCACCTTCACCGGACACCGCTTCCCAGACACTTGCCAAAATGTTGCCCGAAAAGCCCTCCGATAGCTATGCCAAAACTACAGCAAGGAAGTCTTTGAAACCCCCTTCGCTACTTCCCACCCAGCAACAAAAATACCCCTACCTGGAGGAAAAGACTTCAGGCCCTATCAGGAAGAGATCCTACTGAGGATGACCCCACCATAGTCTACATGGCTGGATATCTCCACACACTCGATAACCACTATGACGACCTTTCCTCCCACTGCACCCACCTAAACTCCCGGGTGGGGAGCTTAGAGCAACAGGTCAAGGAACTTAAAAAGGAAAAGGCATCTCTTAAAGAAAGTCTCAAAATAGCAGAAGGTGAAGAGGCCAGCACTCGTGAAGCCTACCGAACCCTGAAGATGGATTACGATAAGAAGCTAAAGAAGCTCGCCCCCATGAAGAAGATCTGGAAGAAGACCAAGAGCCAAGGATGCTAGACTGAGCGGAAAAAGGAAGCCCCACCAGCACTGCCTCCCTCAAGGATAGAAAGCTTGTCTGACATCGAGGATATGTCCCTAGCTAGCCTTGACGACCTTCTCAAGGAATTTGGGGACACTTTAGAAAGAGAATTCGGAAGCACCTTAGAAAGCGCTCGCGTGTAGTGTGACTTGGGGTAACTGTATGCTTGTAATAAACTTGTGTGATGAATAAAATAATATGGTTGAAAAAAAATGGCATATGCATAGTAGTAATTCTCTCCCCTGGCAGATGGCTTTGGATAAAACCACGCCTACCGCCTCCGAGATTGGAGCAAGGTTTCCCCTAGGAGCTGAAGGAGAAGCCGGTGGAGAAGGGAGTGAGACCCACCTCCCCGCACCTCCGGAGCTGCCATTAGATTTAGCCCAAGTTCTGGCCAACCAAACCCGACCCATTGAAGTCCTCACTAGAAGTCTGGAGAATCAGCGCCCGAATGGTGGAAGACCACAGGACAGGATGGGAGATTTCCTAAGGCTCAAGCCTCCCACATTCGCTGGATCCAGCAATCCCCTTGATGCTGATGACTGGCTGCGCACGATAAAAAGGAAGTTAGAAGCCATCGGATGCCCTGAGAACCTACGTGTTCATTTGGCTGCTCATCAACTTTCTGGGATGGCCCTATCCTGGTGGGATACCTTCAGCGCTGCCGTCAGAGATGCTACCTGGGCAGAATTTGAAACTGCTTTCCGAGAACATCATGTGCCCCAAGGGATCGTTCAGCTCAAGGAAGATGAATTTCAGGAACTAACTCAAGGTGGAAGAACTGTCTGTGAGTACGTGCACAAATTCACATAATTGGCTCGCTACACGCCTGACGACGTCAGCACAGAAGCCAAAAAGATGGTCCGCTTTTTGAAAGGGCTAAGACCAGAACTCAAGACTATCCTCGCCAGCCAGGATTTCCTTAGCTTCTCGCACCTCTCAAACAAAGCCATACAAGTGGAAAGGGCGAGGGAAGAAGAAAAAGGTCACCTCAAGAGGAAATTCCAAGTCCTCCGAGCTCAGCAGCAGGACAGGCACCAGAGAATTCGATCCTTTGGGTTTCCACCCAAGGGACCAAGCTTCAATAACCCAGCTGGACCCACTCTGTCATGTTTCAGTCAGCAGAGTCAAAGCTCCTTTTAGGCCCCCTTAGTTGCAAGAAACCAACCACCAGCTAATGCCTGTTGGCACTACGGAGACCCCAGTCACTTCAAGAATAACTGCCCCCAGTTGAAGGCATCAGGACCTACTTACTCTAACTCGGTGAATGGCCCCAAGAATGCCCCAGCGCCCGCCTCCAAGGCACCCTCCTCCAACAGCCAGCAGAACAAGACCCAGTACCATGGCAGGGCACGAGTAAACCACGTCGATGCTCAAGAGGCTCAGCAAGCTCCGGGAGTAGTACTCTGTGAGTTCCTAGTTGAATTGACTCCCATTACTGTACTTTTTGATTTAGGAGCATCTCATTCGTTCATAGCCACTAGTTTTGTGGAAAAGCATGGCATTCACTCTACACACCTAGAAATTCCCTTGGTCACCCGAACCCCAGGGTCTGACCTTATATGCCAGCTCAAATGCTTCCAAGTCAGAATTCTTTTAAGTGGGGTAGTGTTCTTGGCCGACTTAACCATCTTGCCATCCCAAGGGATTGATGTGATCTTAGGAATGGATTGGTTAACCAAACACAAGGGCATCATAAGTTGCACAAATAAGACCGTTCTTCTCACTGACCCCCAAGGAAAGTCAGTTTCATGTCAGGCTCAGCCACCCGCTAAGGATCCAATGGTGTTTAATCCAGCAGTAGAAAGCATATCTGTGGTAGAAGAATTCATGGATGTATTCCCAGAAGAATTGCCAGGGATGCCACCAGAAAGAGAAGTGGAGTTCTACATAGATCTAATTCCCGGCACTGCGCCCATCCAAAGAGACCATACCGCATGGCTCCCACCGAATTAGCAGAACTAAAACTTCAGATCGCAGAGCTTCAACAAAAAGGGTACATTCGTCCTAGCTCATCTCCTTGGGGAGCACCAGTCCTTTTCGTCACCAAAAAGGATGGAAGTATGAGGATGTGTATTGATTACCGATCCTTGAATGAGGTTACAATAAAAAACAAGTATCCACTACCTCGGATCGATGACCTCTTTGACCAGCTTCAAGGGGCCAAGTATTTCTCCAAGATAGACCTAAGGTCAGGATATCACCAGCTGAGAATCAAGGAAGCAGATATTCAGAAGACCGCATTTGTCACCCGATACAGACAGTATGAATTCACATTAATGCACCCGCCTTTTTCATGAACCTCATAAATAAGGTATTTATGGAAGAGCTGGATAAGTTTGTCGTAGTCTTCATTGACGACATCCTTATCTACTCCAAGAGTGTGAAGTATATTTTCACTCTGCCAGACCTCAACCTTCGTCAGTGAAGATGGCCGTGATTGATCAAAGATTATGACCTTGAGATCCACTACCACCCCGGGAAGGCCAACGTGGTAGCAGACGCCCTTAGCCAAAAACCTTTCGGGAAGAAAGGAACCAACTTCTTAGAAGATTGGAAGAAAGAATCAGCTCAGCTGAATGCATGTCTGGGAGACAATGGCAGCCTAGAAGTCAAGCCAATGCTAGAAGACCTCATATGCAAGGCTCAACGCCTAGACACTGAGACAACAGGTCTTATAGAAAAAGCTCGCAAGGAACAACTTCCGGACTTCAGGACAGATGAGGAAGGAGTCCTTTGGTTCAAGAACCGTCTGTGTGTACCAAAAGGAGAGGCACGAGAAGTTCTGCTTGACGAAGCTCACAACTCAGCCTACTCCATCCACCCAGGGACCACTAAGATGTACCTAGACCTCAAAACCAGATACTAATGGAGAGGGATGAAGAAAGAGATAGCATAGTATGTGGCCTGGTGCGACACTTGCCAACGAATTAAGGTCGAGCATCAGAAGCCTACAGGTCTACTACAACCCCTCCCAGTACCCGAGTGGAAGTGGGAAGAAATAGGCATGGACTTTGTAACTGGACTGCCTCGGACCCAAACAGGGAACGACTCTATCTGGGTGATAATAGACCATCTTACCAAGGTAGCTCATTTCATTCCGGTAAAAACTACCTTTGGAGGAGCCACCCTTGCCCGGATATATCTTAAAGAGATAGTCAGACTCCATGGTATTCCACGAAAGTTAGTGTTAGACAGGGGAACATAGTTCACCTCAAAATTCTGGATGAGCCTTCAGCAAGCTATGGGCACCAAGCTAGACTTCAGCACCGCCTACCACCCCTAGTCAGATGGTCAGACAGAAAGGGTCAACAAGGTCCTCGAGGATTTATTAAGAGCCTGTGTGTTGACGTTTGTCAGAAATTGGGAGTCCAGTTTGCCATATGCAGAGTTCTCGTATAACAACAGCTACCAGGCCAGTATCAAGATGTCACCGTTCGAAGCATTGTATGGACGGAAGTGCCAGACCCCTCTGATGTGGTCCAACGTAGGGGAAAAGACACTAGAAGGACCTGCCTTCGTTAAAGAGGCAGAAGGGAAGGTTGCCCTGATCCACAAAAGATTACTTGAAGCTCAGAGCCGGCAGAAGAGTTATGCGGACAACAGGCGGAGAAAACTCAGATTTGAGGAAGGAGACTTCGTCTACCTCAAGGTCTCCCCGATGCGTTGAGTCAAAAGGTTTCAAGTGAAAGGGATGCTAGCTCCACGGTTCGTCGGCCCCTATCCTATCATTGGCAGAGTAGGACCCGCAGCATACCGCCTTGAATTGCCAGAATCCATGTCAGATATCCACAATGTGTTTCACGTGTCCCAGCTCCACAAATGCCTGTAAGTACCAGAAAATCACATCGAAGAAGAGACAATCCAGATTCAGAAGGATCTTTAGTGCCGAGAAAAGCCAGTAAAGATTCTTGACTCGGCAGTCCGAAAGACCCACAACTCAGAAGTGAGACTCTATAAAGTTCAGTGGGGCAGAGAAGGAGAAGATGAAGCTACCTGGGAGAGTGAGGACTCCTTGAGGAGGGAATACCCTTACCTTTTCTCAAGCCCAGTCTGAATCTCGAGGGCGAAATTCCTTTAAGTGGGGTAGGTTTGTAGCATCCCAAAATTTAACCCTAAGGTTAGAAACCCTAATCTCCTAACCCCCCCTTGATTATTTCCTAGACTCCACCTCATAGGACATTTCATCATCTGCATTCACCATGATTGTTAGAAGCACCTCACATAGAATATATTTTTTTAGCACTCAAGAATATATAGCTAAATATTTGTTCAAAAGAAAAGGATATAAAAGAAATAGAAACAGAAATAAGAAATAGAAAAAGAAAAGGGAAACCCCCTCCTCGGTTGGGCCGAATCCGGCCCAACCTCCTCCCCTCTCTCCCGCGCGCCCGCGCTTTCTCCCCTCTCGCGGCCCAAGCGGCCCATCTCCTCTCGTGCCCGCACCCTCCCCCTCCTCCCTCTGTCGCTGCCAGCCTGGCCCCACTCGACAGCCGCGCTCACCCTCGCTCCCTCGCAACCGCTCTCTCTGGCAAGCGGGTCCCGCTTGTCAGCACCTTCCTAGCGCCCATGACCGGGCTGACGACGCAATCGCCGTCGGTCGTCACTGCCCCATCGTCTCACCATTAACTCGCTCACCCGCTCGATTGGCACCTTGCGTCCCTGTCTCCTTGCACCAGCCCGAGCCATCACGTCACCGCCTGCCCGAGCCATCCCGTCGTCGCCACTGTGCGCCACCATCCCCGCCGTGGCAAGCTCACCGGTGCTCGCCACCTCTCGCCCCCTTCCCCGCCCCGGGAGCCTATAAAAGGACCGCCCGAGCTCCCTCCTTCTCCACACCGGCCTCGACCACTCCCTCTCCCCTTCCCCGAGCTCGATTGAGCCAGCGCCAACGCGCCCTTCCTCTGCACCGGTGAGTCCCGCCCTCCTCCCTCTATTAAGTCCTAGTCCAATTAATGTTGTTCTTGAGCTTCACCGTTCCCTCACGAGCATAACGCACCCATCCCCTCCACCTATTACGCCCGGTAGCCTCACCGGCGATCCCACCGCCGCGGGCGCCCGCCACCTCATGGTGGACCGGCCGTCCCAAGCGCCCTCCGGCCAAATTAGCCCCACCACCGTAATCCCCTACCCCCGCCCGTGCCTTGCCACCACTCCGTCATCGCAGAACCGGGACCCCGGCGGAGAACCGCCGCGGACCTCAACCGGCGGTTGGGCTCCGACCGGTTCGCCCCCCTGTCACCCCCCTCCTAACGTCGTCCCCTCCCCCTCCGTCTGGCACGTGGGCCCACGCCCACAGCGTCGTCCCCCACCGTTTCCCCGCTAGTAGGCCAAGTGGGCCGCCTGCCTGCGCGGCCGCGCGCGGCCGCGCTTGGCTAGGTCGAATTCCCCTCAGCCCAGCTAGCTGAGGAAATCCCTTTTCTTTTCTTTTTCCTTTTTCTTTTCCTATTTTCACATATATATATATATGCATATATTGATATTTTATGCACTAAAAATAGTCTAAATAAATTATAGGGCACAAAATAATAATGTCTAACAATTGGCACACCCCACCAAGTCACCATGATTGATGTACTGTTCATTACCTATTTTTGCTAGAAGAGGAGGGATCCGATCCTCCGGAATTTGTAGCTCCAGAAGAAGAATAGTGTGGCAGAACCACCCGAATTATTCTAGCTTAAGTGCCTAAGTTACACCTCAAGGGCCGTAACACACTTAAATCGGAATAACCCGTCAGTCCCTCAGATCTAGTCTGATAAAGCCACTTAACCAGGATCAAATACCACATAGTCACTCGAAGGTGAGTCACAGAGGAAACACAATAAAACAGGAAAACCTCAAATTAATGTACTGGAGTTATTACATGAATCGGAGTTTCTCAAGTAAACTGAAATAGTTCATAAGATAAAATACAGCGGATAATCGGTGTTGTCGGTATCGAGGAATTGGGCAAGGCCTAGCCCACTACTCCTCCTGCTCCTCTCCTATTGGAGCGGCATCCCACTCGACCGTCCAACCCGGTGGCAGGGTGGTAGCCCAAGTCACACTATCAACCATGTCCTGAAGCTGTCGGGGACCGTAATTAGGGGTACCCCCAAGGCTCCTAATCTCAGCTGGTAACCCCCATCAGCACAAAGTTGCAAAGGCCTGATGGGCGCAATTCTGGTCAAAGGCTCTGTACACTCAAGGGACATGATCTCGCCTCGCCCGAGCCCAGCCTCGGGCAGGAACGGTAGACCAAGGCAGATTCGCGCCTCGCCTGAGGGTCTCCTCAGGCAATGGGCGCACCTTCGACTCGCTCGAGGCCCAGCTCGGGCAGGCTTCACGGAGAAGCAACCTTGGCTAGATCGCCTCGCCAGCCGACCAGATCGCAGGAGCATTCAATGCAAGGATCGTCTGACACCTTATCCTGACGCGCGCTTTCCAGTCGACAAGGCCGAAGTGACCACAATCACTTTGCCCCTCCACTGACTGACCTGACAGGAAAACAGCGCCGCCTGTGCTGCTTCGACTGCTGTGCCACCTACCAGGGTGAGGCTGACAGCAGCCAAGTCAAGCCTCGGGCGCCATAGGAATATCCGCCTCGCCCGACCCTCGGGCTCGGACTCAACCTCGACTCTGGAAGACGGTCTCCGCCTCCCCGGGCTCGGACTCAACCTCGACTCCGGAAGACGGTCTCCGCCTCGCCCGACCCCCGGGCTCGGGCTCAACCTCGACTCCGGAAGACGGTCTCCGCCTCGCCCGACCCTAGGGCTCGGGCTCGACCTCGCCTCGGACGACGATCTCCGCCTCGCCTGACCCCCGGGCCCGGGCTCAGCCTCGACCTCGGAGGAGCCACCGCCTCGCCCGACCTCGGGCTCGGACCGACCACGCCACAAGGGGGGCCATTCGTTACCCTACCCCTAGCTAGCCTAGGCTAGCCCAGGCTACGGGGAACAAGACCGACATCCCATCTGGCTCGCCTCGGTAAAACAAGTAATGATGGCACCCCGCGTGCTCCATGACGACGGGGTTCTCAGCCCCCTACGGAAGCAAGGAGACGTCAGCAAGGATCCGACAGCCCCAACAGTTGTGCTTCTACAGGGCTCAAGCGCTCCTCCGACGGCCACGATGCCACATGAACAGGGCTCCAACACCTCTTCGACAGCCACGTCGGCATGTCCATAGGGCTCTGGCTCCCCTCTGCTAGACACGTTAGCACACTGCTACACCCCCCATTGTACACCTGGACCCTCTCCTTATGTCTATAAAAGGAAGGTCCAGGGCCCTCGTACGAAAGGTGGCCGCGCGGGAGAACGGGCTGACGCGCAGTCTCACACCCTCTCTCTCTCCCTCGCGAACGCTTGTAACCCCCTACTGCAAGTGCATCCGCCCTGGGCGCAGGACAACACGAGGCCGCGGTTTCCCCTCACTGGTTTCCCCCCTTGTGCTCTGTCTCACGCCGACCCATCTGGGCTAGGACACGCAGCGACAATTTACTCGTCGGTCCAGGGACCCCCCGGGGTCGAAACGCCGACAGTTGGCGCGCTAGGTAGGGGCCTACTGTGTGTTGACGTACAGCTTCCCGTCAAGCTCCAGATGGAGAGTCTCCAGTGACCTCTCCAACCTGGGACGAAGCTCTGTTTCGGGAGTCTCGAGTTCATGTCCCTCGACGGCAGCTACGACATGATACTCCTTCCTTCGCTGCGCGACAACGACAATGGCGGCCGTCACCCCGCCCGCTGGCGGCGGAATCGACGACGTCTTCCCCGCGTGGTGGAAGAACAGCATATGAGTCTGTCCCGTCACCTTCCCTGTCGACGGGGAAGGAGGCGGGGCAATCATGGCCAAGTAGGAGGCGGCGCCTCGTCGGCTGTCGAGCGAGTCGACGAAGCCGGCGCCCCAGCGGGGGGACACATCGGGCGTTGACCTCGCGTCTGAGACGAAGATGAGCATCGTTTCCCCGCGACACGCCAACCCCGAGCAGACGGGCGACACCAGCACGCTCGCGAAGGACTAATTGGGCGTTAGCCTCATACCTGAGATAACGGTGCAGTCCGTCCCCGACGCGACTTCGTCACCGTCCGTCAATCAAGAGGTACCGTCCGTTTCCCATCCTGTGCCTTTTAGATTCAGCTTCGACCCACCAAGCGACCCCGCTTCAGTGGACGCTTTCATAAAGGCATATCCAAACCTTCCAGGGTACCATATGTGGTCAACCTGGACAGATTTACGGCTGTCTCGACCTACGAGCCCCCGGGTTCCGAGGAAGATGACGACCCCGACTCTAGTTGGGATTTCTCCGGGCTCGATAACCCTAGTGCCATGCGGGACTTCATGACCGCATGCGACTACTGCCTCTCCGATTGGTCCGATGATAGCCACAGCCTCGGCGACGAGGACTGTGGCCCAAGTCACGAATGTTTCCACGTCGATCTAGAGGGTCTCGACGAAGGCAACCACCTTGGTATGCCGGAGGACGGTGATCCCTCTAGGCCTGTGCCTCGCGTTGACATCCTTCGGGAGCTAGTTGTGGTCCCAGTCCCTGCGGGGGGTCAGGACACACAGCTCGAGCAAATCCGCGAGATGCAGGCCAGGCTCGACGAGGAAGCAGGACAACTTGTGCAGCTCCGGCAGAACATCGGGCAGGAGCGGGCAGGCCGAGCACCGGCCGAAGAAGCATGTCATCTGGCCCAGGACGTCCAGCACCGCATCACCGACAATGCCAGGGCAAGGCTGCCCCCGGTTTCCAGTGGGGTCGGCCAGAACCTGGCAGCAGCAGCAATACTACTCCGAGCGATGCCGGAACCATCCACCACCGAGGGGCGGCGTATCTAGGGAGAACTCAAGAATCTCCTAGAGGATGTCACGGTCCGACGAGCCAAAAGCTCTGCCTCCCGGAGGCAGGGGTACACCCCGGAGCATCGCGCCGCGGCTTCCCAATTCATGCGGGAAGCCTCGGTCCACACTGGGCGCACGCGGGACACAGCGCCTACGGCCCCGGGTCGCCTCGGCAACGAGCACCATCGCCGCGACCGTCGAGCCCACCTCGACGAGAAGGTGCGCCGAGGCTACCACCCCAGGCGTGGGGGACGCTACGACAGCGAGGAGGATCGGAGCCCTTCGCCCGAACCACCCGGTCCGCAAGCTTTCAGCCGGGCCATATGATGGGCGCTATTCCCGACCCGGTTCCGGGCCCCGACTACCATCACCAAGTACTCGGGGGAGACGAGACCGGAACTGTGGCTCGCGGACTACCGGCTGGCCTGCCAGCTGGGTGGAACGGACGATGACAACCTCATCATCCGCAACCTTCCCCTGTTCCTCTCCGACACCGCCCGAGCCTGGCTGGAGCATCTGCCTCCTGCGCAGATCTCCAACTGGGACGACCTGGTCAAATCCTTCGTCGGCAACTTCCAGGGCACATACATGCACCCTGGGAACTCCTGGGATCTCTGAAGCTGCCGCCAGCAGCTAGAAGAATCCCTGCAGGATTACATCCGGTGATTCTCGAAGCAGCGCACCGAGCTGCCCAACATCACCGACTCAGATGTCATCGGCGCGTTCCTCGCCGGCACCACTTGCGGCGACCTGGTGAGCAAGCTGTGTCGCAAGACTCCCACCAGGGCGAGCGAGCTGATGGACATCGCCACCAAGTTCGCCTCTGGCCAAGAGGCGGTCGAGGCCATCTTCCGGAAGGACAAGCAGCCTCAGGGGCGCCAGCCGGATGATGTCCCCGAGGCGTCCGCTCAGCGCGGCGCGAAGAAGAAGGGCAAGAAGAAGTCGCAAGCGAAACGCGACGCCACCGACGCAGACCTTGTCGCCGCCGCCGAGCACAAGAACCCTCGGAAGCCTCCTAGAGGCGCCAACTTGTTCGACAAGATGCTCAAGGAGTCGTGCCCCTACCATCAGGGTCCCGTCAAGCACACCCTTGAGGAGTGCGTCATGCTTTGGCGTTACTTCCACAAGGCCGGGCCACCGGCAAAAGGTGGCAGAGCCCCCGACAACGACAAGAAGGAAGCCCACAAGGCAGAGGAGTTCCTCGTGGTCCATGACTGCTTCATGATCTATGGTGGGCGGGTGGCGAACGCCTCGGCTCGGCACCGCAAGCAAGAGCGTCGGGAGGTCTGCTCGGTGAAGGTGGCGGCGCCAGTCTACCTAGACTGGTCCGACAAGCCCATCACCTTCGACCAAGGCGACCACCCCGACCGCGTGCCGAGCCCGGGGAAGTACCCGCTCGTTGTTGATCCTGTCATCGGCAACGTCAGGCTTACCAAGGTCCTCATGGATGGAGGCAGCAGCCTCAACATCATCTACGCCGACACCCTCGGGCTCCTGCAGATCGATCTGTCCTCGATCCGGGCCGGTGCGGCGCCCTTTCACGGGATCATTCCCGGGAAGCACGTCCAGCCCCTTGGACAACTCGATCTGCCCGTCTGCTTCGGGACTCCCTCCAACTTCCAAAAGGAAACCCTCACGTTCGAGGTGGTCGGGTTCCGAGGAACCTACCACGCAGTGCTGGGGAGACCATGCTACGCCAAGTTCATGGCCATCCCCAACTACACCTACCTCAATCTCAAGATGTCGGGCCCAACGGGGTCATCACCGTCGGCCCCACGTACCGACACGCGTACGAATGCGATGTGGAGTGCGTGGAGTACGCCGAGGCCCTCGCCGAATCCGAGGCCATCATTGCCAACATGGAGAGCCTCCCCAAGGGGGTGCCAGATGCGAAGCGCCACGCCGGCAACTTCGAACCAGCAGAGGCAGTTAAGTCCGTCCCTCTCGACCCCAGCAACGACACCTCCAAGCAGATCCGGATCGGCTCCGAGCTCGACCCCAAATAGGAAACAGTGCTCGTCGACTTTCTCCGCGCAAACGCCGAGGTTTTTGCGTGGAGTCCCTCGGACATGCCAGGCATACCGAGGGATGTCACCGAGCACTCACTGGATATCCGAGCTGGAGCCCGACCTGTGAAGCAGCCTCTGCGCCGATTCGACGAAGAAAAGCGCAGAGCCATAGCCGAGGAGATCCACAAGCTGATGGCTGCTGGGTTCATCAAAGAGGTATTCCATCTCGAATGGCTAGCCAACCCTGTGCTTGTGAAAAAGAAAGGTGGGAAATGGCAGATGTGTGTAGACTACACTGGTCTAAACAAAGCATGTCTGAAAGTTCCCTACCCTCTGCCTCGCATCAATCAAATCATGGATTCCACTGCTGGGTGCGAAACCCTGTCATTCCTCGATGCCTACTCAGGGTATCACCAAATTAGGATGAAAGAATCCGACCAGCTCGCGACTTCTTTCATCACACCTTTTGGCATGTACTGCTACATTACTATGCCATTTGGTTTGAGGAATGCGGGTGCGACATACCAAAGGTGCATGAACCATGTGTTTGGACAGCACATTGGCCGAACGGTCGAGGCTTACGTCGATGACATCGTAGTCAAGACGAGGAAAGCCTCCGACCTCCTCTCCGACCTTGAAACAACATTCAAGTGTCTCAAAGCGAAAGGCGTAAAGCTCAATCCCGAGAAGTGTGTCTTCGGAGTCCCCCGAGGCATGCTCTTGGGGTTCATCGTCTCCGAGCGGGGCATCGAGGCCAACCCGGAGAAAATCACGGCCATCACCAACATGGGGCCCATCAAGGACTTGAAAGGAGTACAGAGGGTCATGGGATGCCTTGCGGCTCTGAGCCGCTTCATCTCGCGCCTCGGCGAAAGAGGCCTGCCCCTGTATCGCCTCTTAAGGAAGACCGAGTGCTTCACTTGGACCCCCGAGGCCGAGGAAGCCCTCGAGAACTTGAAGGCGCTCCTTACAAGCGCGCCCATCCTGGTGCCCCCCACTGCTAGAGAAGCCCTCTTGATCTACGTCGCCGCTACCACTCAGGTGGTCAGCGCCACGATCATGGTCGAGAGATGAGAAGAAGGGCACGCATTGCCCGTCCAGAGGCCAGTCTACTTCATCAGTGAGGTACTGTCCGAGACCAAAATCCGCTACCTACAAATTCAGAAGCTACTGTACGCGGTAATTCTGACACGGCGAAAGTGCGACACTACTTCGAGTCTCATCCGGTGACTGTGGTGTCATCCTTCCCCCTGGGGGAGATCATCCAGTGCCGAGAGGCCTCGAGAAGGATTGCAAAGTGGGCGGTGGAGATCATGGGCGAGACGATCTCGTTCGCCCCTCGGAAGGCCATCAAGTCCCAAGTCTTGGCAGACTTTGTGGCTGAATGGGTCGACACCCAGCTTCCAGCAGCTCCGATCCAACCGGAACTCTGGACCATGTATTTCGATGGGTCACTGATGAAAACAGGAGCGAGCGCGGGTCTGCTCTTCATCTCACCCCTCGGCAAGCACCTCTGCTACGTGTTGCGCCTCCATTTCCCGGCGTCCAACAATGTGGCCGAGTATGAGGCTCTGGTTAACGGGTTGCGCATCGCCATCGAGCTGGGAGTTCGGTGCCTCGACGCTCATGGAAACTCGCAGCTTGTCATCGACCAAGTCATGAAGAACTCCCACTGCCGTGACCCGAAGATGGAAGCCTACTGCGGCGAGGTTTGGCGCCTGGAGGACAAGTTCTACGGGCTCGAGCTCAACCACATCACTCGACGATACAACGAGACTGCAGACGAGCTAGCTAAGATAGCCTCGGGGCGGACAACGGTTCCTCCGGACGTCTTCTCTCGAGACCTACATCAACCCTCCGTCAAGACCGATGACACTCCCGAGCCCGAGAAGGCCTCGGCTCTGCCCGAGGCAGCCTCGTCCCCGCCCGGGGCACCCTCGGCCCCCGAGGGCGAGGCACTGCGTGTCGAGGAAGAGCGGAATGGGGTCACGCCTAATCAAAACTGGCAGACCCCATACCTGCAATATCTCCACCGAGGAGAGCTACCCCTCGACAGAGCCGAAGCTCGGCGACTGGCGCGGCGCGCCAAGTCATTCGTCTTGCTGGGTGACGAAAAGGAGCTCTACCACCGCAGCCCCTCAGGCATCCTCCAGCGATGCATATCCATCGCCGAAGGTCAGGAGTTATTGCAAGAAATACACTCGGGGGCTTGCGGTCACCATGCAGCACCTCGAGCCCTTGTGGGAAACGCCTTCCGACAGGGTTTCTACTGGCCAACCGCGGTGGCCGACGCCACTAGGATTGTACGCACCTGCCAAGGGTGTCAATTCTACGCAAGGCAGACGCACCTGCCCGCTCAGGCCTTGCAAACAATACCCATCACCTGGCTGTTTGCTGTGTGGGGTCTGGACCTCGTCGGTCCCTTACAGAAGGCACCCGGGGGCTTCACGCACCTGCTGGTCGCCATCGACAAATTCTCCAAGTGGATCGAGGTCCGACCCCTAAACAGCATCAGGTCCGAACAGGCGGTGGCGTTCTTCACCAACATCATCCATCGCTTCGAGGTCCCGAACTCCATCATCACCGACAACGGCACCCAGTTCACTGGCAGAAAGTTCCTGGACTTCTGCGAGGACCACCACATCCGGGTGGATTGGGCTACCGTAGCTCACCCCATGACAAATGGGCAGGTAGAGCATGCCAATGGCATGATTCTACAGGAACTCAAGCCGAGGATCTACAACAACCTCAACAAGTTCGGCAGGCGGTGGATGAAGGAACTCCCCTCGGTGGTCTGGAGTCTAAGGACGACGCCAAGCCGAGCCATGGGCTTCACGCCGTTTTTTTCTAGTCTATGGGGCCGAGGCTATCTTGCCCACAGACTTAGAATACGGCTCCTTGAGGACAAGGGCATACGACGCCCGAAGCAACCAGACAAACCAAGAAGACTCACTGGACCAGATGGAAGAGGCTCGAGACATGGCCTTACTACACTCGGCGCGGTATCAGCAGTCCCTGCGACGCTACCACGCCCGAGGGGTTCGGTCCTGAGACCTCCAGGTGGGCGACTTGGTGCTTCGGCTATGACAAGACGCTAGAGGGCGCCATAAGCTCACGCCTCCCTGGGAAGGGCCGTTCATCATCGCCAAGATTCTGAAGCCTGGGACATACAAGCTGGCCAACAGTCAAGGCAAGGTCTACAGCAACGCTTGGAACATCCAACAGCTACGTCGCTTCTACCCTTAAGATGTTTTCAAGTCATTCATGTACCTCGTTTACATACACAAGCAAAGTCTAACCATCAAGGAAGGGTCAGCCTTGCCTCGGCAAAGCCCGACCCTCCCTCGGGGGCTAGAAGGAGGGAACCCCCTCTATGTCAAAATTTTCCTCGGAAAAAAGTCTTCCGCCAAAATGACTTTCGTGTCTCCCGGCTATATCAGTAACAGAACCCCGAGAAACGAATAAGAGTGCATGTAAGCGGCAAGGCCGACCGAGCCGAGGGACTCCTACGCCTCCGGGATACGGATACCTCACTCGTCACCTACCGCGAAAAATAACTCTTACTTGGGTAAGCGATCCTGCTACTGACGAACAAGTCCGGGTACACGAAAAAGGAAGAAAAAGACACAACTTTATATCACGACGACAAAGTGTTCAGGCCTCGGCGGCCGCGAAAGACACACACGTGTTCAAAACAGACTGCTCCGGCAGAATCAAGCATCGCCCGGGGGAGGAGCGGCACCCTCGGCTTCATCTCCGACCTTAGTGCCGTCTCCACCCTCGGCAAGATTCGCCCCAGCCTCGGACGGCGGTGCAGGCAGAAGGATCTCCACCTCAAAGGTGGACGCCAGCACCGCGCTTGGGCCCGCGACGGCCGCATCAAGCCTCTGAACTTCGGCCAGGGCAGCTTCGTCTTCGTCGGGAAGGCAATACCCCTCGCTGACACGCTCCAGATCCACATCATAGTGGGAAGCGAGCACGGCGAAGGCCCGCCTAACGCCGTGATGCAGCGCCTCGCGGAGTCTGCCGCGCGCGTGGTCGCCCAAGGCCTGTAGGCGACTCTGAGGGGAGCTTCCCGAGGGGACGTCGTCAAGGCCAAAGATCTGGCAAAAGGCCGAGATAGCCTCGGACATGGCCGCGCGGTTGGCCTCGTTCTGCTCAGCCGCCTGGGCAAGTGCCTTGGCGGACTCGCTGAGGGCAAACTCGAGCTCTGCAAACAGCCAAAGCAGAAGTATTCAAACGCAAGTTGAAGAATGAAGCTGAATCAAAGTCTCAAAACAGCCAAGACATACCTTCCGCCTAGATACGCTGCTCCGAGGCTGCGGCTTGGGCGGACTGAGTAGACCCGATGGCCACGGCCAGGTCCGCCGCAAGGGCTCCGGCCCGAGCGGACGCCTCGACTAGCTGGCCTCCAAGGGCCTCAGCCCGGCTTTCAGCCTCAGTGGCCCGGCCCCGAGATTGATCCCGCTCACCGATGACCTGGCCAAGCTCCAACTGCCACGCTGCGCCTCTGCGCGTGCCGCCGCTGCCTCTACCCCCAGCTTGTCACGGAGCAAACGAAGGTCCACCGCCTCGGCGCTCTGTTGGGAGAGGCGCTCGGTAGCCTCGGCAAGCGCGGTCCTCAAAAACCGCAGCGAACCCCAGACGTCGGCCTCGCGGTGAATGAACGATGACTTGGTGGCGCTCAGATCCGTCAGATCCTGAGGAAGGGAAGCGGGGCGTCACGAAGAATGCCTTGATCACGTGAAAGGTATGCCTAAAATCCTTACCTGGAGGATCCTGGGAACGTCCCTAGAAAGGACCTCCAGGGTCGAAACGAAGCGACCCCACCGTTGCCTCGGCACGCTCACGAAGCTCGTCCCAAGACTGCTCCTCTCGCTCATCGTCAAGAACGAAGAGGGGTTTCGAAGCACCACGGGCCCAGAACCGGAGCGGCTGACGTCGCTCGCTAGGACTGTGCCGCGCGAGGACGAGGTCGCCGCTCCCCAGGACGGGCCGCGGTTCTGCGCCCCCTTCTCCAAGGCATCAGCACCCCCTGCAGTCGGCGCATAGGGAACCTCCTCAGCTGAGGGGGCAGGTTTCCGATCACCGGCCTCGGGTAGTGGCGCCTCGGCCATCTCAGCATCGGTGGAGATGGGTGGCTCCACAGCTAGAGCAGCAATAGCCTTGGCGGAAGCCAGTGCCAGCATCGGCAACACGACTGGTGGGCTCAAGGCTGTGGCCGCGCCACCAGTCTCTCTCAACTCGACGGAGGGGTCAGCCTCGGGAGCTCGCCCCACGGCAACTTGTGCCACTTGAACCCCCTGCTCGGGGGCACCTTGTGCAGAGGCCAGCCGGCCGGCGAGGCCTGGTGCGGCACCAGCTGCAGAAGCTGGCGCCGTCTTAAAGGCCTTTTGGGGAGCCAGACCAGTCGAACCGTGCCTCCGTTTGCTGGGAAGAAAGGGAAGAGCAGGATCAGGACACACGAAGAAGGCACTGGGACAGAAGTATCCTCAGATACTTACCCACTCCGGGCCACGACCAATCGTGCCTGAGGGGAGGCCCCTCGAGCCTCGGTCCCCGCGGGCACCACCAAGGTTTGCCCCGCTGCCGGCTTCGGCACCATCCCTACCTCGGGCACCCGGGGCGCCAAAGGGACGGTCCGCCCAGGCGCGGACATGGCGACCCGAGGATCGGCCTCCTCTGCTGCCGGCACGGGCAACGGCTCTGGGGGAACAGGCAGGACGACCTGACTCCTCGGGGCCACCTCAGCTACCTTGGCCAAGGGGTCAAGTACCCCCTCGGCCTGCCCCTGTTCTTTGGGTCGGGACCCTGATGCCTCGGCCCCGGATACCGATGGCGTCGGCCCACTCGGGGGCTGGCTCGACGACCCCTGGCCCAGCCTCAGATCCGGGATGAGGCCAAGGCGGGCGGCCATGTCATCGTCTTCATCATCGTCGTCGTCGTCGTCATCGTCAGGCGTCTCCGGCGACGGCTCCCTCGGAAGCCCGTCCCTCTCCTGCCAACGACGACGCTTCTCCAAAGTGTCCCGAGCCCGCGTCCGCTCACGGGCCCGAGCCTTCTTCACGTCCTTCTTCTCCTTCTTCTTCTCCGCAGTAACCCTCCGCGCGGCTCAGTCCACCGCGTCCTCCGGGACCGGTGGCAAGGAAGGCTTGTGAGACCCCATCTCCTAAAGACGAATGAAAAGTCTCGACTATGAGAACCAAGGGCAATCAGACACAAGAAAGAAGAAGGAGCGGACACTCACCAGGGACATGCACCCGCGCTCAGGACGCATCGGGAGCTAGATAAGGGCGCCGGCGTCTAGCCTCCCTACCGTGCCGGCTACCCGCCTGTGGAGGTCATCGGTGGGGAGGGGGACCGAGGACATCTGTGAACCCTCCAAGTCGACCCCCAGCGTCATCTCCGAAAACAGTAGCCGCCGCTCCGTCAAGGGGAGCACCCTCCTGCAATGGATGGCGGCAACCACCCCCGCGGCGGTGAGCCCTCCCTCTCGCAGCTTCTCCAAGGCCTCCAGAAGGGGCTAGAGATTCTTCTGCCTCTCGCACGGGCCCCATAGCGCCAATTGCTGCCGGCGGCGGTCACCACTCGTTGAGAAAACAACGGGAGCCTCCCATTGTCATTCCGGAGGTAAAACCACCGGCGCTGCCACCCCTTGTTCGAAGACACAAGGATGGCGGGGATGTACTGCTGCGCACGCGCCTGCCTCAACTGGAGGATGCAGCCACCGGCCCGCACCGCCATGCGGACTCTCTTCTCCCCCGTCGCCGAGGCAAAACGCTCCGCGGAGAAGAGATGGGTCCACAGATCCCAGTGGGGGTAAATCCCCAAAAATACTTCGCAAACCGCCGCGAAGATGGCCGCTTGCGCGATGGAGTTGGGGCTAAGGTTGTGCAACTCCACCCCATAGTGATGCAGGAGCGCCCGCATAAAACGACTTGCTGGCACACCAAACCCCCGCTCATGGAAGGAGACGAAACTCAGCACATACCTCGGCGGCGGGTTCGGGTCGGCCCCGCTCGGAGGGACCATCCACTCCGGCCGCAGGACATCAAAGAGGGGGCGGAGCAAGCCATCGACAACAAGGGCCTCCAGGTCATCCACCGTCACAGTGGAGAAAGGCCATGGGTCGCGCGGCGGAACAATGATTACCCGGTCGGCCATCACCAAGCGAAGGAGGTGGCAACGCGGCGGACAAGGTGCGTGGTTTTCTTTCTTTGGCTATTCCCTCAGATTGCGGAAACCTAAGCGGAGGCGAGCAGCAGAGCAAAAAGCCACCACCGGTCCCTCTTCCGAATATATAAAGGCCCGGGCAAGACCCGTTCAACACTTCGCCCGAACCCACCGCGAGATCCAAAACTCGAAGGCGAAACGACCGTTCCTCGAACGGCCCGTGCAACGGCAGCCCCGCGAACCACTCGTCCCATCGCATTAACTCTGCGGCAGGACAGGCGACACCTTTGGCAGGAGAAGCGGGCGACGCTTCACCTCCGCCATAATGACCGCGTCAAAAAAGGTGTGCCATGTCGTTCAATTTTGTATCCTTTTCTTCTTCCCCTTTCTCTCTCTTGCTACAGGGACCGGGAAAGGGGATACTCCGAAAGGGATCCTTCTCCGTGAAGGAAGCGGGCCCCGAGCCCTCCTACTGATCAGAGGTTCGAAGGCTGGCCCCCCGGAAGGGTCCGACCGCCGCCTCAGAGCACTTGGGCTCCGCGCCCACTACTGGTCAGAGGTTCGAAGGCTAGCCCTCGGAAGGGTTCGACAGCCGCCTCAGGCCACTCGGGCTCCGCGCCCACTACTGATCAGGGGTTCGTAGGCTGGCCCCCCGATGGGTTCGACAGTCGCCCCAGAGCACGCAGAGTGAGGGATGACTCTGGGTACGTTCGATACATAACCAAGGCTCAGGCTACGCTCCTAAGGTACCCTAGGACATTTCCGAGACCAGCAGGAGCGATTCTGTAACGGAATCCCATCAGAGGGAGGCATCGAGCCCTCGGACCCTATCGAACGGGACCGGGTCCAGCAAATCACTTGCAGGTACTTTTGGAGTGCGCCTCTGGGCCACTAGCCGACCCTTATCGAACGGGGCATGGGCGTCCACTCGGATCACTCGTTAGCAACTCACTGGAGACACCATGTTCGGCGCCCTCTAAGGGCAACATGGCGCTTTCCCCCCTCCTCCTTGCAGAAAGGCAACGAAGGGGCGTATGAAAAAAGGCCGAGTCAGTCCTTGACCGTCCTCTCGCCCTGTGCAAAGGCTCGGGGGCTGCTCTCGCAAACCCGGCTTCGGCCAACCCGTTGACAGCGTCAACATACCAGCCCGAGAACTCGGAACCTGACTATGCGCCCGGGCAACGACCAGTTTGCATGAGGGAACAACCAGACCGGCCGAGGCATCACGAAAGGCATGAAGACCTCGAAGGAGTCAAACCACTCCTCCGAGGCCTCAGGGGCTACACCCGGCGGGTGCGCTCGCGCGCACCCACTGGAACAAAATGCAACCGAGAAAGGCCGGTCCCCTTGCAAAAAATTGTGGCAAAGCCTCCAAGCGAGTACCCACACTCCCTTTGAGGCTCGGGGGCTACTGTCGGGGACCGTAATTAGGGGTACCCTAAGGCTCCTAATCTCAGCCGGTAACCCACATCAGCACAAAGCTGCAAAGGCCTGATGGGCGCAATTCCGGTCAAAGGCTCCGTCCACTCAAGGGACATGATCTCGCCTCGCCCGAGCCCAGCCTCGGGCAGGAACGGTAGACCAAGACAAATTCGCGCCTCGCCCGAGGGTCTCCTTAGGCAATGGGCGCACCTTCGACTCGCCCGAGGCCCAGCTCGGGCAGGCTTCACGGAGAAGCAACCTTGGCTAGATCGCCTCGCTAGCCGACCGGATCGCAGGAGCATTCAATGCAAGGATCGCCTGACACCGTATCCTGACGCGTGCTTTCCAGTCGACAAGGCCGAAGTGACCGCAGTCACTTTGCCCCTCCACTGACTGACCTGACAGGAAAACAGTGCCGCCTGCACTGCTCCGACTGCTGTGCCACCTACCAGGGTGAGGCTGACAGCAACCAAGTCAAGCCTCGAGCGCCATAGGAATCTCCGCCTCGCCCGACCCCCGGGCTGGGACTCAACCTCGACTCCGGAAGACGGTCTCCGCCTCCCCGGGCTCGGACTCAACCTCAACTCCGGAAGATGGTCTCCGCCTCGCCTGACCCCCGGGCTCGGGCTCAACCTTGACTCTGGAAGACGGTCTCTGCCTCGCCCGACCCCAGGGCTCGGGCTCGACCTCGCCTCGGACGACGATCTCCGCCTCGCCCGACCCCTGGGCCCGGGCTCAGCCTCGACCTCGGAGGAGCCACCGCCTCGCCCGACCCCGGGCTCGGACCGACCATGCCACAAGGGGGGCCATCATTACCCTACCCCTAGCTAGCCCAGGCTAGCCCAGGCTACGGGGAACAAGACCGGCGTCCCATCTGGCTCGCCCCGGTAAAACAAGTAATGATGGCACCCCACGTGCTCCATGACGACGGCGGTTCTCGGCCCCCACGGAAGCAAGGAGACATCAGCAAGGATCCGATAGCCCTGACATCTGTGCTTCTACAGGGCTCAAGCGCTCCTTCGACGGCCACGACGCCACATGAACAGGGCTCCAACAGCTCTCCGACAGCCACGTCAGCATGTACATAGGGCTGTGGCTCCCCTATGCTAGACACGTTAGCACACTGCTACACCCCCCATTGTACACCTGGACCCTCTCCTTACGTCTATAAAAGGAAGGTCCAGGGCCCTCGTACGAAAGGTGGCCGCGCGGGAGAACGGGCTGACGCGCAGTCTCACGCCCTCTCTCTCTCTCCCTCGCGAACGCTTGTAACCCCCTACTACAAGCGCATCCGCCCTAGACGCAGGACAACACGAGGCCGCGGTTTCCCCTCACTGGTTTTCCCCCCTTGCGCTCCGTTTCGCGCCGACCCATCAGGGCTGGGACACGCAGCGACAATTTACTCGTCGGTCCAGGGACCCCTCGGGGTCGAAACGCCGACAGAAGCGTACCTGCAAAAGTTACGTCACAAGCAAGGCTGAGTATACTAATACTCAGCTAGACTTACCCGGTGTGAGGAGTCTACTCGTCTACCTCTAAACCATGCAGCTGTTTGGCTGAGGGGTTTGGTTTGCCAAAAGCACTAGCTGTATTCTAAAATCAAATTTTAGCTTTTCAAATTCTAGCATCATTATCTTAACTAAGTTGCTCCTTCTAAGCACACATGGTAGCAAGCATTTAGTACATACAACAAGTTATCTCATGCAACCTCATTTCACTTCTTACTCGATGTAGTACAAGGGGTCAAGCAGTCTCATTAGCTGCGAGAAGCAGACGATTCGAATCGAGTTTTAACCTTGCAAGGTAAACCTAAACACACGACATGTCAGGGCACTCTGTCCCCACACATGTCAACCGTCCCCATCGATTCCCCGTTCGCGGCCAGGCCTCACCGCCTTGGCATACAATGCTCCACTGACCCCGACTGCTGCCGTGCAGTGGCCGCACTTGTATCCACCATAGCTAGCATGGGAGACCCAGTCTTAGGTCGCGCGAGGGATAAAGTCCGCGCCTGGCTTCACTAAGGTACTAGGTTTACCGGTTACCATATTTTCCGACATGTGTTTAGTACGTTCAAAAGCTTGACTCAGGTATCCACATATTAATCCTTAATTCCTTTTTCTCGTCTCATGGACAAGGCATCCTCCCTGGATCCAAGTCCATAGACCATTATAGATGTCACACCCGGTTTTAAGGAACAAAGCCGGGTGCATCTCATACATGCGCCAAAGAAGACAACATATATAATAACAGAGTGTATAGAGATAAATGTCACAATAAAATCAGAGTACTTATTACATAGCGGAAGTCTTACAAAAATAAAATATGAATATCGCAGGAACTAAAATTTATCCTTGGCGCCAGAAAGCTAACTGGGAGACGTCACCTAGATCAAGTCGAATGCCTCGGTGTTAGGCGGCTCCTCTTCGACCACCTGCTCTTCTCCTGTGGGGGGTGTGAGACAGCAAGAGTGAGCTCACACATGTTCATCGCTCAACAAGTTGTGGGGAATAATGTGGCATGAACTCACCAAAGGTGGGAGTTCATGAAGTGTAAGGCTGATCAATGAAATAAAGGTAGAAGCTGAGCATTGCTTTTATAAGTTGGTCAAAATTTTATTAGCAGTTACTAAGTGTAAGTGAATACCAAACCATAGTAATAATAAATAAAAATAATAGTAAAATAATCCCAAATGCAATGGTATGACAAATTAAGTTTAAGTTCCATAAATTAATCATGTGAGTGTCCGAGCCGCTCATGACCGTGAGCACGGCTAGTATACCAGTTTTACGCTCTACAGAGGTTGCGCATCTTTACCCACAAGTCATGTTACCCATTTGCCACGGAGTTGATCAGACCCCATACACCTCTACCAAGGAAGCGAGGCAGGGTATGTAACACCCGGTTTTAAGGAACAAAGCCGGGTGCATCTCATACATGCGCCAAGAAGACAACATATATAATAACAGAGTGTATAGAGATAAATGTCATGAAACATCAGAGTATTTATTACATAGCGGAAGACTTATTACAAAATAAAGTAATAAAGATAAAACGAACTAAGGATCATCGGCGCCAATGTCAACTGACAAACGCCACCTAGATCAAGTCGAATGCCTCAGTGCTAGGCGGCTCCTCTTCGACCACCTGTTCTTCTCCTGTGGGGGGGTGTGAGACAGCAAGAGTGAGCTCACATACGTTCATAGCTCAACAAGTCGTGGGAATAATGTGGCATGAACTCACCAAAGGTGGGAGTTCATGAAGTGTAAGGCTGATCAATGAAATAAAGGCTGAAGCTGAGCATTGCTTTTATAAGTTGGTCAAAATTTTATTAGCAGTTACTAAGTGTAAGTAAATACCAAACCATAGTAATAATAAGTAAAAGTAATAATAAAATAATCCCGAATGCAATGAGATGACAATTTAAGTTTAAGTTCCATAAATTAATCATGTGAGTGTCCGAGCCGCTCATGACCGTGAGCACGGCTAGTATACCAGTTTTACACTCTGCAGAGGTTGCGCATCTTTACCCACAAGTCGTGTTACCCATTTGCCACGGAGTTCATCAGACTCCATACACCTCTACCTAGGAAGCGAGGCAGGGTACCACTACGAGGCCTTTACAAAGTTCCACTAGCTTCAGACTACCCGCTACAGTTTATAGGAAGCTCCAGTGCAGGGTTCTTGTCTGACCGCCATCGCAGCAAAATCAACCCAAGGACCTCCCTACACTGACCACTCCCCTACTGCCCTTGCCCCTTTCGGGTAAGGTAGCCCTCCACTAGCTTTCCTAGTTAATCAGCCAAGGGCATCCCATTAAACCCTTGTGGTAGCACTGTTTTCCCGGGTGGTTCTCCATGTTCCCATTAACATAATGATCTTAACATGAACAAGGAAGAATAAAACAGATAACAATAAATAGTATAACAATGAGTGATGAATATCTCTATACCCAAATCCACATAAAGCAATAGCATGTACTACCCAAAACTTTAGTAGTAAAACCAGTGGTGAAGCAAGGTATAAAGATAGTCAAAATCTAGGGCATCCTATTGGGTCCCAGCAAAATTATCCTATGCAGATCATTATGAGTAATAAGAACATGAATGGGTAAAAGAAGTGATCAAGGGCACAACTTGCCTTCAACGAGCTCCTGCTCAGCACTCTTTACCAGCTGAACCTCAGGATCCACAGTGGCTTGCTCGTCTACTCGCATCAACACAATACATACATAGCATAGCATAAATTAACATCACATCAAACATGCAAATAGAATATACAGTAATAAACTAGACATTAAAATATGATCACAGGAACTGGAATCATTAAATTTGGAGTTATATATTTTAAGTTATGAATTTCCAAAGATTTTATGCATTTAATATAGGGTTAAGTGAGAAATAAATTTTAATGTGTATTTTATGTGAAAACAGTGGTACTATTTGATAAAGAATAATATTACAAAATTATAGGAACTGAAATGGTCCAATTTGGAGTTTGTATGCATTTTCTATGAATTATACAAATTCTATGAATTGTTTTTATATTAAAAACTCATTTTCTAATTCATTTTCCTGATTTTATAATTATCTGGACGGGGCCTCATTTTTTTGGAAAACGCAGGGGTCACAGCGTAAAAGAAACCGAGACACAGGGCACCAATATATGGGACGGCGGGTTCATAACACCAAACCCCAGGGACTCATTAGTAAGATTACCGAGCCGAAGGGGTATCCTGGATTGCCAGCCATCCGATCAACAATCGAGGGCTCAGATTAAATCGTGGGTGGTCATGAAGTCGTCATCCCCCGACCCAATCCTAGCCGCCCGATCCTGAATCTACGGGTGAGATTTTAAGTGGGCGAGATTGACTAGGGACCGCTCGATCCAAACCCACGGCCCGGATCCATTCCTCGAAGCGGTACGTAGTCGTCTAATCCTGGCCGTTAGTTACGCGATCGACGAACAGGGGTCATCTCCTTTCTCACGCACTGAAACACGGCGGCGCTCTGCTCCCCAACGGCGGAGAGTTGGCCGGAGTTTGCCATCTCCACGCACAAGCACCCAGACGCCAATTCCCTAGTGCTACACGTAAAGCGGAATAAGGCGATCTCGATTGAGGGCTCCTTACCGGATTTCACAGTGTGAAGAGCTCCGCCCATGGTGAGCGGCGGATCCACGACGGCGGCGCGCGACGCAGAGAGTTTTCCCGGTGACCGGGCCGGTGATTCCACCCCGAACCGCCACGAATTCACACGGTGAAGCAAGAGCGACTTGTCACCGTTCTCTTGGATGGCCGAACGTGGAGGGAGTGGTGAAACCTACGCGGCGCGACGGCGATGCCCCTAATGGAGTTCTTCTTCCCAGTGGTGGGCACGCAGAGGATCAATTAGGGCGCGGCGCAGTTGGGATTGGCGATGGGTTGCTACGGGACACCGGTGCGAGCGCATATAGGGTCCCCTCCTCCAACGGCCCGAGCGAGCTTCGCGCCGAACGCGACGGCGTCCGCGCCTGATTTCGCGGAGACGGCGGATCCGACCTCCCGGTCCCACACGCCAGATACACACACCGAGAGAGGGAGCCTGCCCAGTGGGGCAGTGAGGCAGTGACTCCGTGCGCGTGAGAGATGCGCGATCAGGGCCCACCCGTCGGCGCGTGCGAAATGGTGAATGGGCCGCGCGGCTTGAGTTCGGGAGTGGGCCAAAATGGGAGGTTGAGGCCCAGTTAGGGGTTTTATTCATTTTTTTATTTTATTTTTACTTTCTCTTTTCCTTTCTCTCTTAATTTTCTTAATTTCGAATCCCCATTTGAATTTCAAACTTGAGGTGAATTTGTACTTAGATTAATTATTCACCTTGAAAATACTAGTGTGGTATTTGCTCATTTATGATTTTATTTTGTATTTCATGGTATTTCCTTCTCCTTCTCCATTTAAATCTCAAATTCAAATCTAGGGTTCAACCCAAATCCTCTACTCAATGTAATATATTTATCCCTGTTATTTTGTTTTGAATGCACAAACAAAAATCCAATATGATGCAATGATTTATTTGTGTCTTAGTAAGGATTTACTCATTTTTAAACATGATCAGTCACATGTGATGATAAATAATGGTCACCAAACATTGAGATCAACACTATTTTCATGGTTTACATATTTAGGTATTACAGGGTACCACTACGAGGCCTTTACAAAGTTCCACTAGCTTCAGACTACCCACTACAGTTTATAGGAAGCTCCAGTGCAGGAATCCCTCGCCTGACCGCCATCGCAGCAAAATCAACCCAAGGACCTCCCTACACTGACCACTCCCCTACTGCCCTTGCCCCTTTCGGGTAAGGTAGCCCTCCACTAGCTTTCCTAGTTAATCAGCCAAGGGCGTCCCATTAAACCCTTGTGGTAGCACTGTTTTCCCGGGTGGTTCTCCATGTTCCCATTAACATAATGATCTTATCATGAACAGAAAATAATAAACAGATAATAACAAGTATAAAAATGAGTGATGAATATCTTTATACCCAAAGCCACATAAAGCAATAGCATGTACTACCCAAAAGTTTAGTAGTAAAACCAGTGGTGAAACAAGGTATAAAGATAGTCAAATCTAGGGTAACCTATTGGGTCCCATCAAAATTAACCTATGCAGATCATTATGAATAATAAGAACATGAATGGGTAAAAGAAGTGATCAAGGGCACAACTTGCCTTCAACGAGCTCCTGCTCAGCTACTTCTACTTGTTGAACCTCAGATTCCACAGTGCCTTGCTCGTCTACTCGCATCAACACAATACATACATAGCATAGCATAAATTAACATCACATCAAACATGCAAATAGAATATACAGTAATAAACTAGACATTAAAATAAGATCACTGGAACTAGAATCATTAAATTTAGAGGTATAGATTTTGAGTTATGATTTTCTGAAGTATTTATGTGTTTAATATAAGATTAAGTGCTAGAATAATTCTAATATGTTTTTCATGCCAAAACAGAGCCACTAATGGATAGACATTAATATTACAAAAAATTAGGAAGTGGAATGGATTAATTTGGAGCAAGTATGAATTTCCTAGGAATTTAACAAATTCTAACGTTTATTTATGAATCAAAAATCAATTTCTGTTTATCTCCTATGTTTTTTTTTTCTGTCTCAGGGCTGTGCGATAATTTCCAGAAAGGCCAGGGCTCAGGCGCAAATGTAATCCGAGACACAGACACCCCTATCAACGGACTGCGGGTTGTTTTCTGTTTCTCTCGGGGGTCCTTATGCAATTGTGCCTGAGCGAAAGGGTATCTGCCAATCTGAGACGTCGGATCGACAGCGGACGATGGGGATTAGATCGTATCTTATAACGAAACGGTATGCAACGCCGACCATCGGATGTTATTTGAACGCTCTCGATTTTATGATGCCCAAACCAATCTGAGCCAGGCGATCACGATCCAAGGGTTAGGATCCAACCAGCAGGTACCTTCAATCTAAGCCGTTAATCCTGAAATCCACGCCCCCGGGATCATCTTCAACCTCACTGGTCCTCTCTCTCTTCTCTCTTTTCTTTCCCAGCTAGTCCCCCACAGCCGAACGCCATAGCCGCGCCAGCGAGCAGTTCCGTGCTCGCCATCCGAGCCCTAACTTCTGCCCGGACGATCCCGCTTGAACCATACGTGACCATGACCAACAGGCAGGGAAGGAAAACTCACCATGGTGAAACTTCAAGCCGCGCAGACCCGACCACGGTTCGCCGACGGAGTCCTCGCCAAGACCCAGACCTTGTCTGGCGCACCGTCTACCCCACCCGCGGCGTCTACGCTCCGCGAGTTTATCAATCCGGAGGGGCAGGGCAGCGGCCCACCGACGACGACCCTCGCCGAGCTCTAACCTCGGTTCTTCTCTGTAACGCCCTGAATTTGGGGGTAGAATTTTTTTCTTCTTTTCTCTCACCGAATTCAGGCGTTACCCTTTTCTTTTCCCTTTTTCCCCTCACTAAACCTTGATCTTTTCCAAATTCGTAGCGGGTTTTGGCTTTAGACCTCGTGTAAAGCAAAACCTTAAAACACTTTATTTTGTGTGATGCACCATGCCGAACCATGCATACTTTTTGATTGATTAAAAATGTGAATGCTTTCATCTAGAGGAAATTGGAAATTAGAAAAAAAAGAAAAGCCTTTTCTTTTTTCTTTTCTCTCCCCCCCCTTCTCCCCTTTCGGCCCAACCGCCCCCCCCTTCGGCCGGCCCAGCTGGCGGCCCAACCGCCCCCCCTCCCCCCCCCTTCCCGCGTGGGCCCCACGCCGGCCCAGCCGCGCGCCCCCTTTCCCCCCCTTTGGGCCCAGTCGGCCCAACCGTTCCCCCCTCTCTTTTTTTCCTTTTTCCAAAAATCCCCTCCCTCTCCCTCTCTCTCTCTCCCTCACCCTCACCCTAACCCTAGCACCGCCGCCGCCTCTCCCCTGCCCTAGTGCCGCCGCCACCCCTCCCCGGCGCCGCCGCCGCGCCGTCCCCCTCCGGTGAGGCTCCCCCCTCCTCCTCCCTCCTCTCCTCCCTCTCCCTCCTCCCTCTCCTCCCTCCGGCGCCCTCCCCCGCACCCCGCGCCGCCCGGCTCGGCCGCCCGGCGAGCTCGGCTCGGCCCCGGCCCCGACCGCCCCGGCCTCGCCCGCGCCCGGCCGGCTCCGCGCCCGGCCACCCCGCCCGACCCCGGCCTCGCCCGCGCCCCGACCCCGGCCGCCCCGGCCTCGACCCCGCCCGACCCCGGCCGCCCCGGCCTCGCCCCCGCCCGGCCCCGGCCACCTCGGCCGCCCGCGCGCGCCCCGCGCTCGGCCCAACCGCCCCGCCCCGCGCCGCCCTGGCTCGGCCGCCCGCCTCCCGGCGAGCTCGGCCGCCCCCCCCGGTTCAACCGCCCCGGCCCCCGGCCCGGCCGCCCGCGCCGCCCCTTCCCCGGCTCAGCCGCCCCGTGTCCCGACTCGGCCGCTCCCCCCGCGCCCGGCCTCGGCCGTGCCCCCGTCCTGCCCGTGCTTCGCCCCGCCCGTGCGCCGTGTTTGCCCGCTCGCCCCGCCGTGCCTTGCTCGCGTCGTGTCGGCCCTCGGCGTGGCCTCGAGCTCGGCCCAGCGTGCCCTCGGCGCGCGGTCTCGAGCTCGGCCAGCGCACGGCCCCGACGCGTGCGCGACTCGTTCGCGGCACGTTAAGTGTGGCTTTGCGCGTGCGCGTGTTCGCGCAGCGTTCTGGCGTAGCTCGTCGTGCTCGCGACGCGACGCATAGAGCCCTGTTGCGCTCGCGACACGATCATCTACCCCCTAGCCCCGTCTACCCCCCCCCCCTGTATCCTATATGCGCTAATCCTGTTGTTTATATTAATAAGATAGGAGTCTCAATTTGGAAATCGGTTACGTTAGTTAATTTGTATAGCTAATCATCTATCTCATTCAAGGTTAATCTACTAAAAGTGGTCACGCTTACATTAGTGCATGTAGCTAATTCTTATCATTGAAGCTAAGTAGAGCTAGAGCACGTAACGTCTAGCTATTCATCAACCCGTAGTGCGTCTCGGGCATAAGCTTTAACTCTCGCGAGACCTTTCCCCGCCTCTTTCTAACCATGGTAAATTCATCATCGTATGTGATATTCTATGCATATTTACTTTATTTGTTCTCTTGTATGGTGTACTGTTTGTTTCCTAATTTGAATGGATGGATGTATGTATGCTTGCAATCGCATAGAGAACGATCCGGTTGAAGAGCCCGAGGAACTCGCAGGAGAAGCCCCTGAGCAGCAGTCGGTTGGTGGAGGCAAGTGTCCTTTGACCTATCTCTGTCCTATTCATTATTTAATTCACCTCCCGTATTACACATTTATACTTAAGGATTGACTAGCTTTTGTTATCCATGTCCTTGTTTACCTATTTGGGTCAGATTATTATTATTTAGCTCTATGCTATTGCTCAAACTCTAATCAATGAACATGATGAGATTATATATGATATGCTGTTTTCTCTTCTCTTATTATGATGTTGTACTTGTGGTCTTCAAGGGGGCTCGAGCGGTTTCTCGAGTGCCTCTCCGTAAGGACCTGTTCTATGGATGACCGCCCGGGAAAACAGGCAACCATGAGGGTGGAGTGGGACGCCCTTAGCTGAATAATTAGAGAAACTGGGGTGTAGTTCGCTTAGCCGTTGTGCCGTCAATGGGGCTCGGTGTATGCGGCTCGCTCTGCCAAGGTTGATTTGTCCCTTGGGGAGGAGTGCGGTACATTTAGGAAACCTAACGTGCGGCTACAGCCCCGGGGAATCTTTGTAAAGGCTACGTAGTGATGCCCTGCTGGACCACCTAGGTAGTGGTCAATGGGGAGTAGTTCTCTCTGGGCAGAAAGGGGATCATGGCTTGTGGGTAAAGTGCACAACCTCTGCAGAGTGTTTGAAAACTGATATATCAGCCGTGCTCGCGGTTATGAGCGGCCAAGGGAGCTCCAATGATTAATGGTACTTGATCAGAGACATTTTGGTTTTACAGATGGCAATGAGACTGATGGTTTTGGTTATGATTATGGTGCTGGTAAGTGGTATTCTTTCCGTTTGGAAAGGGTACATCGGCCTAATAACTTGGGTTAATGCTAAAACCTGGCTTTCTATTAGTAAATAATAATCTGACCAACTAAAAGCAACTGCTTGACTTACCCCCACATAAAGCTAGTCCACTACAGCCAAACAGGATGCTTGCTGAGTATGTTTATGTGTACTCACTCTTGCTCTACACACCAAACCCCCCCCCCCAGGTTGTCAGCATTGCAACCACTGCTCAGAAGAAGATGAAGCTGTGGAAGGAGACTTCCAGGAGTTCCAAGACTACGACGAGTTCTAGGTGTGGGTTAGCGGCAACCCCCAGTTGGCTGCCTGTGAAGGCCGCGGTTATCTACGTTTCGTGTTCGCACTTTGATTTATTGTAATGACTATATGGACGTCTCAGACGTATGATGTAATCGACTATTATTTCCCTTTTAATACTATTTTGAGCACTGTGTGATGATGTCCATGTTATGTAACTGCTGTGTACGTGAATAACTGATCCTGGCACGTACACGGTTCGCATTGGGTTTGCCTTCTAAAACCGGGTGTGACATTCTCTCTCTCCTACCGGCGGGTACGACTGAGTAATTCACGGCCCGCAGCTACGGCTCGAGGTGTAGGGCAGAGAAGAGGCGGTAGCCTGGGCCTTAAATTGAGGGCACCCGGTATTCGGTTGGAGCAAAACCGTGGAGTCGCGCGAGGTGGTCATCATTCCGGTCAGCGCGGCGCTTCTCGCGCGATGACGAAGACCGAAAGGTAGAGGATGGGTCCACGCGCAGTGAAACGGTGAAGACGAGCGCGCTAGAGAGAGACCGCCCGGTGGGGCCCTCAAGTCGGCACACACGCTCGTGTGAGGGGCTGACGGCGTGGGCCCGCCTATCGGCGCCCGCGACACAGTCTGGGCCGCGCGGGGTGGATGGGTGAGTGGGCCGAATAGGTTAGTTGTTGGCCCATATGAGGTTTTATCTTTTTCTTTTATTTATTCATTTTTTTATTTCCTTTCCTCCCCTTTCCAATTCAAATTTAATCCTAGTTTAAATTTAAACTTGTGACAAACTTATCCTCAATTTATATTGTGAGATTAGAAGTACTAATTTTAGAAATACAACTACACATATTTTATTTATATTTTGATATCCTTTCTTTTCTTCTCCTTTTTTTCCCAAATTCAATTTGAATTCAAGTTTAAATTCAAACCTTGTGGCTCAATAATTACAAATTATATTTGTGCAATTAAAAGTACTAATTCGGAGATATTTTTAGATATATTATTTATATTTTTATATCCTCTATCTTTTCTTTTTTTATTCCTCAAATCCTCTTCTCATTATTATTTTATTTTATTCATATTGTTATTGCTTTTAATGCACAGACAAAAATCCAATATGATGCAATGGTTTATTTGTGTCTTAGTAAAATTTTACTCATTTTTAAACATAATCGGTCGCATGTGATGATAAATAGAGATACACACATATATAAAGGAGAGCAATTTCTACTTTTATTCTTCCTTACGATTTTGGTATTACAAATCCTACCCCCCTTAACAGGAATCTCGTCCCCGAGATTTAGGAAGGACTAGAGAAAAGATGTGGAAAATCTATGCGAAGCTCTTCTTCTCTTTCCCAAGTGGCTTCATCTTCACCATGGTGACTCCATTGTACCTTGCACATCTTTACCACCTTATTTCTTGTAACTTGAGTCAGGATGTCTAGAATCTTGATAGGGTACTCAGCATAAGTCAGATCATCTTGAACACTAAGGTCTTCCATTGGTAGTTGCTCCTCAGGTACCCTGAGACACTTCTTTAGCTGGGACACATGGAATACATCATGTACATCTGACAGGTGATCGGGTAGCTTCAGTTGATATGCAACTTCTCCCACTCGCTTTAAGATCAAGAAAGGTCCAATGAAGCGAGGGGACAACTTTTCTTTAACTTTAAATCTCCTCATACCCCGGAGTGGTGACACCTTCAAATAGACATGATCACCCTCCTTAAACTCCAGTAATCTCCTTCTATTATCAGCATAGCTCTTTTGCTTGGATTGTGCAATTCTCAAATTTTCTCTTATCATTCGAACTTGTTCTTCTGCCTCTTGTATAAGTTCAGGCCCAAAAAACTGTCTTTCTCCAGTCTGATCCCAATACAGTGGTGTCCTGCACTTTCTGCCATATAAAGCCTCAAACGGTGACATCTTCAAACTGGCCTGGTAGCTATTATTATAAGAAAACTCAGCATAGGGTAAGCTCTTCTCCCAACTTCCACCATGCTTGAGAGCACAAGCTCTTAACATATCTTCCAGCACTTGGTTAGTCCTTTTAGTCAGTCCATCAGTCTGAGGTAGGCTGAACTAAAATTCAACTTCACATCTGTATTCTCATGAAAACTTTTCCAAAATCTGGGGGTAAACTATGATCCTCTATCCAAAATGATCTTCTTCGGTACACCGTGTAGAGACACAATCCAAGCCATATATCACTCTGCCAATTGAGATACCTTATAAGTAGTCTTGACCAAAATGAAACGAGCCACTTTGGTCAATCTATCCATAATAACCCATATAATCATATCCTTTCTGGGTGCGATGCAATCCAGTAATGAAGTCCATACCAATCTCTTCTTACTTCCACTCGGGTAGCTTTAATGGGTGTAGTAGTCTAGTTGGTCTTTGGTGTTCTGCCTTAACTCTTTGACACACCTCGCACATAGCCACATGTGTAGCCACATCTCTCTTCCATCCATACCACCAGAACTTCTACTTCAAATCCTGATACATCTTCGTACTACTAGGATGAATAGAATAATCCGAGTCATGGGCCTCCTTTAAAATAGTCTCACGAAGGCTTTCAATCTCATGAACTCATATCCGATCCTTGAACCATATGATGCCTTGCTCATCTTCCATGAATTCTGGACCTCTACCTTTCGTAATAAGATCCTTAATCTCTTGTATTTTAGCATCACCAATTTGTCCTTCTGCGGATTTCTTGCTCCAAGGTAGGTTCCAATTCGATGGTAACTCCTTCAGTGTGTGTAACAATTCCCAAATTGAGTCTCTCAAAATCTTTTGCTAGTTCATCAGGTAGCTGGACAACAAAAGCGGAGTGAACATGCTCCTTCCGACTCAAGGCCTCTGCAACCAAATTCGCCTTGCCCGGGTGATAGTGAATCTCCAAATCATAATCCTTAATGAGCTCCAACCAACGACGTTGTCTAAGGTTGAGATCCTTCTGAGTGAAGATATACTTCAAACTCTTATGATCCGCGTATACTTGACACTTGATTCCAATATTATAATGTCTCCAAATCCTAAGCGTATGCACAATGGCTGCCAGTTCTAAGTCTTGAGTGGGGTAGTTTAACTCATGTTTCCACAACTGATGAGACACGCAGGCAATCACGAGTCCTTCTTGCATAAGTACACATCCAAAGCCTTGGCCACATGCATCACAATAAATGTCAAATCCCTTCTGTAGATCTGACATAACCAACATTGGGGTGACATCAATCTCAACTTCAGTTGGTTAAAACTATCATGGTACTTCTCGTCCCACTTAAACTCTCTTCCCTTCTTCAGAAGCGATGTCATAGGCTTGGCAATCTTAGAAAATCCTTCAATAAATCTCCGATAATATCCTGCGAGTCCCAAGAAACTCCGAATCTCAGTAACTGTAGTGGGCACTCTCCACTCCATAATCTCCTTGACTTTAGCAGGATCCACTGCTATTCCTCCATTAGAAATAATATGTCCAAGGAGGGCACCTTGTCAATCCAGAACTCGCATTTACTGAACTTAGCATAGAGCTGATTATCTCGTAGCTTCTGTAGCACCAACCTTAGATGTTGTTCATGATCACTTTCATTCTTAGAATAGATAAGAATATCGTTGATGAACACCACGACGAATCTGTCCAAATACTCCATAAACACCTTATTCATCAAATTCATGAAATAAGCTGGTGCATTGGTTAATCCAAATGACATAACAATGAACTCGTATAATCCATATCGAGTCGAGAAAGCTGTCTTAGGAATATCTGATGGTCTAATCCTCATCTGATGGTATCCCGATCGGAGATCAATCTTCGAGAATACCCTGGCTCCTCTCATCTGATCAAACAAATCCTCAATGCGGGGTAATGGATACTTGTTCTTCATTGTAACATCATTAAGTGATCTATAGTCCACACACATCCGTTGTGAACCATCCTTCTTCTGTACAAATAGAACCGGTGCTCCCCAAGGTGAGGAACTTGGACGAATGTACCCAGCATCCTATAATTCCGTTAACTGCTTCTTAAGTTTCTTTAGCTCTTCTATAGACATCATGTATGGTCATTTAGAAATAGGGGCAGTCCCAAGTAAGAGATCAATGACCAACTCAACTTCCATATCTGGTGGCATTCCTGGTAACTCCTCTGGAAAGACATCCAGAAAATCCCTAACTGCACGGATGTTGCCACCCACAAACTTCTCATCTACTAAGAATATCGCTAGTCTGATGGTGGTAGTTACTGAAATCTCAACTTCGAATCTTTCTCCTTTGGCACTGGTGAGTTCTAAGGTTCCTTTAGCACAGTGTATAAACTGTCTTTGCCTCTCTTAACTATGACATACCAAGGGTCACGTCTATAGTGCTCTCTTCTAACACTATAGGGGTAGCCCATCTGGGTTAGAAATACAGGGTAAGAAAGCAAGGATTGTAGACAAGGCGAGTAATTACGAGGAATGTTACTGCGGGGAATTTATTAGCTAAGTAGATTAGTGTGTTATCCACTAAAGCTAATTCATTACCTTATGGTGGTACATGCTAAGATGCCTGTCTATACTATTTCAATCAATCAAAGAAGCAAATCAGGCATTTATCATCAGAACAATCAACCAACATTTTTTTAATAGAGAAAATAATTTTAATTTTCGTCTTAGGTTCCCTATCTCTGAAAAAGTTCATAGTTGTAGGATTCCAAGGTGTGGAATCCATCTTGTCTTAGAGTAGAAAAGGTAAGAGTAATCAGAGTATGACAACAGAAGGTGAGACAAGATCAAGATGAGATGAGTGTAGAAAGAATCAGAGTAAGATAAGTAGGTAAGGGTTTGTCCATTTCTATCTAGGTTTCGTCCTACAGTCGACATTTCCTCTGATACCACTTCTGTCACACCCGGTTTTAAGGAACAAAGCTGGGTGCATCTCATACATGCGCCAAAGAAGACAACATATATAATAACAGAGTGTATAGAGATAAATGTCACAATAAAATCAGAGTACTTATTACATAGCGGAAGTCTTACAAAAATAAAATATGAATATCGCAGGAACTAAAATTTATCCTTGGCGCCAGAAAGCTGACTGGGAGACGCCACCTAGATCAAGTCGAATGCCTCGGTGTTAGGCGGCTCCTCTTCGACCACCTGCTCTTCTCCTGTGGGGGGTGTGAGACAGCAAGAGTGAGCTCACACATGTTCATCGCTCAACAAGTTGTGGGGAATAATGTGGCATGAACTCACCAAAGGTGGGAGTTCATGAAGTGTAAGGCTGATCAATGAAATAAAGGTAGAAGCTGAGCATTGCTTTTATAAGTTGGTCAAAATTTTATTAGTAGTTACTAAGTGTAAATGAATACCAAACCATAGTAATAATAAATAAAAATAATAGTAAAATAATCCCAAATGCAATGGTATGACAAATTAAGTTTAAGTTCCATAAATTAATCATGTGAGTGTCCGAGCCGCTCATGACCGTGAGCACGGCTAGTATACAAGTTTTACACTCTGCAGAAGTTGCGCATCTTTACCCACAAGTCGTGTTACCCATTTGCCACGGAGTTGATCAGACCCCATACACCTCTACCAAGGAAGCGAGGCAGGGTACCACTATGAGGCCTTTACAAAGTTCCACTAGCTTCAGACTACCCGCTACAGTTTATAGGAAGCTCCAGTGCAGGAATCCCTCGCCTGACCGCCATCGCAGCAAAATCAACCCAAGGACCTCCCTACACTGACCACTCCCCTACTGCCCTTGCCCCTTTCGGGTAAGGTAGCCCTCCACTAGCTTTCCTAGTTAATCAGCCAAGGGCGTCCCATTAAACCCTTGTGGTAGCACTGTTTTCCCGGGTGGTTCTCCATGTTCCCATTAACATAATGATCTTATCATGAACAGAAAATAATAAACAGATAATAACAAGTATAAAAATGAGTGATGAATATCTCTATTCCCAAAGCCACATAAAGCAATAGCATGTACTACCCAAAAGTTTAGTAGTAAAACCAGTGGTGAAACAAGGTATAAAGATAGTCAAATCTAGGGTAACCTATTGTGTCCCATCAAAATTAACCTATGCAGATCATTATGAATAATAAGAAAATGAATGCGTAAAAGAAGTGATCAAGGGCACAACTTGCCTTCAACGAGCTCCTGCTCAGCTACTTCTACTTGTTGAACCTCAGATTCCATAGTGCCTTGCTCGTCTACTCGCATCAACACAATACATACATAGCATAGCATAAATTAACATCACATCAAACATGCAAATAGAATATACAGTAATAAACTAGACATTAAAATAAGATCACCGGAACTGGAATCATTAAATTTAGAGGTATAGATTTTGAGTTATGATTTTCTGAAGTATTTATGTGTTTAATATAAGATTAAGTGCTAGAATAATTCTAATGTGCTTTTCATGCCAAAACAGAGCCACTAATGGATAGACATTTGTCGGTGTTTCGAAACCTGGGGGGTCCCTGGACCGACGAGTGAATTGTCGCCGCGTGCCCCAACCCAGATGGGTCGACGCAAGGCGGAACGCGAAGGGGGGAAAGGAGGTAGCCAGAGGGAGGCAGGCGTAAGAGAGTGTGGATCCCGCGGCCTTCGTGTTAGCCCAGCGCCTGAGTCGGGTGCGCTTGCAGTAGGGGGATACAAGCGTCCACGCGGGAGTGGGAGCGAGAGGCCTTGAGCGAGCGCCGTCCCGTCCTTCCCCGCGCGGGCCAACCCTCTGTAAGAGGGCCCTGGTCCTTCCTTTTATAGGCGTAAGGAGAGGATCCAGGTGTACAATGGGGGGTGTAGCAGAGTGCTACGTGTCTAGCGAAGGAGAGCTAGTGCCCTAAGTACATGCCATCGTGGCAGCCGGAGGGGTTTTGGCACCCGGTTCGTGTGGTGTCGTGGCCGTCGGAGGAGCGCTGGAGCCTGGCGAGAGGGGCAGCTGTCGGGGCTATCGAGTCCTTGCTGACGTCCTCTTGCTTCCGTAAGGGGGCCGAGAGCCGCCGTCGTCACAGTGTGTGTGGGGCGCCATCATTGCCTATCTGGCGGAGCGAGCCAGATGGGACGCCGGTCTTGTTCCCCGTAGCCTGAGTCAGCTCGGGGTAGGGTAATGATGGCGCCTCCTATCGACGTGGTCGGTCCGCGCCCTAGGCTGGGCGAGGTGGAGGCTCCTCCGAGATCGAGGTCGAGTCTGTCTTCCGTGGCCGTGGTCGAGTCCGACCCCTGGGTCGGGCGAGGCGGAGACCGTCGGCTGAGGCCAGGGCTGAGTCCGAGCCCTGGGGTCGGGCGAAGCGGAGTCCGTCTTCTTCTGGGGCTGAGCCCGAGTCCAAGCCCTAGGGTCGGGCGAGGCGGAGTTCGTCGTCTTCCGGGGCTGAGCCCGAGTCCGAGCCCTGGGCCGGGCGGAGCGGAGTTCGCCGTCTTTCGGGGCTGAGCCCGAGTCCGAGCCCTGGGTCGGGCGGAGCGGAGTTCGTCGTCTTTCGGGGCTGAGCCCGAGTCCGAGCCCTAGGTCAGGCAGAGCGGAGTTCGCCGTCTTCCGGGGCCGTGCCCGAGTCCGAGCCCTGGGTCGGGCGGAGCGGAGTTCGCCGTCTTCCGGGGCTGAGCCCGTGTCCGAGCCCTGGGTCGGGCGGAGCGAAGTTCGCCGTCTTCCGGGGCTGAGCCCGAGTCCGAGCCCTGGGTCGGGCGGAGCAGAGTTCGCCGTCTTCCGGGGCTGAGCCCGAGTCCGAGCCCTGGGGTCGGGCGAGGCAGAGTTCGTCGTCTTCCGGGGCTGGCCTTGGCTGCTGTCAGCCTAACTCTGTCGGGTGGCTCAGCAGTCGAGGCAGCGCAGGCGGCGCTGTCCTCTTGTCAGACCGGTCAGTAGAGCAGCGAAGTGACTGCGGTCACTTCGGCCCTGTCGACTGGAGGGCGTGCGTCAGGATAAAGGTGTCAGTCCACCTTCGCATTAAATGCCCCTGCGATTTGGTCGGTCGGCGTGGCGATGTGGCCAAGGTTGCTTCTCGGTGAAGACTGGGCCTCGGGCGAGCCGATAGTGTGCCCGTTGCTGGAGGGGGGTCCTCGGGTGAGACGTAGGTTCTCCGGGGTCGGCTTCCCTTGCCCGAGGCTAGGCTCGGGCGAGGCACGATCATGTCCCTTGAATGGACCGATCCTTGGCTTAATCGCACCCATCAGGCCTTTGCAGCTTTGTGCTGATGGGGGTTACCAGCTGAGATTTAGGGGCCTTGAGGGTACCCCTAATTATGGTCCCCGACAGTAGCCCCCGAGCCTCCAAGGGAGTACTAATACTCGCTTGGAGGCTTTTGCCGCACTTTTTTGCAAGGGGACCAGCCTTTTTCAGTTGCATTCTCTTCCGGTGGGTGCGCGCGAGCGCACAGTAGGATTACGGGGAGGCTACGCTAGCGCAAAACAAAATTTTCATCCCCATAATACCAAGAACTACTGCGGTTATAGATCATGGAATTACCACTAGACGCGCAGAGCAGCGGAAGACGTCTCGATGTAGACGAACGCGTCGAGCAGTGCCGTGTAGTCGCCGGCGTTCTTCATGTCCTCGCACGGTTCGTCCAAGTGCTCTAGATGCAGCACCTCCGAGGTATCCACACGTACAGGGAGGAAGCGCCGCGTACCGAACTGCTAGGTTCGCGACGGCGGCTTGGCGAGGGCGAGAGGCGAGCGGCGGCTGCTGGTTTGCAGGTGGCGAATTAGGTTATCTCTTAACCGCGCCCCCGCCCCTCATTATATAGGCGTTATGGTGGGCTTCTGACGCCGAGGCCCATCATTAACCCTAAAGCCCAGTCTAATTTCGGATCTAATCCGAATTAGGCTTCCTTCCCCTTAAGTGTGTGACCCTATAGGTTCACGTACAAATAGACATAGCCCGAGTACTCTTACTTGGCCCAATAATTGACAGCGGCCTCTAGCAAGACATGTCAACTCCTATGTGTACGTAAAGCTCATATCAGACGAACCATTGCGACATTAAGTACATGCTGTTCCCTTTGTCTCACGATATTTGGTCTGGCTCTAAGCTGACCTCTCTTTCTCGATACTGTGAATTGGAATCCTTTCAATGGTTAACTCTTAACCCTAGCACGGCCATGCATTTCTTGATCCAATCACTCGAGGGGCCCAGAGATATCTCTCTCACAAAGAGAGGGACAAATTCCATCTTGACTGACCATGCCTCATAGCATGCTTCCTGACAAACCCAAAACTACCTTTATAACTACCCAGTTACGGGATAGCGTTTGATAGTCCCTAAGTAAGTCAATTCACATCTTGAGAACATGCGACAATCTCAGGTCTAAGGATACAGTATTCATGTTGCAAGAAGAGAACTATATTACAATATCTCACGTTGGGTCGGTCCAGCCTCATGTCATACATGCGCCCACATTATTAATTTAACATCTCCATGTTCATGACTTGTGAAATGTAGTCATCAACTAATACATGTGCTAGTCATCGACTCTGACTAGGGACATCATTTAGAATAACCATATAAGTAAAGAATCTCACAAACAATTCACATAATTGCTAATCAATACAAGGTGCCTTCCATGGATATTCAATTAAGCAATATATATATCATGGATACAAAGAAATATGCTCATCTCTATGATTATCTCTAGGGCATATTTCTAACAGTCTCCCACTTGCACTAGAGTTAATCTAGAAGATATCTAATACCCATAGATCTCACGTGTGCCTCATGCTTAGGTTGTGGAAGAGGTTTTGTCAAAGGATCAGCAACATTCAAATCCGTATGTATTTTGCATATGTTTATCTCACCCCGCCTAATGAATTCCCGTATGAGGTGAAACTTCCGCAGTACGTGTTTGTTTTTCTGGTGGTTCCTTGGCTCCTTAGCTTGCGCAATAGCCCCATTGTTGTCACAGTAGAGGTTCAATGGGCTAGATGCATTAGGAAACACACCAAGCTCGATGAGGAACTTTCTTATCCAAACACCTTCCTTCGCAGATTCAGAAGCTGCAATGTACTCGGCTTCTGCTGTAGAATCAGTCACAGTCTCCTGTTTGGAACTCTTCCAACTAACAGCACCACCATTTATTGTGAACACAAAACCTGATTGAGATTTTAACTCGTCTGGGTCAGTTTGGAAGCTAGCATCGGTGTAACCAGTTACAACGAGCTCCTCCTTACCCCCATATACCAGGAACATATCTTTAGTCCTTCTTAAGTACTTAAGAATGCCTTTTACCGCTGTCCAGTGATCCTCACCTGGATCAGCCTGGTATCTACTCGTAGCACTTATAGCGTATGAAACATCTGGGCGTGTACTTATCATGGCATACATGATTGAACCAATTGCTGAGGCGTATGGTACCTTACTCATGCGCTCCCGCTCATTAGCCGTTGCAGGACATTGCATCTGGCTAAGGTGTTTACCATGTGACATAGGTATGAACCCTTTCTTGGACTGTTCCATGTTGAACCGTTTCAAAACCTTGTCAATGTACGTATCTTGACTTAATCCTATAAGCCTCTTCGACCTATCTCTATAGATCCTTATGCCCAAAATATATGCTGCTTCCCCTAAGTCCTTCATAGAAAAACTCTTTTTCAGTGAAGCCTTGACGGACTCCAGCATAGGAATGTCATTCCCAATCAATAATATGTCATCCACATACAAGATTAGAAATACAACAGCGCTCCCACTTTCCTTCTTGTAAACACAAGCTTCTTCTTCATTCTGATGAAAACCAAGCCCTTTGATCACTTCATCAAAACGAATGTTCCAACTCCGAGATGCTTGCTTCAACCCATAAATGGATTTCTGAAGTTTGCATATCTTTCCAGCATTGATCGGATCGACAAAACCCTCGGGCTGTATCATATACACGTCCTCATCTAGGTTTCCATTAAGGAAAGCTGTTTTGACATCCATCTGCCAAATCTCATAATCGAAATATGCGGCAATAGCTAGAATGATCCGAATAGATTTAAGCATCGCTACTGGCGAGAATGTCTCGTCATAGTCAACTCCTTGAACTTGTCGAAAACCCTTTGCAACAAGTCGAGCCTTATAGATGTGAACATTTCCATCCATGTCTTTCTTCTTCTTATAGATCCATTTGCATTCTATAGGTCTAACACCATCAGGCGGGTCAACCAAGTTCCAAACTTGATTTTCTCCCATGGAATCTATCTCGGATCTCATGGCGACATGCCATTTCTCGGAATCTGGGTCCATCATCGCTTCTGAATATGTTGCAGGTTCGTCGTTGTCTAACAACAACACTTCCCCATTGCCCAACAATAGCACTTCTCCTCGTGCCTCGCGAAGCCTTGCTGACCTTCGTGGTTGTGGTGGTGATTCTCTTGCCATAGACGTCTCAACTTGTTCTGCTATATTAGCATCACTTGTTGAATCTTGTCCCACTGGCTCATCCTGAACTTCTTCAAGATACACCTTTTGTTTACTTTTCTCTCTTTTGAGAAACTCTTTCTCTAAGAACACACCGTTCCGGGCGACAAACACTTTGCCCTCTGACCGGTGGTAAAAGTAATATCCTAAAGTTTCCTTTGGATATCCCACGAACATGCACTTGTCCGATTTTGGAGTGAGTTTATCCGACTGTAGTCGCTTGACGTAAACCTCACAACCCCAAATCTTCAGAAAAGACAAGCTAGGAGTCTTCCTAGTCCACATCTCATATGGTGTCTTAACTACGGACTTAGACGGTACCCTATTTAGTGTGAAAGCTGCTGTTTCTAGAGCGTATCCCCAAAACGACAAAGGTAGGTCCGACTGGCTCATCATTGATCGAACCATATCCAATAAAGTCCGATTACGTCGCTCAGACACGCCATTCCTCTGAGGCGTTCCAGGCGGCGTAAGCTGTGGAACAATTCCACAACTCTTTAGATGATTGCTAAACTCATGACTCAAATATTCACCACCACGATCTGATCGCAGTGCTTTAATTTTCTTGCCACGCTGATTTTCTACTTCATTCTGAAACTCTTTGAACTTTTCTAAGGATTCAGACTTGTGTTTCATTAAGTAGACATACCCATATCTACTAAAATCATCAGTGAAGGTTATGAAGTATTGGAATCCTCCCCTAGCTGTCGTACTCATTGGTCCGCACACATCAGTATGTATGAGTTCCAATAAATCTAACGTCCTCTCCGGTAAACCCGTGAAGGGCGCCTTGGTCATCTTACCAAGTAAGCAAGCTTCACATGTCTCGTATGATTCAAAATCAAACGAAGTTAAAAGCCCATCAGAATGAAGCTTCTTCATGCGATTCTCACTTATATGACCCAAACGACAGTGCCACATGTAGGTAGGACTTAAATCATTAGGCCGAGGCCTTTTAGCACTAATATTACAGATAGGTGCATCATCAAGATTTAAAATGAATAACCCATTCATAATGGATGCAAAAGCCACAAACATGCCATTCTTAGAGATCACACAACCATTGTTTTCACTCGCAAATAAATAACCATCCTTCATCAAACATGAAGGAGACATAATGTTTCGACTCATACTAGGAACTAGATAACAATTATTTAACTCCAAAATAAATCCTGATGGGAGGTGGAGTTGCATCGTCCCGACGGTCAACGCAGCAACTCTTGCATTATTGCCTACCCGGAAATCAACTTCTCCTCTTTTCACGCTTCTACTTCTTATCATTCCCTGCATCGAATTGCAAATATGGGCAACCGATCCGGTATCAAATACCCAAGAATTAATATAAGAATCAGCAAGAAAAATTTCTGTAATGTGAATAGCAAGTGTACCTGCTGCGGCTGTACCCTTACCGCCGCGATCCTTAATAGAGGCCAAGTACTGCTTGCAATTCCTTTTCCAGTGACCAAGTTCTTTGCAATAAAAGCACTCTGCATCTGCAGCTGGTCCAGCCTTGGGCTTTTGATTTGGCTTGGATACTGTATCCTTTGCCTTGCCCTTCTTCTTTTGAGTTTTACCCTTCTTCTTAAAGTTGGGTTTGTTTTGGACCGCCATCACATGGCCGCTGCTGCCAGTGCTTTTCTTTATGTCCCCTTCTGCAGTTTTCAGCATGCCACATAGTTCATTGAGGCCCCTCTCCGCCCCATGCATATGGTAGTTCGTGATGAAGTTTCCATAGCTGGGCGGAAGAGATGCCAAAATGAAGTCAGTGGCCAACTCTTGGCTTATTGGGAAGCCTAGCTTCTCCAACCTCTGACTGTAACCAACCATTTTGATTACGTGTGGCCCAACTGCTGCGCCTTCTGCTAGCTTGCATTCCAGAAAGGCTTTGGACACATTGAACCTTTCAGTCCTAGCCTGAGTCTGGAACATATCCTTGAGCGCCACGATCATATCGTGTACCTCATGGTTTGTCTCAAACTGCATCTGCAGCTCAGGCTCCATGCAAGCAAGCATTAGGCAACTCACTTCAAGATTAGTATCCATTGCTTTCTTGTAAGCGGTTTTAGCTGCAGCAGTTGCATTTTCACCAGGATCCTCTGGTAGTGGGGTGTCTAGAACGTCTTCCTTTTTTTTCAGCCCTGAGAACAATTCTCAGGTTATGGATCCAATCCGTATAGTTTGTTCCATTTAACTTATCCTTTTCAAGAATTGATCGCAAAGTAAATGTTGGTGTGCTAGGTGCCATTTATCTACAACAAAATAATGCAAAATATTAAGACAAAAATATCCATGACAGAGTAAATCATATTAAACATTTAATAGTCTACTCCCACTAAAATCAATATCCCTCGATTGATACTTAGTGATTCAGAACCCACAACTAACAAGTCTACTAGTGAGCTTTAGCATCACCGCTAGAAGACAAGGTAGATCGGTAAGCAACTCCTTGCTAATCATATCATATATATGACTCCTGTTGTTGGGTGACATCTCTATGTCTCGGCTCCCAACCTTATGCCTCAAAGTCCTTAACCATTAAGCTGACTTTGTTTAAGTTAACCAATCCTTTCTGCAGTTCGTATCCGATACAAACCTATCTAGTCAAGGAAAACTGGTGGCACCCTAATTTCATAGACCCACCACCAATTGTACAAGACTTATGATAGTGCAAGGTTTGGAGAGGCATTAAAGCTTAAACATTTATGAGGGATCGTCCTACTTATAACATCGCACGCAAGGACATATATGCAATATAAACAAGTAGAACAATAAGAATGGCATTCACACAACAGTTGTGATTCGGTATGGCTTGCTGTCACATGGTGATCCCCATCTCCAATAATCTGTCCATCACGATGATCTCCATCTCCATGATATAGGTATGCCATCCTCCAGGTGATGAGTCCTTCAAGACCTATCTAACGTATGCTGGTAAACAAATTACATATACGCTTTGGATCATCACATGTTGACACGCAGGTCATTACATTAAATTTGGACAATACATGTGGCTCCAGCCGTATTGCCCTGGTCACGACACGCAGGTCATGAATAATTTATTAACATGCATCATATACACAATAGCCATACCGATCACAAGATGTCCTGCAAAAACAGGTTAGACAAACACGTTTCTATACGTTCGCCACTTCAGCAGATAGCCACGGCGGTCGAAAACCTCACAGGATTCCATGCATCGTATGTATGGAAATTCCACTGGAAATCTCATGCGGTTGATCAAATCAACCCAAATCCGAGACTTTCGACCCGAAGAAGATTACACTCATGACGTTGATCTGTTACGTCAATCTGCTGGTTGTGTACGCAGTTAGCCCCGATGGTGATTCCAGCCGGTAGGGGCAAGTCGCGCATACAACAGAGAAGGACGAACTGATCTCTCCAGTCATATCCGATGTAATCTACTTCAACCCTTTATTACCAATTGATCTAATCAAACCGTGCATCAAGTAGATCCATCTCATGAACCTAGATCCAGACCTAAAACTACGCAGAACCTGGCTCCGATACCACTGAAGGATTACGGGGAGGCTACGCTAGCGCAAAACAAAATTTTCATCCCCATAATACCAAGAACTACTGCGGTTATAGATCATGGAATTACCACTAGACGCGCAGAGCAGCGGAAGACGTCTCGATGTAGACGAATGCGTCGAGCAGTGCCGTGTAGTCGCCGGCGTTCTTCACGTCCTCGCACGGTTCGTCCAAGTGCTCCAGATGCAGCACCTCCGAGGTATCCACACGTACAGGGAGGAAGCGCCGCGTACCGAACTGCTAGGTTCGCGACGGCGGCTTGGTGTTGGGGGCTTGTTCTCAAATGCTTCGAATTAAGAACAAGGCAACATAGAAAATGTTAAGAGTTAAAGTCCTTCGTCCTTCAAGACTTTATATCCTTTCGGGATATAACGAATTTCGGACGAAGGTCACGAAGGACATACCTTCGTAAGCATAATAGCAAGGAACGAAGTGTTCATATAAATCATGAGGTACAAAATAAACATTTGAATGTTATCATAGAATTATTTCTACTTTTACTATCACGAATGAATATAAATGATTTTAAATTACAAATGTACCTTCGGTCCTGAGGAAGGCGAGAATACAAGTGTGATGCGAAGGCCAATGACAGGTTCGCGTGAACAGTACAGAGGTACTGTTCATCTATTTATAGGCACAGGTCGCAGCCTGTGACAAATTACAATTATGCCCCTTACAAAAGTTTACAACATTGACTCAGACCTCTATGGATAAAAAGGTCATTCTATCTCTATGTCGGTTCGTAACGCCGAAGCTCCATGAAAAGGAACCTTCGGCCATCACATGGAGACGACTTCAGCCGAAGCTGCTTCTTCGTGTAAGACCTTCGGCGCACCGAAGCACGGCCCCAACAGTAGCCCCTTTCGCGGTGCTAGATCGTTTTTCGTAACGAGCTTGACCCGTGAAAAAAGCCTCTTCAGCTTCGGGAAGCCGAAGGTCCAAAAAACACCTTCCCTGAGCTCGTTGCGGAGAAACGATCCGGCTTCCGAGCGCGTGCCAGGCCCACCTTGCCGAGTTACTGTTTGATCTTTGCGGTCCACTGCACAGCGAGTACGAGTGACTGCCCGCTTTGTGTAAAAAATCCTGCCGCTTCGCCTTCTTACCTGCAGCACTATATAAACAGACGGGTAGGTGTGAAGTTACCACAGCATTCATTGCTATTTGCACTGTTTTGCTGCCAAAATTTTCCACCATAGCCGAAGCTTGACTCTCAGAATCGAGCGAAGGTCCATCTCGACGTCTGCTTCGTCAGAAAGAAGAGCTTCGGGAGGAAAGAAAAAAGAAAAAAGTATCTGACCTCCCCAAACTCAGAATCAAATGGTGAGAGTGCGATCTACTGCCAAAGTTGTACGCGAGGGAGACGAAGCCGAAGGTTCGAATACTGTGCCCATCTCCGAAGCGATGCAGCGTTCCGGACTGGTGACTGCAGAAGAAATGCCTGCTGCCGAAGCAAACCCGACGACTGCCGAAGGAGAAGAAGAAAACATTGAAGGGACTGATCCCGAAGATGACTACCGTATTGCCATGCCCAGCAAGCCCAGTCACCTGGATTTTGGGAAATCAACTGTTTCAAAGGCTGATCTTTCGAAGATGGTGAAAGCGGGTTATTTCAATGAAGACCAGAAGAAGCTACTTCGCTTCGGGGGAGAAGAAACCACCCCGAAACCAGGGAAGGACGAGATTGTTATCTTCAAGAGCTTTTTAAAGGCTGGGCTTAGATTCCCTCTTCACGAGATTATTGCGGAGATACTGAAAAGGTTTGGCATCTACCTTCACCAGTTAACTCCCAACGCTATCGTTAGACTTAGCGTTTATATTTGGGCCCTCCGAAGCCAAGCAGTGGAGCCATTTGCCGACAGTTTCTGCCGAGTTCATGAGTTGCATTATCAAACCAAGGCCAGAAAAGATGGGCTACACGATAACTTCGGTTGTTACAATTTTGCCTACCGGAAAACGGCAAAGTTTCCTGTAATTAGTTACCGAAGCAAATGGCCGGCAGGCTGGAAATCGGAATGGTTCTATGTCAAAGTTGATGACAACAAGGAGAAGCTTGTGCAAAGTCCAATCGAGCTGATCTTCGGAGAAACCCGACCTCACTGCAACATGACGCCAGAGGGTGAAACACAGCAGGCAATGGATGAATTCGGAATTATTGCAGAGCATATCGGTACCAGGGATCTGATCCAAGAATTCTTGGCATTCAGAGTCTTCCCCACTCTGAAAGAATGGGAAATGCCAAAGTTAAAGGGGGAGAAGAAGGAGGGGGATCTTGTCCGGCTGCCCTATCACTTCAAATTCAAGAAATACTTTAAGAAGCCCTGCCAAGAGTGGCTGGACACAATCGAGGTGATGTGCAATGAAATCCTGGGGAATTATTCCAAAAAAGAGGATCAACTAATGACAGCGGCCTTCGGCGCCCGACCGAAGCGAAGGCTGAACCGAGTGCTTGATGCCCTGGGCTTCGAGTACCCTGACTATGAGCAGTTGAACAGGGGTGCCGAGGGCCACAAAAGAAAAAGAGTGGCCGAAACTCTAAAAAAGGATGAAGAAAGACCAGCAAAAGAGAAGAAAATTCCCAAGAAAAGAAAAATATCAACTCCGAAGCGAAAAATATCCGAAGAAGAGGGGACCCCCACACCACCTTCTACCAGCGACGTGGAGGAAATTTTAAAGGTAATGACTGAACCCATGCCCACGAAGCTAAGTCCATTAGGGCTCCAACTGACGAAGCTTTTTCGAAAGGTGGACGAGCCGGATCAAACGAAGATAACCAAACCCAAGCGGCAAAGAATTATTGCAGTAACTGAAGTTATCGACAAGACGCCGCCTTGGGCATCAATTCAGAAAACACCAGCTGTCGAAGGCACCACAAACGTCGAAGTCGCACCTTTGGAGGTTGCGGCTACCGAAGCCGCTACAGCCGAAGATGTAAACTTAGAAACTACCATTGAGGATATTGACAAAATTTTGCAAGACATGGCTACAGAAGAAGCTGGCACTGCTACTGAAAAAACCATGGCCACAGTGCCTGGGAAGGGGAAAGAAATAGCCGAGGACACTTCGGACGACGAAGCCTACACATTCCAAAATTTAATTGGGCAAAAACTGTCGAAGGCCGAAATGGAAGAACTTAAGGACTATGCCAAATCTTGCGGCTACAAGCCAGGAGCTCTCCTATTTGGAGGTGTAGACGATGAAAAATTAGGCTGCATTCGAGACCAAACTGGAGCTAAGGTAATCGGTACTCTATCAAAGAGTATCGGTTTTCCGAAGCTAGAGACAGACATCAGCCGCTACCGACGACAACATATCGTCGGCAGCTTATTCTACTCCAACTTCAGGGTAAACGACCTTTTCTCTGGTTTTTATTGCTGTTAATAATGAAAATGTTACTAACGTAAGTTGTTTCTGTGTAGAGCATGCTACTGAGCAAAGCTCTGAAGATGCAGCAAGATTTGGAAGACAAAAAGCACGAAGCTATAATTGAAAACTTGGAAAGCAAGATAAAAGAACAATCTGCTATCATTGAAAAGAAAGACTTCGAGCTCCAATCGACCGAAGGCTTGCTGGCAGAGACTGAGGCTAAAGTATCAGAGTTGAATTCGAAGCTCATCGGTCAATCGAAACAATTTGAACAAGAGAAGCTAGAGCTAACTTCGAAACTTGAAGCCGAAGTCCGGGCCAGCTCAGACTTGAAGAATTCATTAACAAGCCTTCAAGACAAATGCTTGAATTTTAGCAATAATTGTATTGGACGATTAAAAAAGATATTTTACTCTGTTGGAGCCAGCAGCGGGAAATTTAAACCTTCAGCGGAAAATTTACCACAAGCCTTCGACCATATTGAGGCTGAAATCGAAGAACTTGACGAAGTTATAGCCGGGCACGGTGACTTCTGTGCCTGGGTAGCTTCTCGGGGTACCGCTGCTGCGTTCCTGAAGGCCGGGTGCGAGCATGGGAAAATCGTCAACATGCCCAACTTCACCCTGTCTCCATCAATCCTGGACGATATACCTGACCTCGCCCGAAGCATCTCAAATAGATTCATAAAAATGATATGGACAAAAGGCGGGCGGGAGAAGGCTGGAGATGAAGCTCGAAGTCATCTTGAACCAGTAAGAAATGACACTTCGTACTTACCCTCCCCTTTGCACTTGATTTTTACTCACGATGGGATTTATGTAGGATGACGAAGGTGAAGATGACGCTTAAGATGTGTTGCGAAGCTGTCACCGAAGCTGAAGCTTAATGAAGACCAGTAGAAGTATACTATAGGAAAAAACTCAGAATACTTTTTGTAACAACTTTTGTAAATACAATTAAACTGTTCTCAAGGAACTTTGTACATACCTTGTAATATATTCTTACCCTTCTACTGAAGCGCTTTGATGTGGACAAAATCAGTATTTTGAGCCGAAAGCGAAAAAACACCTTCCCTTCTTTTCGTACACAACGAAGCATAAGAGACCAAATCTTTTTGCCGAGCAACGAAGCATAAAAGACCACTTCTTCTTTTTGCCGAGCAACGAAGCTTTTCTTTTTTTGTACTCAACAAAGCATAACGAATCATAAAAAACCACTTCTCCTTTTTGCCGAAGCTTTTCCTTTTCATAACGAATCATAAAAATTCACTTCGTCTTTTTGCCGAAGCAACCACTTTGGTGCATAGATGCTATGAATGAATGCTTATGCATGCAAATGCCATGATGTAATGTAATGTGCGAATGAATGTCCAAAACATATATCCGAAGCCACACTCTCAGCCATTATTTCTTTGGAACGAACCACACATCAGCTCTGCATTCCCTTAGGAACGACTTTGGAGCTTCTTCGCCTTTTACTTAGGCAGTATAAGCTCTGCATTCCCTTAGGAACGTCTTTGGAGCCTCTTCGCCTTTTACTTAGGCGGTATAAGCTCTGCATTCCCTTAGGAACGTCTTTGGAGCCTCTTCGCCTTTTACTTAGGCGGTATCAGCGTTGACTTTTCGCTGTAAGCTCTGCATCCCCTTAGGGACGTCTTTGGAGCTTCTTCTCTTCTTTTTTTTCAGTTTCGGCACTCGATGGTGCGTTCTCAGCTTTTTACATTTACATTTTTTGGGGGATTTTGCTCTTATAAAACTAAAAAGGAAATTACAGATGATGGCCCCATTAAAAACCTTTCTCCCCCTTTAGAAAGGAAAAGGGTGCCATGAAAAAGAAAAAGAAAAACATAAAAAGTTACATCAAGTTATACATAATATCTCCGAAGCTCATCTGCATTCCAAGACCTTGGAATTTCGTTGCCATCCATGTCCTTCAATCTGTAGGAACCAGGCCTTGACGAAGATGCTACTAAGAAAGGCCCTTCCCATTTCAATTGTAACTTGCCGACTGTATCTGGGTTGGCCACTCTCCGAAGCACCAAGTGTCCCGGCTCAATATTTTTTAGCCGGACCTTTCTATCTCGCCATCTAACTGTTTCAGCCTGGTATTTATTGATGTTTTCTACGGCTTGAAGTCTGATTCCTTCTAAAGCATCTTTTTCCACAAGGCAAGCATCTTCGGGACCTGACTCTGCCGAAGCTACTACCCTTATTGACCCAGCTTTAGCTTCTTCCGGAGTTATTGCTTCGTCACCAAATAATAATTTGAATGGGGTAAAGCCTGTAGACCTTGATGTTGTTGTATTGTGGCTCCACACCACTTTGGTCAACTGATCTGGCCACTTTCCCCTTGGTTGATTAAAGATTAGCTTCATTATTCCTGTCATTATGATGCCATTGGCCCTTTCAACAAGCCCATTCGACTCCGGATGCCTGACTGATGCAAAATGGATCTTCGTTCCAATTTGATCACAGAAATTTCTGAAAGCTTCGGAGTCGAACTGCGTTCCGTTATCTACAGTGATGGCCTTCGGTACGCCAAAGCGACAGACAATATTCTGCCAGAAAAACTTTTGGACAGTGGCCGAAGTTATTGTGGCTAATGGCTTCGCCTCAATCCACTTGGAAAAATACTCCACAGCTACTATGACATATCTTAGATTTCCTTGGGCCGGTGGTAATGGACCCAACAAGTCAAGGCCCCACCTTTGCAATGGCCAGATGGGTTGTATCAGCTGTGTCAAAGACGAAGGTTGCTTTTGATCTCTTGCACATTTCTGACAACCTTCGCACTTTTGAACTAACTCCGCTGCATCCGAAGCTGCCTTCGGCCAATAAAATCCTTGGCGGAACACTTTTCCAAGTAATGGCCTGGATCCGATGTGGGAGCCACACAGGCCTGCATGTATCTCTTTCATTAACTCTATACCTTCGGTTCTAGACAAGCACTTGAGCAGCGGGGCACAAACTCCATGCTTGTATAACTCCCCCTCTATCATGACATACGGACGAGCTCTTGCCTCTATCCTTTTATTATAAGCTTCGTCATCTGATAGGAAGTTGCCCTGAAGGTAAGAGATTATTTCAGTTCTCCAATCTTCGCTGTAAACAGGAGAAATATTGAGGACTGCTCTTTCAAGTAGCTCCACTGAAGGTGCCTTTATTGTTTCGAAGAACACATCCGAAGGTAGCGGCAGCCCCTGTGCTGCAGACTTGGCTAACAAATCAGCATGCTCATTTTGTCCTCGAGGGATATTCTTAACAGAAAATCCTTCGAAGGAAGCTTCGATCCTTCGAACCGTGTCTAGGTATTTTTCAAGCTTCGGGTCTTTAGCCTTGCAACTTTTGTCAATATGACCCGAAACAACCTGGGAATCAGTTTTAAGAATCGCCCTTCTGATTCCCATTGCCTTTAATTTCCGAAGACCCAGGAGCAGGGCTTCGTATTCAGTTATATTATTTGTGCAGCTGAAGTCAAGTCTTGCTGCATAGCAAGTTTTAACCTTGGACGGTGAGACCAACACAGCAGCTGCACCTGCTCCGAAGGTTCCCCAAGAGCCATCACAAAACACTGTCCATACTTCGGCATCTTTATTTGCTTCTTCGTCCTGAGCCCCTGGCGTCCAGTCGGCAATGAAATCTGCCAATGCTTGAGACTGGATTGAAGATCTATGCACATAATCAATGTAAAATTCATTGAGCTCCGCAGCCCATTTTCCAATACATCCAGTAGCTTCTCTATTTCTCATGATATCCTTCAATGGCTGCGAAGAAGGAACAATAATGTTGTATGCCTGGAAATAATGCCGAAGCTTCCTGGATGCCATTAAAACGGCATACAATACCTTCTCCAGCTCTGTATAATTCTTCTTTGAGACACTAAGGACCTCAGATACAAAATATACTGGGACCTGCTTCTTGACTTGTCCATCAAACTTCTCCTGGACAAGTGCCGCACTTACTGCTGAGTGCGAAGCTGCCACATATAACAACAGAGGAGCCCCTGGCGTTGGTGGAGTTAATGTTGTTAGATCTATTAAGTATTGCTTCAGCTCTTCGAAGGCTTTTTGTTGACTTGGGCCCCATTGAAAGACTTCAGCTGACTTCAGCACCTCGAAGAATGGTAAGTTTCTTTCTGCTGATCTGGATATAAATCTGTTGAGAGATGCCAGCCTTCCTGTCAATCTTTGAGCCCCCTTTCTTGTGGTTGGTGGCTCCATTCGAAGTATAGCTTCGATTTTATTTGGATTAGCTTCGATTCCTTTTGTTGAAACCAAGCATCCAAGAAATTTACCCTTCTTCACTCCGAAGACACATTTTTCTGGGTTCAGCTTCAGACCAGCTTGTCTGAAGCTGGCGAAGGTCTCCTGCAGATCAGCAATATGATTCTCCTGCTTCGTGCTTTTTACAATAATGTCATCGACATAAGTCAACACATTTCTGCCTATCTGAGACTGGAGAACCTTCGCTGTCATTCGGCTGAAACTCCCTCCGGCATTTTTGAGCCCCTCAGGCATCCGAAGATAGCAATATGTACCACTTGGGGTTATGAAGCTAGTCTTCGGCTCATCTTCCTTCTTCATCCAGATTTGATGATAGCCTGAATAGCAGTCCAGGAGACTCATGAGTTCTGAAGAAGCTGCTGCATCAACTAAAGAGTCTATCCTTGGCAGTGGGAACTCATCCTTCGGACAAGCCTTGTTGAGATCTGTGAAATCAATACACATTCTCCACTTGCCATTGGCCTTCTTCACCATAACAGTGTTAGCTAGCCACTCTGGATACTTCACTTCTCTGATAACTCCTGCACTGAGGAGTCTTTTTACTTCATTGCGAGCCCCTTCGGCCTTGTCATCAGACATTTTCCGAAGCCTCTGCTTTCGGGGTCTGAAGGATGGGTCAACATTGAGCGAATGTTCAATAACATCCCGATTTACTCCACATAGATCATTAGCTGACCATGCAAAAACATCTTTGTTGTTGAATAAAAACCTTATCAAGGTCTTCTCCTGGTCCTCAGATAATTGCGAGCCCAACAACACCTTTTGCTCTGCTATGTCTTCACACAATAACATGGGCTTCGGCTGATCCGCTGAAGCTGCCTTCTCCCTCCTGAATTTGTACTGCTCACAAGCTTCAGCTCCATCTATGTTATGGATTGCCTTGGAATCAGTCCAGCTTCCTTCGGCCCTTCTAGCAGCTTCCTGGCTTCCATGAATAGCAATAGGCCCTTGGTCCGAAGGTATCTTCATGCAGAGATAAGCTGGGTGAAGAATTGCTTCGAAGGCATTAAGAGTACCACGGCCAATGATAGCATTGTAAGGATACTCCATGTCAACAATATCAAACACAATTTGCTCCGTCCTCGTGTTGTTAACAAATCCGAAGGTTACCGGCATGGTAATCTTCCCAAGTGCTACAATCTGTCGCCCTCCGAAGCCACAAAGGGGGTGCGTAGCATCATGAATCTTGTCTTCAGGCTCTTGCATTTGTCTGAAGGCTTTAGCAAATATAATGTCAGCTGCACTGCCTGTATCAACTAGGACATTGTGAACCAGAAATCCTTTGATCACACAAGAGATAACCATAGCATCATTATGAGGATAATCTTTAAGCTGAAGGTCTTCCTGAGAGAAAGTAATTGGAATGTGGGACCATTTTGACTTGATGAAGGGTCCCTGCACTCCAACATGCTGCACCCTTCTCTGAGCCTCCTTCTTCTGCTTCTTGTTAGCCGGCTCTGAGCAAGAACCGCCTGTTATCGGGAGCACCACCTTCGAAGCCGAAGCAGCTCCAGCTTGATTGTTGAACGAAGCCATCAGCTCAGAAAAGTGGAAGTGAGTTCACCGGAGGTGGGCGCCAATGTTGGGGGCTTGTTCTCAAATGCTTCGAATTAAGAACAAGGCAACATAGAAAATGTTAAGAGTTAAAGTCCTTCGTCCTTCAAGACTTTATATCCTTTCGGGATATAACGAATTTCGGACGAAGGTCACGAAGGACATACCTTCGTAAGCATAATAGCAAGGAACGAAGTGTTCATATAAATCATGAGGTACAAAATAAACATTTGAATGTTATCATAGAATTATTTCTACTTTTACTATCACGAATGAATATAAATGATTTTAAATTACAAATGTACCTTCGGTCCTGAGGAAGGCGAGAATACAAGTGTGATGCGAAGGCCAATGACAGGTTCGCGTGAACAGTACAGAGGTACTGTTCATCTATTTATAGGCACAGGTCGCAGCCTGTGACAAATTACAATTATGCCCCTTACAAAAGTTTACAACATTGACTCAGACCTCTATGGATAAAAAGGTCATTCTATCTCTATGTCGGTTCGTAACGCCGAAGCTCCATGAAAAGGAACCTTCGGCCATCACATGGAGACGACTTCAGCCGAAGCTGCTTCTTCGTGTAAGACCTTCGGCGCACCGAAGCACGGCCCCAACACTTGGCGAGGGCTAGAGGCGAGCGACGGCTGCTGGTTTGCAGGTGGCGAATTAGGTTATCTCTTAACCGCGCCCCCGTCCCTCATTATATAGGCGTTATGGTGGGCTTCTGACGCCGAGGCCCATCATTAACCCTAAAGCCCAGTCTAATTTCGGATCTAATCCGAATTAGGCTTCCTTCCCCTTAAGTGTGTGACCCTATAGGTTCACGTACAAATAGACATAGCCCGAGTACTCTTACTTGGCCCAATAATTGACAGCGGCCTCTAGCAAGACATGTCAACTCCTATGTGTACGTAAAGATCATATCAGACGAACCATTGCGACATTAAGTACATGCTGTTCCCTTTGTCTCACGATATTTGGTCTGGCTCTAAGCTGACCTCTCTTTCTCGATACTGTGAATTGGAATCCTTTCAATGGTTAACTCTTAACCCTAGCACGGCCATGCATTTCTTGATCCAATCACTCGAGGGGCCCAGAGATATCTCTCTCACAAAGAGAGGGACAAATTCCATCTTGACTGACCATGCCTCATAGCATGCTTCCTGACAAACCCAAAACTACCTTTATAACTACCCAGTTACGGGATAGCGTTTGATAGTCCCTAAGTAAGTCAATTCACATCTTGAGAACATGCGACAATCTCAGGTCTAAGGATACAGTATTCATGTTGCAAGAAGAGAACTATATTACAATATCTCACGTTGGGTCGGTCCAGCCTCATGTCATACATGCGCCCACATTATTAATTTAACATCTCCATGTTCATGACTTGTGAAATGTAGTCATCAACTAATACATGTGCTAGTCATCGACTCTGACTAGGGACATCATTTAGAATAACCATATAAGTAAAGAATCTCACAAACAATTCACATAATTGCTAATCAATACAAGGTGCCTTCCATGGATATTCAATTAAGCAATATATATATCATGGATACAAAGAAATATGCTCATCTCTATGATTATCTTTAGGGCATATTTCTAACACGCACCTGCCGGGTGTAGCCCCCGAGGCCTCGGAGGAGTAGTTTTACTCCTTCGAGGTCTTAGTGCGCTTCGCAACACTTTGGCTGGTCTAGTGGTTCCCTCATGCGAGCTGGCCGTAGCCCGAGTGCACGGTTGGGTCCCAAGTTCTCGGGCTGGTATGTTGACGTTGTCAATGGTTTGGCCGGATCCGGGTTTGCGAGAGCAGCCCCCGAGCCTCTGCACAGGGCGAGAGGACGGTCAGGGACAGACTCGACTTTTTTACATACGCCCCTGCGTCGCCTTTCCGCAAGGAGGAGGGGGGAAAGCGCCATGTTGCCCTCAGGTGGCGCCGAACATGGTGTCTCCGGTGAGCTGCTGGCGGGTAATCCGAGCAGACGTCCGTGCCCCATTTGATAGGGGTCGGCTAGAGGCCCAGAGGCGCGCCCAAAAGTACCTGCGGGTGATCTGCCGGACCCGATCCCCTGTCGACGGGGTCCGAGGGCTCGATGCCTCCCTCTGATGGGATTCCGTTACAAGATCGTTCCCGCTGGTCTCGGAAATGTCCTAGGGTACCTCGGGAGCGCAGTCCGAGCCTTGGTTATGTATCGAACGTACCCATGGTCATCCCTTGCTCTGTGTCTGAGGCGACTGTGAACCCTTCGAGGGCCAGCCTATGAACCCCTGATCAGTAGTGGGCACGGAGCCTGAGTGGCCTGAGGCGGCCGTTGAACCCTCCGAAGGGCCGGCCATCGAACCTCTGACCAGTAGTGGGTGTGGAGCCCACGTGCTCTAAGGCGGCTGTTGAACCCCTCCGAGGGGCCAGCCTTCGAACCTCTGATCAGTAGGGAGGCTCGGAGCCTGTTTCCTTCACGGAGAAGGGTCCTTTTCGGGGTATCCCCCTTTCCCGGTCCCTGTTGAGAGAGAGAAAGAGGAAAAGGGAAAGGACACGAAATCGAATGACGCGGCGTACCTCTTTCGACGCGGTCATTACGGCGAAGGTGAAGCGTCGCTTGCTTCCCCCGCTAGAGACGCCGCCTGTCCCGCTGCGGAGTTAATGCGACGGGACGAGCGGTTCGTAGGGCGGCCGTTACGCGTGCGCGAGCCGTTCGAGGAACGGCCGTTTCGCCTTGGGTTTTTGAATCCGCGACGGGTCCGGGCGAAACGTTGAACGGGTCTCGCCTTGGTCTTTATATACTCGGGGGATGGTCTGGTGACGGTCCTTTGCTCCGCTTCTTGCCTCCTTCTTAAGTTTTCGCAACCCGAGAGGTTTAGTCGGAGAAAAGGAAACCGCCCACCCAGTCCTTTCCGCCGCCACCCCTTTTGCTCGGCGATGGCCGACTGGGTGACCATCATCTCGTCGCGCGATCCATGGCCCTTCTCTACAGTCACAGCGGAGGACCTGGAAGATCTTGTTGCCGAGGGTTTACTTCGCCCTCTCTCTGATGAGAGGCAGCCGGAGTGGATTCCTCCCGCGAGTGGAACCGCCCCGTCCCCGCCGCCGGGGTACGTCGTGAGCTTCGTCTCCTTCCACGAGCGGGGGTTCGGTGTGCCGGCGAGCCGCTTTATGCGGGCGATCCTGCACAACTATGAGGTGGAGTTGCACAACCTCAGCCCCAACTCTATTTCGCAAGCCACCATTTTTGTGGCGGTGTGCGAAGGATACTTGGGGATCGATCCCCACTGGGACTTGTGGACCCATCTCTTCTCCGTGGAGCTTTTCGCTTCACCGACGGGAGAGAGGAGGGTCCGTGCGGCAGTGCGGGCCGGCGGTTGCATTCTCCAGCTGAGGCAGTCGCGGGTGTCGCTGTACATCCCCGCCATCCTCGCGTCCTCGAACAAAGGGTGGCAGCGCCGGTGGTTCTACCTCCGGAATGACGGCGAAATGCTCCCACCGTTTTCTCAACGGGTGGTCACCGCCGCCGCCGATACCTGGCGCTACGGGACCCCACACGACAGGCAGAAAAACCTTGAGCCCCTTCTCAAGGCCCTGGAGGTGTTGTGGAAAGGAGGACTTACTGCCGCGGGAGTGATTGCCGACATTCACCGCCGTAGGGTGCTTCCCTTGGCAGAGCGGCGGTTGCCGCTTTGGGAGATGACACCGGAGGCTGACTTGGAGGGCTCGCGGATGTCCTCGGATCCTCTTCCCATCGACGTTCTCCACGGACGGGTGGCCGTCGCGTTGGGAAAACCGGACGCCAGTGCCTTCTCTCAGCCCTTGATGCGCCCCGACCACGGGTGTGTGACCCTGGTGAGTATCCGCTCCTTCCTTCTCCTTGCGTCAGGTTGCCTTTGGTCCTTACAGTCGGGATTTCCGTTCGCCTCCAGGAGGTAGGGTGGCATAAGCCTTCCCGGCCATGGGTCCCGGAGGACGCGGTGGACCGAGCAGCGCGGCGGGTTGCCGCGGAGGAGAAGAAGAAGAAGAAGGACGCGGAGAAAGCCCGGGCCCACGAGCAGACGCAGGCCCGAGACGCCTTGGAGAAGCTCCGTCGTCGGCAGGAGAGGGAGGGGCTCCCGAGGGAGCCGTCGCCGGAGACGCCTGACGACGACGATGATGAAGATGATGATGAGGATGACGACATGGCTGTCCGCCTCGGCCTCAGCCCGGGTTTGAGGCTAGGCCAGGAGTCGTCAAGCCAGCCCCCGAGTGGGCTGGCGCCGTCAGTTCCCGGAGTCGGGACGCCGAGGTCCCGTCCTGACGAGCGGGGGCAGACCGAGGGGGTACTTGACCCCTTGGCCGGGGAAGTCGAGGTGACCCCGGGGAGTCAGGCCGGGGCGCCTGTTTCTCGGGAGCCGTCGGTCGCGCCGTCAGCGCAGGAGGGTGACCCTCAGGTCACCGTGGCGACACCCGGGCAGTCCGTCTCCCGGGCATCCAAGGTGCCCAAGGCGAGGGTGATGCCGAAGCTGGCGGCGAGGCGGACCTCGGCGGTGTCTTCGGGGGTCGAGATCCGAGAGACCTCCCCTCAGGCGCGTTTGGTCATGGCCCGGAGCGGGTAAGTATCTTGGAGCGTCTTCGTCCTGGCTTCTCATTCGTATGTCCCGACCACGACTTTCCCTTCCTTCTCAGCAAGCGAAGCCACGGCCTGACCGATCTGGCTCCCCGGAAGGCCCTTAAGACGGCGTCGGCTTCCGCAGCCAGCGTCGCGCCGGGCCTCGCTGTTCAGCCGGCCTTCTCGCAGGGCGCTCCACAGCGGGGGGGCTCTGGTGGCACCAGCCGTCGTGGAGCGAGTTCCCGAGGCCGGCTCTTCCACCGAGGCGGCCATCGTGCTGGAGGAGGCGGCTGGTGCAGACGTAGCCCCGGGCCCACCGAACATGCCGCCGGTGCCGGCGCCTACTGCTGCTGAAGCCGCTACCGTCCCCGTCGGGGAGCGACTCGTTGCTGCCGACGCTGAGATGGTCGAGGCGTCGGCGCTCGGTGCCTCAGAGGAGGGGGGCGTGGAAGCGCGATCCGCCCCACTGAGCAGCGGCCTTGTCGCTGCGCGGCGGAGCTCCGAGGAGCGGCCCCAGTTGCTCCGGTTCCGGACCCGTGGGGCTTCGGATCCCTTCTTCGTTCTCGACGACGAGCGGGAGGAGCAGTCCTGGGACAAGCTCCGCAAGTGCGCCGAAGCAACGGTGGGGTCGCTCCGGTCATCGCTGGAGGTCTTCTGCAGGGACATCCCCGAAATCCTCCAGGTAATGGTTTTAGGCGTACCTTTTTGTGACCGAGGCGTCTCTTGTGACGCCCCGCTTCCTTCCCTTAGGATCTGACGGATCTGAGCGCCGCCAAGTCGTCGTTTATCCGCCACGAGGTCGATATCTGGGGCTCGCTGCGATCCCTGAGGACCTCGCTTGCCGGGGCTACCGCGCGCCTCTCCCAGCAGGGCGCCGAAGTGGCGGACCTTCGGTCGCTCTGCGCCGATCTGAGAGCAGAGGCGGCTGTGGCCCGCGCAGAGGCGGCAGCGGCACGCGTGGAGATGCAGCGACGGTAGTCGGAGTTCGACCAAGTCGTCGATGAGCGAGACCAATCCCGGGGTTGGGCTGCCGAGGCCGAAAGCCGGGCTGGAGCCCTTGCAGCGGACCTAGCCGTAGCCCAGGCCGCAGCTTCGGAGCAGCGTGCCCGAGTCGGAGGTATGTCCTGGCCATTTCCGGTTTTCGTTTCAGCTTGTTTCCTCTGCTTGTGTTTGAAGCCTTGCGTTCTGGCTGTTCATAGAGCTTGAGTCCGCCCTTGATGAGTCCACCAGGGCGCTTGTCGGGGCGGCCGAGCAGAGGGAGGCCGACCACGTGGCCATGTCCGAGGCCATCTCGGACTTCTGCCGGGTCTTTGGCTTCAGCGACGTCCCCTCAGGAAGCTCCCCTCAAAGTCGCCTGCAGGCCTTGGGCAATCATGTGCGCGGCAGACTCCGCGAGGCGCTACGCCATGGCGTCAGGCGGGCCTTCGCCGTGCTCGCTTCCCACTATGTCGTGGACCTGGAGCGGGTCAGCGAGGGGTATTGCCTTCCTGACGAAGATGAAGCCGCCCTGGCAGAAATCTAGAGGCTCGACGCGGCCGCCGCGGGTCCGAGCGCAGTGCTGGCGACCACCTTCGAGGCAGAGATCCTCCCGCCTGCGCCGTCGTCCGAAGCCGAGGTGGACTTTGCCGAGGGCGGGGACGAAGCTGAAGGCGCGGCTCCTTCCCCGGGCAACGCCTAACTCTGTCGGAGCAGTTTCTGTTGGACGCCCGTGTGTCTTTTTGCGGCCGCTAAGGCCTGAACACTTTGTTACCGTTGCATAAAGTCGTGCCCCTTTTCCTTCCGTTTTGCGTGTCCAGCCCCGTCCGTCAGTAGCAGGATGGCTTCCCCAAGTAGGAGTCACTTTTCGTGGCGGGTGACGAGTGAGGTATCCGTAACCCAGAGGCATAGGAGTCCCTTGGCTCAGTCAGCCTTGCCACTTACATGCACCCGCATTCTCTCCTTGGGGTCCTGCTTCCGACATAGCCGGGGGAACGCAAAAGCCATTTTGATCGAAAATTTTGACGCAGAGGGGGTTCCCCCCTTTTAGCCCCCGAGGGAGGGTCGGGCTCTACCGAGGCGAGGCCGACCCTTCCTTGATGACTAAACCCTCGCCTTGACTGTCGGCCAGTTTCTTTGTTCCGGGCTTCAGAACTTTGGCGATGACGAGCGGCCCTTCCTAGGGGTGCGTGTAGCCCCCGGGTGTCTTCCGCGAGGGGTGGGTCTGCCTTGTGTAGAACTGACACCCTTCGCAGGTGCGGACAATTCTAGTAGCGTCGGCCACCGCCGTCGGCCAGTAGAATCCTTGTCGGAAGGCGTTTCCAACGAGGGTTCGAGGTGCTGCGTGATGACCGCAAGCCCCCGAGTGTATCTCTTGCAAGAGCTGCTGGCCTTCGACGATGGAAATACACCGCTGGAGGATGCCTGAGGGGCTGCGGTGGTACAGCTCCTTCCCATCCCCCAGCAAGACGAAAGACTTGGCGCGCCACACCAACCGCCGAGCTTCGGCTTGGTCGAGGGGCAGCTCCCCTCGGTGGAGATATTGCAGGTACGGGGTCTGCCAGCTTTGATTTTGCCGACCTCGCTTGGTTCCCCCTCGACGCGCAGTGCCTCACACTCGGGGGCCGAGGGTACCTCTTGCTGAGCCGAGGGTACCTCGGACCGTGCCGAGGGTACCTCGGACTGGGCCGAGGGTACCTCGGACTGAGCCGAGGGTGCCTCGGGCGGAGCCAAAGGTGCCTCGAGCTCGGGCGTGTCCTCGGTCTTGACGGAGGGTTGATGCAGGTCTCGGGAGAATACGTCCGGGGGAACTGTCGTTCGTCCCGAGGCTATTTTAGCCAGCTCGTCCGCAGTCTCGTTGTAGCGTCGGGCGATGTGGTTGAGCTCAAGCCCGTAGAACTTGTCTTCCAGGCGCCGAACCTCATCGCAGTAGGCTTCCATCTTCGGGTCGCGGCAGTGGGAGTTCTTCATGACTTGGTCGATGACGAGCTGCGAGTCACCACGAGCGTCGAGGCGTTGGACCCCTAGCTCGATGGCGATTCGCAACCCGTTTACCAGAGCCTCGTATTCCGCCACATTGTTGGACACCGGGAAGTGGAGGCGTAGCACGTAGCGTAGGTGCTTCCCGTGGGGCGAGACGAAGAGGAGGCCTGTGCCGGCCCCTGCCTTCATCAGCGACCCGTCGAAAAACATGGTCCAAAGCTCCGGTTGGATCGGAGCCGTTGGGAGCTGGGTGTCGGCCCATTCAGCCACGAAGTCCGCCAGGACCTAGGACTTGATGGCCTTCCGAGGGGCGAACGAGATCGTCTCGCTCATGATCTCCACCACCCACTTCGCGATCCTACCCGAAGCCTCTCGGGACTGGATGATCTCTCCCAGGGGGAAGGATGACACCACCGTCACCGGATGAGACTCGAAGTAGTGTCGCAACTTCCGTCGTGTCAGGATCACCGCGTACAGCAGCTTCTAGATTTGTGGGTAGCGGATCTTGGTCTCGGACAGTACCTCACTGATGAAGTAGACTGGCCTCTGGACGGGCAGTGCATGCCCTTCTTCTCGTCTCTCAACCACGATCGCGGCACTAACCACCTGGGTGGTCGCGGCGACGTAGATCAAGAGGGCTTCTCCGGCAGCGGGGGGCACCAAGACGGGCGCGTTCGTGAGGAGCGCCTTCAGGTTCCCGAGGGCTTCCTCGGCCTCGGGAGTCCAAGTGAAGCACTCAGCTTTCCTTAAGAGGCGGTACAGAGGCAGGCCTCTTTCGCCGAGGCGGGAGATGAAGCGGCTCAGAGCCGCGAGGCATCCCATAACCCTCTGTACGCCTTTCAAGTCCTTGATTGGCCCAATGCTGGTGATGGCTGCAATCTTCTCCGGGTTGGCTTCGATGCCCCGCTCGGAGACGATGAACCCCAAGAGCATGCCTCGGGGGACCCCGAAGACACACTTTTCGGGATTAAGCTTCACGCCTTTCGCCTTGAGACATCGAAATGTCGCTTCAAGGTCGGAGGCCTTCCTCGTCTTGACTACGATGTCATCGACATAGGCCTCGACCGTTCGGCCGATGTGTTCGCCAAACACATGGTTCATGCATCGCTGGTACGTCGCCCCCGCATTCCTCAAACCAAACGGCATTGTAACATAGCAGTACATGCCGAAGGGTGTGATGAATGAATTCGCGAGCTGGTCGGACTCTTTCATCTTGATCTGGTGATACCCTGAGTAGGCATCGAGGAAAGACAGGGTTTTGCACCCAGCAGTGGAATCCACGATCTGATCGATGCGAGGCAGAGGGTAGGGAACCTTCGGACATGCTTTGTTTAGACCAGTGTAGTCTACACACATCCGCCATTTCCCCCCTTTCTTTCTTACTAGCACAGGGTTGGCAAGCCATTCGGGATGGAATACCTCTTTGATGAACCATGCCGCCAGTAGCTTGTGGATCTCTTCGCCTATGGCTCTGCGCTTTTCTTCGTCGAATCGGCGCAGAGGCTGCTTCACGGGTCGGGCCCCAGCTCAAATATCCAGAGAGTGCTCGGCGACTTCCCTCGGTATGCCGGGCATGTCTGAGGGACTCCACGCGAAAACATCGGCGTTCGCGCGGAGAAAGTCGACGAGCATTGCTTCCTATTTGGGGTCGAGCTCGGAGCCGATCCGGATCTGCTTGGAGGCGTCGTTGCAGGGGTCGAGAGGGACGGACTTGACCGTCTTCGCTGGTTCGAAGTTGTCGGCGTGGCGCTTCACGTCGGGCGCCTCCCTAGAGAGGCTCTCTAGGTCAGCGATGAGGGCCTCAGATTCGGCGAGGGCCTCGGCGTACTCCACGCACTCCACATCGCATTCGTATGCGTGTCGGTACGTGGGCCCGACGGTGATGACCCCGTTGGGGCCCGGCATCTTGAGCTTGAGGTAGGTGTAGTTGGGGACGGCCATGAACTTGGCGTAGCATGGCCTCCCCAGCACTGCGTGGTAGGTTCCTCGAAACCCGACCACTTCGAACGTGAGGGTCTCCTTTCGAAAGTTGGAGGGCGTCCCGAAGCAGATGGGTAGGTCGAGTTGTCCGAGGGGTTGAACGCGCTTCCCGGGGACGATCCCGTGGAAAGGCGCAGCGCCCGTCCGGACCGAGGACAGATCGATCCGCAGGAGCCCGAGGGTCTCGGCGTAGATGATGTTGAGGCTGCTGCCTCCGTCCATGAGGACCTTGGTGAGTCTGACGTCGCCGATGATGGGATCGACAACGAGTGGGTATCTCCCCGGGCTCGGCGCGTAGTCCGGATGGTTGGCCCGGTCGAAGGTGATGGGCTTGTCGGACCAGTCTAGGTAGACTGGTGCCGCCACCTTTACCGGACAGACCTCTCGGCGCTCTTGCTTGCGGTGCCGAGCCGAGGCATTCGCCACTTGCCCGCCGTAGATCATGAAGCTGTCGCGGATCTCGGGGAACCCTCCTGCCTTGTGATCTTCCTCCTTTGCGTCGTCGAGGGCCTTGCCACCCTCCGCGGGTGGCCCGGCCTTGTGGAAGTGTCGTCGAAGCATGGCACACTCCTCGAGGGTGTGCTTGACGGGCCCCTGATGATAAGGGCACGGCTCCTTGAGCATCTTGTCAAAGAGGTTGGCACCTCCGGGAGGTTTCCGAGGGTTCTTGTGCTCGGCGGCGGCGACAAGATTCGTGTCGGCGGCGTCGCGTTTCGCTTGCGACTTCTTCTTGCCCTTCTTCTTGGCGCCGCGCTGAGTTGACGCCTCAGGAGCATCTTCCGGTGGGCGGCCCTGGGGCTTCTTGTCCTTCCGGAAAATGGCCTCAACCGCCTCCTGGCCAGAGGCGAACATGGTGGCGATGTCCATCAGCTCGCTCGCCCTGGTGGGGGTCTTGCGACCCAGCTTGCTCACCAGGTCATGGCAGGTGGTGCCGGCGAGGAACGCGCCAATGACATCTAAGTCGGTGATGTTGGGCAGCTCCGTGCGCTGCTTCGAGAATCGCCAGATATAGTCCTGGAGAGACTCTCCCGGCTGCTGGCGGCAGCTTCGGAGATCCCAGGAGTTCCCAGGGCACACGTACGTGCCCTGGAAATTGCCGGCGAAGGCTTGGACCAGGTCGTCCCAGTTGGAGATCTGCCCCGGAGGCAGGTGCTCTAACAAGGCTCGAGCGGTGTCGGAGAGGAACAGGGGGAGGTTGCGGATGATGAGGTTGTCATCGTCCGTTCCACCCAGTTGGCAGGCCAGCCGATAGTCCGCGAGCCACAGTTCCGGTCTCGTCTCCCCTGAGTACTTTGTGATAGTAGTCGGGGTTCGGAACCGGGTCGGGAACGGTGCCCGTCGTATGGCGCGGCTGAAAGCCTGCGGACCGGGTGGTTCGGGCGAAGGACTCCGATCCTCCCCGCTGTCGTAGCGTCCCCCACGCCTGGGGTGGTAGCCTCGGCGCGCCCTGTCGTCGAGGTGGGCCCAACAGCTATGATGATGACGCTCGTTGCCGAGGGGACCTAGGCCGCAGGCGCTGTGTTGCGCGTGCGCCCGGAGTGGACCGAGGCTTCCCGCGTAAATCGGGAAGTCGCGGCGCGATGTCCCGAGGGGAAACCCTGCCTTCGGGAGGCAGAGCTTTCGGCCCGTCGGACCGCGGTGTCCTCCAGGAGATTCTTGAGCTCTCCCTGGATACGTCGCCCTTCCGTAGTCGATGGCTCCGGCATCGCGCGGAGGAGCATTGCTGCTGCAGCCAGGTTTTGGCCGACTCCGCTGGAATCCAGCGGCGGCCTCACCCTGACGTCGTCGGCAATGCGGTGCTGGATGTCGTGGGGGAGATGACACGCTTGTCCGGCCGGGGGTTGGATCGCCCATTCCTGCCCGACGTCCCTGCAGATTGGCACAAGCGTTCCTGCTCCCCCGTCGAGCCTGGCCTGCCTCTCGCGGGTTTGCTCGAGCTGTGGGTCAGGACCCCCGCCGGGACGGGGACCACATCTCGCTCCCGAAGGATGTCAACGCGAGGCACGGGCCTAGGGGGATCACTGTTCTCCGGCATACCAAGATGGTTGCCTTCGCCGGGACCCCCTAGATCGACGTGGAAACATTCACAACTTGGGTCGCGGTCCTCATTGTCAAGGCCGCGGCTGCCGTCGGAACAGTCGGAAAGGCAGTAGTCGCATGCGGTCATGAAGTCCCGCACGGCACTGGGTTACCAAGTCCGGAGAAATCCCAACAGATGTCGGGCTCGCCATCTTCCTCGGACCCCGAGGACTCGCAGGTCGAGTCGGTCGTCAGTCGGTCCCAGGGTGACCGCACACGATACCCCAGAGGGTTTGGACTCGCCTCTATGAAAGTGCTCACCGAAGCGGAGTCGCTTGGTGGGTCGAGGCCGAATCCAAAAGACACGAGATGGGAATCGGTCGGTACCTTTCGGTCGACGGTCGGTGACGAGGTCGCGTCTGGGACTGAGTGCACCGTTGTCTTGGGTACAAGGGTGACGCCCAGCAAGTCCTTCGCGAGCGTGCTGGCGTCGTGCGTTTGCTTGAGATCGGCGTGTTGCGGGGAGGCGACGCTCGTCTTCGTCTCAGACGCGAGATCGATGCCCGACGCGCCCTCCATTGGGGCGCCGGCGCCGTCGACTCGCTCGACAGCCAACGAGGTGCCGCTTCCCGCTTGGCCTTGGTTGCCCCGCCTCCTCCTCCATCGGCGGGGGAGGGGACGGGACAAGCCCGAATGTCGTCCTTCCACCTCGTGGGGAAGGCGTCGTCGATTTCCCCGCCGGCGAGCGGGTTGTCGACCGCCATTGTCGCTGTCGTGCTGTGGGGGAAGGAGTATCATGTCGTAGCTGCCGTCGAGGGACATGAACTCGAGATTCCCGAAACGGAGCACCGTCCCGGGCTGGAAAGGTTGCTGGAGACTGCCCATCTGGAGCTTGACGGGAAGCTGTTCGTCAACACGCAGCAGGCCCCTACCTAGCGCGCCAACTGTCGGTGTTTCGAAACCCGGGGGGTCCCTGGACCGATGAGTGAATTGTCGCCGCGTGCCCCAGCCCAGATGGGTCGACGCAAGGCGGAACGCGAAGGGGGGAAAGGAGGTAGCCGGAGGGAGGCAGGCGTAAGAGAGTGTGGATCCCGTGGCCTTCGTGTTAGCCCAGCACCTGAGTCGGGTGCGCTTGCAGTAGGGGGATACAAGCGTCCACGCGGGAGTGGGAGCGACAGGCCTTGAGCGAACGCCGTCCCGTCCTTCCCCGCGCGGGCCAACCCTCTGTAAGAGGGCCCTGGTCCTTCCTTTTATAGGCGTAAGGAGAGGATCCAGGTGTACAATGGGGGTGTAGCAGAGTGCTATGTGTCTAGCGAAGGAGAGCTAGTGCCCTAAGTACATGCCATCGTGGCAGCCGGAGGGGTTTTGGCACCCGGTTCGTGTGGTGTCGTGGCCGTCGGAGGAGCGCTGGAGCCTGGTGAGAGGGGCAGCTGTCGGGGCTGTCGAGTCCTTGCTGACGTCCTCTTGCTTCCGTAAGGGGGCCGAGAGCCGCCGTCGTCACGGAGTGTGCGGGGCGCCATCATTGCCTATCTGGCGAAGCGAGCCAGATGGGACGCCGGTCTTGTTCCCCGTAGCCTGAGTCAGCTCGGGGTAGGGTAATGATGGTGCCTCCTATCGACGTGGTCGGTCCGCGCCCTAGGCTGGGCGAGGTGGAGACTCCTCCGAGGTCGAGGTCGAGTCTGTCTTCCATGGCCGTGGTCGAGTCCGAGCCCCTAGGTCAGGCGAGGCGGAGACCGTCGGCTGAGGCCAGGGCTGAGTCCGAGCCCTGGGGTCGGGCGAAGCGGAGTCCGTCTTCTTCCAGGGCTGAGCCTGAGTCCGAGCCCTGGGGTCGGGCGAGGCGGAGTTCGTCGTCTTCCGGGGCTGAGCCCGAGTCCGAGCCCTGGGCCGGGCGGAGCGGAGTTCGCCGTCTTCCGGGGCTGAGCCCGAGTCCGAGCCCTGGGTCGGGCGGAGCGAAGTTCGCCGTCTTCTGGGGCCGAGCCCGAGTCCGAGCCCTGGGTCGGGCGGAGCGGAGTTCGCCGTCTTCCGGGGCTGAGCCCGTGTCCGAGCCCTGGGTCGGGCGGAGCGGAGTTCGCCGTCTTCTAGGGCTGAGCCTGAGTCCGAGCCCTGGGTCGGGCGGAGCGGAGTTCGCCGTCTTCCGGGGCTGAGCCCGAGTCCGAGCCCTGGGGTCGGGCGAGGCAGAGTTCGTCGTCTTCCGGGGTTGGCCTTGGCTGCTGTCAGCCTAACTCTGTCGGGTGGCTCAGCAGTCGAGGCGGCGCAGGCAGCGCTGTCCTCTTGTCAGACCGGTCAGTAGAGCGGCGAAGTGACTGCGGTCACTTCGGCCCCATCGACTGGAGGGCGTGCGTCAGGATAAAGGTGTCAGGCCACCTTCGCATTAAATGCCCCTGCGATTTGGTCGGTCGGCATGGCGATGTGGCCAAGGTTGCTTCTCGGTGAAGACTGGGCCTCGGGCGAGCCGATAGTGTGCCCGTTGCTGGAAGGGGGTCCTCGGGCGAGACGTAGGTTCTCCGGGGCCGGCTTCCCTTGCCCGAGGCTAGGCTCGGGCGAGGCACGATCATGTCCCTTGAATGGACCGATCCTTGGCTTAATCGCACCCATCAAGCCTTTGCAGCTTTGTGCTGATGGGGGTTACCAGCTGAGATTTAGGGGCCTTGAGGGTACCCCTAATTATGGTCCCCGACAACATTAATATTACAAAAATTTAGGAAGTGGAATGGATTAATTTGAAGCAAGTATAAATTTCCTAGGAATTTAACAAATTCTAACGTTTATTTATGAATCAAAAATCAATTTCTGTTTATCTCCTATGTTTTTTTTCTGTCTCAGGGCTGTGCGATAATTTCCAGAAAGGCCAGGGCTCAGGCGCAAATGTAATCCGAGACACAAACACCCCTATCAATGGACTGCGGGTTGTTTTCTATTTCTCTCGGGGGTCCTTATGCAATTGTGCCTGAGCGAAAGGGTATCTGCCAATCTGAGACGTCGGATCGACAGCGGACGATGGGGATTAGATCGTATCTTATAACGAAATGGTATGCAACGCCGACCATCGGATGTTATTTGAACGCTCTCGATTTTATGATGCCCAAACCAATCTGAGCCAGGCGATCACGATCCAAGGGTTAGGATCCAACCGGCAGGTACCTTCAATCTAAGTCGTTAATCCTGAAATCCACGCCCCAGGGATCGTCTTCAACCTCACTGGTCCTCTCTCTCTTCTCTCTTTTCTTTCCCAGCTAGTCCCCCACGGCCGAACGCCATAGCCGCGCCAGCGAGCAGTTCCGTGCTCGCCATCCGAGCCCTAACTTCTGCCCGGACGATCCCGCTTGAACCATACGTGACCATGACCAACAGGCAGGGAAGGAAAACTCACCATGGTGAAACTTCAAGCCGCGCAGACCCGACCACGGTTCGCCGACGGAGTCCTCGCCAAGACCCAGACCTTGTCTGGCGCACCGTCTACCCCACCCGTGGCGTCTGCGCTCCGCGAGTTTATCAATCCGGAGGGGTAGGGCAGCGGCCCACCGACGACGACCCTCGCCGAGCTCTAACCCCGGTTCTTCTTTCTCTCCTACCGGCGGGTACGACTGAGTAATTCACGGCGCGCAGCTACGGCTCTAGGTGTAGGGCAGAGAAGAGGCGGCAGCCTGGGCCTTAAATCGAGGGCGCCCGGTATTCGGTTGGAGCAAAACCATGGAGTCGCGCGAGGTGGTCATCATTCCGGTCAGCGCGGCGCTTCTCGCGCGATGACGAAGACCGGAAGGTAGAGGATGGGTCCACGCGCAGTGAAACGGTGAAGACGAGCGCGCTAGAAAGAGACCGCCCGGTGGGGCCCTCAAGTCGGCACACACGCTCATGTGAGGGGCTGACGGCGTGGGCCCGCCTGTCGGCGCCCGCGACCGCAGTCTGGGCCGCGCGGGGTGGATGGGTGAGTGGGCCGAATAGGTTAGTTGCTGGCCCATATGAGGTTTTATCTTTTTCTTTTATTTATTCATTTTTTATTTCCTTTTCTCCCCTTTCCAATTCAAATTTAATCCTAGTTTAAATTTAAACTTGTGACAAACTTATCCTCAATTTATATTGTGAGATTAGAAGTACTAATTTTAGAAATACAACTACACATATTTTATTTATATTTTGATATCATTTCTTTTCTTCTCCTTTTTTCCCAAATTCAATTTGAATTCAAGTTTAAATTCAAACCTTGTGGCTCAATAATTACAAATTATATTTGTGCAATTAAAAGTACTAATTCGGAGATATTTTTAGATATATTATTTATATTTTTATATCCTCTATCTTTTCTTTTTTTTTCTTCCTCAAATCCTCTTCTCATTATTATTTTATTTTATTCATATTGTTATTGCTTTTAATGCACAGACAAAAAATCCAATATGATGCAATGGTTTATTTGTGTCTTAGTAAAATTTTACTCATTTTTAAACATAATCAGTCGCATGTGATGATAAATAGAGATACACACATATATAAAGGAGAGCAATTTCTACTTTTATTCTTCCTTACAATTTTGGTATTACAATAGATCCCGTTATCAAGATGAATACAATCAATTCCTGACCTCGCGCGAGTGCTAGAAAAATCACTCGACTTCTACCGAGATCCTGATTAGCAAGCAGCTACTCGACCTATCATACTAGTATCCATCTCAAAAAGGAATCATAAGTTCATGCAACTAGAAGTTTCAAACAACTCCTACACTTAAGTGCACATTACAATCCTACAAACATTAAGTGTAGTAAAATAGCATATATAAACGGTTATGCATAAAACCGGGGCTTGCCTTCAATAGCTGGGGCTGCGGGGAGATCCTCGATGGCAGTCTCAGGAGCTTGCTCCTGGTCTTCCTCGTGGACAGCTCCTTGCTCGGGGATGAGCACGTACTCTCCGTCAGCGAGATTGAGTCTAATGAATGCAATGAGTAAAATATATGCATGGTATGATATGCAATTTAGCAATTAAACTTGGATGGAGAATGATCATTTTAATAAGGTAGGGCTTAATCCTGCTACTAAAGATTCTTGTGGCATACTGAGCAATTTTAGGGTCAAGCCTAGTTAAACTAGTGGTAAGTCCATTTTGGTGTTCCACTGATTTCCTTTTAATGTCTTAGTGTGAATTTATTAAGATTTCTAGTTGGACTTATTCGAGCGAGGTTTATTTTTCCTCTCTTTCTTTCTATTTCTTTTATGCTTTTAAGGTGGGTTTGAACTACAAGCTAGCTTAATAAATTTCCAAAAATTCTACAAAAATTACAGTGGCTTCTTACTGGTGCATAATTCTCTCTGGATAAAATTATCAAATATTAGGGCAGAGGGGGTGTTTTGAACTACAACTCCTTTTTAATAGTAGGTTAATCTCTAAGACATATTTTTGCTGGCATTTAGATGTTATAGCATGACTTTGTACAAATTTCTAGCTATTAATACTTATTAGTTATTTTGCTATGATTTTCTAAAGTTTCTAGCCAAAGAGTGCTTTCTACTACCACTATATTTGAAAAATATCAAACAACAGATTTCCAATTTTTCCTATCTTCTTCTTTGTGCAAGACCAATCATTCTAAATTTTGGTAACTTTTTGCTTAAGGGTGGTAGGAATTATTTGGATTAGATGGCCTTTTTCATGAAGTATTGGCAGTGGGTATTATTTTGCAGCTTTCAATTGGGTTTTGCATTTTTCTCTGGTGGACTATTTCATTATTGATCTAGCAAAAATTTTATTTGCCCACTGTTGCACACTTTTTGACTTACTTATGATTTAATTGAAATATTGCTTAATATCAAGTTCTATTTGTTTACCCTATTTAAAATGATGGGCTCGGTGTTTATCATTTTTGTAGTGGGGTTCTAATGGTTACAAGTCCACTGAATTTTTATTAACAATTTTGAAATTGTTTTCATCATTCTAATAATTGTTTTTCTAGTTTGGTTAGTGCTTAATAAAACATTTCACTTTGAATCTGTTCTGGACTAGGGTCCCTTTATTTTTCCTAGGTTCTCTTTACTTAAGTAGGCTAGGAAAAATAATTGCATTCACTGTTCATTATTCTTTATTGCCTTTCTGATTTTCCTAAGTTTTGGACAAAAATGGCTTTTAATAGATAACCTTACTTAAATTTTCAATACTGGGGTGCTTACTATTTTTAAACAGTGTCTAAATGGGGTTTGAACATCGACAATTTTTCTTAAGTTCAGCACAGAAGCATAACTAATTTTCTTTAATTTAATAAGGTTTGGTCATTTCCTTAATCAATTTCAAACTCTAAAATTTAAAACAGAAAGTATAGGGTTTAGTATTTTTAATTGATAGTCCACAATATTTTGAACCCAGAAAAATTGGTTTGGTTAAATTTGGTTGAATATAACTCAAGATATAAATTCTCTAAGTTCTCTGCTGAATTTAAAAAGGTTAAATAGGAATCGATAAAGGAAAAACAGTTTTGCGCTGGGGTCCCTGGCGAAAGATCTTAAGTGAATTACAGATAGGTCCTCGGTGCACTATTCACTTGAGTCTACGGCTCTGCAGAAAATCCCCTAGGGTTTCTTGAAATCGAACCTGCGGTCCTTCCCTAATGGAATAGTGGCCGCAGAGGAAGAAAAGGGCGGAGGGGCTTACCGGCGGTGAGACTGCTCCGGTGAGGTGGTCGAGGGTGTAGGGGAGGTCCTAAGGGTCACAACGATGTGCGAGTCACCGTCGGGGATGGTCGGAGTCGGCCGGTCCACGTGCGCAGGCGGGGGAGCTCGTCGGCGGCGAGGAGTCTGGCCTAATCAGGGCACGATAGGTCAATCAAACGGGTCAGTGAGCTTCACCAGAGATCAAGGAAGGCGTGTGAGCAAGAAATCGGAGAATAACTCATCGGATTGCTCGGTCTACGCGTGCAGGCGGGCGACCGAAGTCCGGCGAGGATGATCTTGGGTCTCCGGTGACACTTAGTCGCCTCAAAACTACTTAGTTGCACTAACACTTCTATAACTAAGTTTTGTGGCTATTTAGTGTTTGATTTTACAGGATCACCTATTCACCCCCCCCCCTCTAGGTGCTCTCACAATGTCGCTTCCCTAGAGCAATAATAAAATAATCTTTCCTTCCTGGTTTTTTGTGTCACAGAGCCGGTTTTTGCCAGCTATTTTCAAGTGCCGCCCCCTTTAAAAGCAAGAGGGGCAGGAGTGCGAGCTACCTTGTTTGCTTTTTGCTCTTTATGGACTTCCTTATTAGCCAAAGTCTATCTTCGCCCATTGAAGGAGGATGCACATTCATGCTTCGAAGGTACTGTTCAACAATTTATAGGGACACGACGTTGTACATCTTTATATGAAATACATCAACATCACATGCCCTATATATAGAATCTATACGACCATAAAGGGGCGTTTTTATCTTTCTACCAAAAAGAAGTGTTGTGTTCGCCTCTTCTAGATTCCTTATTGTCTCTATGGTTTGGAGCTAACAAAGCTTTGTTTAGCCGTCCGATCCCTGGCCTAGGTGTTCACATGGCAACACAGCTTCATTCCATCCTCCTGAACCAAACTGGATGACTTCTATCTGAAGCATGTATCCAGAACTGAATGGCTTCTCCCCTAAACAAAACTTAAGACAACAGGCTTTCTAACGCGAGGACCTTTAGCAAAGTCTTCTCTATAACAATATTGTCGGTTGTTTCAAATAAGCATGAGCTAGTAAACTTGCAATACACATTTTGGGCTCGGATGGTATGCAAATAGGACACGAGAGATTATACTGATTCGGGTAGAATGTCCCTATTTAGTTTTTGGTGGCTTGTGCTACGAGCATTTTTTCTCACAGTAGGGGTTACAAGTTGGTGAGAGAGGGAAAAAGGTCCCAAGTCTTTGGTTCGTGTGAGTGAAGTGCGTGTGTTATTCGATGTCTCCCGTGTCCCTTTTCATCGGTCCCTAGTCCTTCCCTTATACCTTAAGGATGGGACTGGTTACAAGTGTCTCTTGCCTAAGGGAGTATTACCAAGAAAATAAGATGAGTGGATAAGAACATGCCACTCTGACTAGTAATATATTCTCTCCTTGTCATTCGTTGGTTCTATAACCTCATACTTGTTCCATCTTGGTCAAGACACCCCATACCGTGTGTGTGGGTGCAGTGACCCATGCCATTGTACATCCCTAGTTCTGATGGGGTCCCTGTTGGAGTTGGTTGCATGGTTTCACACTATCACTCGTCGTGGCGGCGCATGCCTTTAGAGTGCGATAAATGGTTTGTTTGTACCCTCCATCTCCGCCGACCCTCTATATCCATGGTCTGCGTCATTTCCCATTCCCATACGAGAGACGTGAGAGACTATTGTTGATTTAGTTGTAATGAGTATGGGGGTTAGGCAAAATAATACGCTCTCCACTTCATGTCGGGCCATGACACTGTTGCGGTAGTGGAGATCGGACACAGAGCAATCTGATTTGGTCTGGCTGTTCCTCGGGTTGTGCGAGTTTTGCCCGATCCTCTGTGCTCGCCTCAATCTCACCCGACCCTCGGAGGTTCTCGCCTTCATTCGGGGTTTGACCCTCGAGCAAGATAGAGGTTATCCTATGAGGTTGGTTGTGGTTCGTCCATGCTCTTAGGGGTCGACACTGACTTTTTTAGGATGCTTCTATCTTTTATGACCATATGGGCTCAGGGGTTCGAGGGGTTTTTGAAATTCGCCTAAAGGGGGGTGAATAGGTGGAATCTGAAAATTATAAACTTAAAGCACAACTACAAGCCGAGGTTAGCGTTAGAAATAAAACCGAGTCTGAAAGAGAGGGTAAAAAACAAATCAAAAGCAAATGAAGCGGATGGCACGGTGATTTGTTTTACCGAGGTTCGGTTCTTGAAAACCTACTCCCCGTTGAGGTGGTCACAAAGACCGGGTCTCTTTCAACCCTTTCCCTCTCTCAAACGGTCACCTAGACCGAGTGAGCTTTCTCCTTAATCAAACGGGTCACTTAGACCCATACAAGGACCACCACAACTTGGTGTCTCTTGCTTTGATTACAAGTGTCTTGAGAACAAGAATGAGGAAGAAGAAAGCCAAGCCAAGCAACAAGAGCAACAAGAAAACACAAGCGATCCTCTCTCATGTCCTAGAGCACTAGAATTGAATTTAGGGACTTAGATTGGATCGGAGGCTTTGATTTGTGTCTTGGAGTGTTGCACTTTGCTCTTGTATTGAATGCACTGTTGTGAATGCTTGGATGGTTGGAGTGGAGGTGGTTGTGGGGTATTTATAGCCCCCAACCACCAAATCAACCGTTGGGGCAGGCTGCTATCGATGGGCACACCAGACAATCCGGTGTGCCAGCCACGTCACCCAACCGTTAGGGTTCTGACGGTTTTGACCATTGGAGCTCTGACTTCTTGGTGCACCAAACAGTCCGGTGCTGCACTGGACATGCATTGTTTACTGTCCGATGTGCCTTCTGGCTGCTCTGACTCTGCACGAACTGTCTGCGCACTATTCACACACACTGTTCACTTTTGCAGACGACCGTTGGTGCAGATAGCCATTGCTCTGCTTGGTGCACCGGACAGTCCGGTGGCACACCGGACAGTCCGGTGAATTATAGCGGAGTGCGCCTGGAGAAACCCGAAGCTGAGGAGTTCAGACTGTACGGTCCCTGGTGCACCGAACACTATCCGGTGGCACACCGGATAGTCCAGTGCGCCAGACCAGGGCAGCTGAGAGCACCTAGAGGGGGGTGAATAGGTGATCCTGTAAAGTTCAACAATAAAATAGCCACAAAACTTGGTTATAGAAATGTTAGTGCGACTAAGTAGTTGAGGAGCGAATTCTTGTGGACAAGACAATCACAGAAAGATCAACACAAGACACGCAATTTTTATCTCGTGGTTCGGCCAAGTAACACTTGCCTACTTCCACATTGTGGCGTCCTAATGGACGAGGGTTGCACTCAACCCCTTTCAAGTGATCCGATGATCAACTTGAATACCATGATTTTTCCTTTAGATGATTATTCCCGTTTGCGAGGAATCTCCACAAGATTGAAGTCTCTCGCCCTTACAACAAAGATCACAATGAAAGCACGGAGTAAGGTTGGGATGAGCAACACACATAAGACACAAATCGCAACATAACTACGCACACAAGTCACAACTTAAGCTCAAAACACAACACATGGAGTTCACAACTCAAATGGAGCTCAAGTCACTATCTCAAAGAATCGAATGCGTGAAGTTAGAGTATTGGAGTCTTAGAATGTTTCTTGTAAGCTTGGGTCACTCCTCCATACACCTAGGGGTCCCTTTTATAGCCCCAAGGCAGCAAGGAGACGTTGAAGATCAACAAGGAAGGCTATCCTTGCCTTCTGTCGAGTGGCGTACCGGACAGTCCGGTGGGCCACCGGATAGTCACTGTAGACGATCCAGTGCCGATCTCCTTCCTTTTCTGGCGCAGACGACCGTTGCACCTCTGGGCCAGTTGGCGCACCGGACACTGTCCGGTGCACAACGGACAGTCCAGTGCCCCCTACCGACCGTTGGAGCGGGCCACGCGTCGCCCGTGGATTGCGCGGTCGACCGTTGCGCTGGCGACCATTGGTTCACCAGACAGTCCGGTGAATTATAGCCGTATGCCGCCAAACTTTTCCCAAGAACGGCCTGTTCACCGGAAACCAGCCTGGCGCACCGGACACTGTCCGGTGCACCACTGGACAGTCCGGTGTGCCAGGCCGAGCTAGACTTTGGCTGCACACAGCCAAGTCTTTTGCAATTCTTTCTTTTCCTGTTTCTAGCACTTAGACAAAATATGTTAGTACTCAAAACAATGTACTAAGTCTAGAAACATACCTCATGTCTTGATTTGCACTTTTCTCTTCATTTAGCACATAAGAACTTAATTAAATGTGTTGGGCACTTAATCACCAAAACATAATAGAAATTGCCCAAGGGCACATTTCCATTTCAGTCTCCCCCTTTTTGGTGATCTATGCCAACACATCCAAAAGCAAGCAAAAGAAGTGCAACATCAATGCAATTGAGAACAAAATTGTCTTTGCACAAGTTTTGACATATTTGGATCATTCTTTGTCACCACTTGGTTTGTTTTTGCAAATTAAATTCATTTTCCTATCTCTAAGTCAAACTCACTTGTTTGGGCACAAAGAGAGATAATCCAGGAGTGAAATTGATCAAGTGCCAAAAACTCCCCCTTTTCCCATGATCAATAATTCTCCCCCATAAGAGACTAAATTTTGCAATAAGAGTATTTTGGACAAATCAAACGTTCTAACTCTATTGTTTTCAAAATTCACAAGTGGTAGCTAATCCATTTGCTTTGGCCTTAATTTCTCCCCTTTGACATTAAGCACCAAAACGGGATCATTCTTGACCCTTTAACCCCATTGCCTCACCAAAATTGTCAATTAAGAGCAAAAAGGCAATAAGAGCATAGGTATGAACTTGGAAGTAAATACACCAATACCGGAGTGCAGTGCAAGTCTTTGCAACGTCCAAGTCCATTTTCCCTTTCAATGCACCTTTGAGACTGCATCAAGAATACTCAAACACAAAGGTTAGTCTCAAAGGGTCAAGTTGTAGCATATCTCCCCCTAAATAAGTGCATCACTTGCAAATGGACTTGTGAGGTCCGGGGATCATGTGTACAACTTGAGCACCACAAATAAACAATAATGGATTGATATGCATAAAGTAGCATAATCAAAGGCACATAACACATGTATGCTATAGATCAATCCAAGTTACGCGAATCTAAGACATTTAGCTCACTACGCAACCTGCAAAACCTTTTCTCATCTAAAGGCTTGGTGAAGATATTGGCTAGCTGGTTCTCGGTGTTAATATGGTACACCTCGATATCTCCCTTTTGCTGGTGGTCCCTCAGAAAGTGATGCCGGATGTCTATGTGCTTAGTGCAGCTGTGTTCAACAGGATTATCCGCCATGCGAATTGCACTCTCATTGTCACATAGGAGTGGGACTTTGCTCAGATTGTAGCCAAAGTCCCTGAGGGTTTGCCTCATCCAAAGTAGTTGCGCGCAACACTGTCCTGCGGCAACATACTCCGCCTCAACGGTGGATAGGGCAACAGATGTTTGTTTCTTTGAACTCCAAGACACCAGGGACCTTCTTAGGAATTGGCACGTCCCTGATGTACTCTTCCTATCAACCTTGCATCCAGCATAATCGGAGTCTAAATATCCAATTAAGTCAAAGGTAGACCCCTTTGGATACCAGATCCCGAAGCAAGGCGTAGCAACTAAATACCTAAGGATTCGCTTAACGGCCACAAGGTGACATTCCTTGGGGTCGAATTGAAACCTAGCACACATGCATACACTAAGCATAATGTCCGATCTACTAGCACATAAACAAAGCAAGGAACCTATCATAGACCGGTATGCCTTTTGATCAACGGACTTACCTCCTTTGTTGAGGTCAACATGCCCGTCGGTTCCCATCGGTGTCTTCACGGGCTTGGCGTCCTTCATCCCAAACCTTTTGAGAAGATCTTGAGTGTACTTCATTTGGGAGAGGAAGGTGTCGTCCTTGAGTTGCTTCACTTGGAACCCAAGGAAGTAGGTCAACTCGCCCATCATCGACATCTCAAACTTTTGTGTCATCACCCTGCTAAACTCCTCACAAGACTTTTGATTAGTAGAACCAAATATTATGTCATCGACATAAATTTGGCACACAAAAAGATCACCATCACAAGTCTTAGTGAAAAGAGTGGGATCGGCTTTCCCAACCTTGAAAGCATTAGCAATTAAGAAATCTCTAAGGCATTCATACCATGCTCTTGGGGCTTGCTTAAGTCCATAGAGCGCCTTAGAGAGCTTAAACACATGGTCGGGGTACCTGTCATCCTCAAAGCCATGGGGTTGTTCCACGTATACCTCCTCCTTGATTGGCCTATTGAGGAAAGCGCTCTTCACATCCATTTGAAACAACCTGAAAGAGTGATGAGCGGCATAGGCTAGTAATATTCGAATAGACTCTAGCCTAGCCACAAGAGCAAAAGTCTCCTCGAAATCCAAACCTGCGACTTGGGCATAACCTTTTGCCACAAGTCGAGCCTTGTTTCTTGTCACCACCCCGTGCTCGTCTTGCTTGTTGCGGAACACCCACTTGGTTCCCACAACATTTTGCTTGGGACGTGGAACCAGGCTCCAAACTTCATTCCTCTTGAAGTTGTTGAGCTCTTCCTGCATGGCCAACACCCAGTCCGGACCCTACAAGGCCTCTTCTACCCTGAAAGGCTCAATAGAAGAGACAAACAAGTAATGCTCACAAAAAATAGCTAAACGTGAGCGAGTTGTTACTCCCTTGCTTATGTCACCTAGAATCTCATCGACGGGGTGATTTCTTTGGATCGTCGCTCGGACTTGAGTTGGAGGGGCCAGTGGTGCTTCTTCCTCCATAACTTATTCTTCTTGTGCTCCCCCTTGATCATGTGTTTCTACTTGAGGAACCTGTCCATCATCTTGAGTTGGTGTAACGCCCCGAATTTTGCAGTTGAATTTTTTCTTTTCTTTACTCGCCAAAATTCGGGCGTTACCTTTTCTTTTTCTTTTTCCCCTCGCTAAACCTTGACCTTTTCCAAAGTTTTAGCGGGATTCGGTTTGGATTTCCCGTGTAAGAAAAACTCTAAAGATACTTTGTGTTGTTTGATGCACCATGCCGAACCTTGCATTTTTTGATTGTTTGAAAGTGCAAACGCATTCATCTAAAAAGATCGGATTTCGAAAACAGGGAAATAATCTTTTCTTTTTCTTTCTCTCTCTTTCTCTCTCTCCTCTTTCTCTCTCTCCCGCGCCGTGGGCCGACCCCGGCCGGCCCAAGCCCCTGCGCGCCCCCCCTCTTGGGCTCAAAGAGACCCAGCCGCCCCCCCTCTTGGGCCCAAAGAGGCCCAGCCGCCCCCCCCCCCTCTCCCCTTTTTCCCCTAACCCTCTCCCTCTCCCTCTCATTTTCCCTCTCTCTCTCCCTAGCGCCGCCCCTACCCGCCCCTGCCCTAGGCCGCCGCGCCGCCCCCTGCCGCCGGCCGCCCCTCGTCGTCGTTCCCCAACGCCGGTGAGCCGCCCCCCCCCTCCTCTCTCCTCCCTCCCTCTCCCCTTTCCCCTTCTCTCCCTCCTCTCCTCTTTCCCCCGCCCGGCTGCCCTGGCCGCGCCCGGCCGCCTGGCCGCGCCGCCGGCCGCCTGGCCGCGCACTGGCCGGCCCCAGCCGCGCCCAGCCGGCCGCTGGCCGCCCAGCCCGACCCCCCCCCCCCCCCCCCCCCCGCGCCCGCCTGGCCGCCGGTTCAACCGGCCGGCTCAGCCGCCCCGGCCCCAGCTCGGCCGCCCTCCCCCGCGCGCCCGCCCAGCTCAGCCGCCCAGCCCAGGGCCGGTTCAACCGCCCTAGGGCCGGTTCAACCGCCCCCCCCCCCTCTGTTTTTTTTATTTTTTTTATTTTATTTTATTTACTTTATGTGATCATAATTACTTTATTTTAGATAGACTGATCATTGTTCATGCTATGGAAAATAGGAAGTTTAATTTAAAATTCCGTTATGCTGTTGATTCACGTAGTTAATTGTTTATCCCGTGCAATGTTGATCAACTAAAAATGATTAGGTTTCCATTAGTACATATATAACAGAATTCTTTTGTTAGGAACCAATTGTAACTAATCATTAGTGCATAAACTTTAAACCCCTGCGAGATCTTTCCCGTTTCTTTCTAACCTTAATGAATGCGATATCGAATGTCATACTTGATGCATATTCGTTTTACCTGTTCCCTTGTATGGTGTACTGTTCTTTTGTATTAAATATGTGGATGTATGTATGTTTGCGCTCGCATAGAGAACGATCCGGTCGAAGAGCCCGAGGAATTCGCAGGAGAAGCCCCTGAGCAGCAGTCGGTTGGTGGAGGCAAGTGTCCTTTGACCTATCTCTGTCCTATTCATTCTTTAATTCACCTCCCGCATTATACATTTATACTTAAGGATTGACTAGCTTTTGTTATCCATGTCCTTGTTTACCTATTTGGGTCGGATTATTACTGCTTAGTTTGATACTATTGCTCAACTCTAATCAATGAACATGATGTGATTATCTGTGATACGCTGTTTTCCCCTTCTTATTTATGATCATACTTGTGGCATTTAAGGGGACTCGAGCGGTTTCTCGAGTGCCTCTCCGTAAGGACCTGTTCAATGGATGACCGCCCGGGAAAACAGTGCAACCATGAGGGTGGAATGGGACGCCCTTAGCTGAATAATTAGAGGAACCGGGGTGTAGTTCGCTTAGCCGTTGTGCCGTCAATGGGGCTCGGTGTATGCGGCTCGCTCTGCCAAGGTTGATTTGTCCCTTGGGGAGGAGTGCGGTACATTTAGGAAACCTAACGGGTGGCTACAGCCCCGGGAAATCTTTGTAAAGGCTACGTAGTGAGACCCTGCCTATTCACCTTGGTAGTGTTTAAGGGTTTGATCAGCCCGAGGCAAGTGGGAATCACGGCTTGTGGGTAAAGTGCGCAACCTCTGCAGAGTGTTATGAAACTGATATATCAGCCGTGCTCGCGGTTATGAGCGGCCAAGGGAGCTCCAGAGATTAGTGATACTTGATCAGTGATATTTTGGTACAGGTGGCAATGAGATTGATGGTTCTGATTATGATTATGGTATTGGTAAGTGGTATTCTTTCCGTTTGGAAAGGATACATTGGGCTAATAACTTGGGTTAATGTTAAAACCTGGCTCTCTACTAGTAAGTAATAACCTGACTAACTAAAAGCAACTGCTTGACTTATCCCCACATAAAGCTAGTCCACTACAGCCAAACGGGATACTTGCTGAGTATGTTGATGTGTACTCACCCTTGCTCTACACACCAAACCCCCTCCAGGTTGTCAGCATTGCAACCACTGCTCAGGAGAAGATGAAGCTGTGGAAGGAGACTTCCAGGAGTTCCAAGACTATGACGAGTTCTAGGCGTGGGTTAGCGGCAACCCCCAGTCGGCTGCCTGTGAAGGCCGCGTTATCTACGTTTCTTTTCCGCACTTTGATTTATTGTAAAAACTATATGGACGTCTCAGACGTATGATGTAATCGACTATAATTTCCCTTTTAATACTATTTGAGCACTGTGTGATGATGTCCATGTTATGTAACTGCTGTGTACGTGAATAACTGATCCTGGCACGTACATGGTTCGCATTCGGTTTGCCTTCTAAAAACCGGGTGTGACATAAGTGGTATCAAAGCCGTGCTGACTGTAGGACCGCTAACCTAGAGTAGAATGGTCGTTCTAAGGACTATAGACCTCTGTCCCCGCCTTGACTTTGGTATCCCTTCAAAAGTTGGTCCTACTGACCAAATCTATATTCTACTATATATTATACCTTGCTGAAAATTTTGTTTTATTCTGATCCTTCATTTATTTATGATTCATTATTATTCTGATCCTTCATTTATTTATGGTTCATTACTTGCTGGTCATATTAATTCTGTTCTCACCCTTTTGCTTGCGATGTCTTTTGTAGATGGCTCGACTTAGACACACTGCACGAAAGTCCATCATCCCCTTCTTACCCTCCCGCCTTGCTGAGCGTCCGCTTCGCCGTCCCGTGGCCGGACAGTCCAGCCACTTGGAGAGACTGCACCACCGCCTGCATGAGGAGCAGGAACGTCGACGACAGGAGCAGCAGGGCTCTTCTTTCTCGCTCCAGCAGGAGATAGAGTCTGTGAGGAGCTGCTCTCCTGTGCTTCCCCTGGAGGCGCCCCCTGCACCACCACTGGGCGCCCCAGCTTCTGGAGTAGCTGCTGGAGGAGACCCAGACGACGGAGGTGGCGACGACAGCTCGAGCCACGACACCGACCTCTCTGCTAACCATGAGCCGGAAGGATGGGTTGCTCGACCCATCACTCGCGACGCTGCTCGCGGGTGTCACTTCCACGACGCGCTCGACACCCTGCTACGTCGGGCACTTGACCGGCGTACTTGGTCCATCGAGTATCGCTGTGTGGTCTACCAGCATAGTCGCGGGGTCTACCCGGACCGCTGGGAGGCGACCTGCTTGGTGCGCCGTCCGGAGAACAGTCTCCAGGGCGCGGAGGCTTGCTTAGAGCACTATTCTATCTCTGAGCGGGACTCAGCTGAGGCAGCCATGCAGGATGCTGCACGGCGTGCGCTTTCGCACTACTGCTCGGTTCTCGGTGGGGTAGCTGACGGCCTCGACCTGAAGTATTACCCCCGCCGTCCATCTGGCAGCACAGGAGGCGTGATTGTTTCACCGGCTGGTGAGGACAATCCTAGGTTGAGCAGCACAGTCAACCTAGCCGCCGTGCTAAACACGGAGCTGGACCATGCATTAGACGAGCTGAGTAGGGCTCGTGCTGAGATCGCCCTGCTGCGGGCTGAGCGCGCGGAGCGTCGTCACTTGGATGATGGTTCCCCCGCTCCCGTCGGGACTCAGCACCCGTACCGCTCACCTCGGCGTGGACTCCAGTCTTATGGCAATCCCGACTGCAAGACCAAGATAAATCTAGAACCATAGATCGTTAGAGTTGGATCTTGTAATTAATACGAAATATATACGTAGAAGCTACAGTCTTAGCGTTAGTCCCGCTTTTAGTTAGTCTTAGTTAGACAGGGTAGTTTGCTATATCCTGTGCATTTATGTTTGTCATGATGAACTATGTTTGGTTTGGATCTTTGTAATGACTGTCACCAGAGTGTGGGTATCCCCTGCATTTTGGTTTACCTATTATGTTAATGGAGTTAGTTATATAGTTGGGAAACCCTTTATTCTACTTTCCTCTTTATCTGAGAAGCTGTGTGGTCTGTGTTGGAGATCAGTGAAGATGCTCATCTGTTCAGTGCTGTTGGAGAATTCTATACTCTTTTCCTATGCTGCAAGATTTGCCAGATCAGTTCTGATGTGTGGTTGCGTTCTGCAGATGTCAGAGAACAGGCGCAGAGGAAGAAGGCGTGCTCAGCAGGAGCAAGCCGGTCAGCAAGATGAGGCGCCCCAGCAACAGCAGCTGCCGCCCCCGCCCCCGATGTCGATCGAGCAGATGTTTCTGATGCAGACTCAAGTAGTTCAGGCCATCGGTCAGACTCTGGCCGCCATTCAGCAGCAGCAGCAGCAAGCACCACCCCAGCCTCAGATGCCTCAGATGCCCAGAGACAAGCGTGCTGAATTCATGAGAGGTCATCCCCCAACGTTCGCTCACTCTTCTGACCCCATGGATGCTGAAGATTGGCTGCGCACTGTGGAGCGGGAGTTGCATACCGCTCAGTGTGACGACAGGGAGAAAGTCTTGTATGGTCCCCGTCTGTTGAGAGGAGCAGCCCAATCATGGTGGGAGTCTTACCTCGCCACCCATGCCGACCCCGACACCATCACCTGGGAAGAATTCAGAGGTAGCTTTCGTCAGTACCATGTGCCCGCAGGTCTGATGACAGTGAAGAAGGAGGAGTTTCTGGCCCTTAAGCAAGGGTCATCATCTGTCAGTGAGTATCGAGACAGGTTTCTGCAGTTGTCTCGCTATGCTCCTGAGGATGTCAACACTGACGCCAAGCGACAGTACCGTTTCTTGAGAGGCTTGGTTGACCCTCTGCAGTATCAGCTGATGAATCACACCTTCCCGACATTCCAGCACCTGATTGACAGAGCAATCATGACAGAAAGGAAGCGTAAGGAGATGGAGGATCGTGAGCGCAAGATCAGTGGACCCCAGCCTGGAAGCAGCAGCCGCCCTCGTTTCTCAGGCAATCAACCTCAGCAGTTCAGGCAGAACCAGCGTCCACCTCAGCAGCGTCAGCAGTATCAGCAGTTCCAAAGGCAGTATCCTCAGCACCAGTACCAGAATCGTCAGAGCAATCAGTCAGGAGGAGGTCAGTTTCAGAGGCAGAATCAGCAGACACCTCGTCTTCCTGCCCCAGCAAGCCAGCAGAGCAATCAGGCAGCACCAGCTCAGGTTGGAAACAGGGCATGTTTCCACTGTGGAGAGCAAGGCCACTGGGTGATGCAATGTCCGAAGAAGGCAGCCCAGCAGCAGTCAGGCCCCAATGCCCCAGCAAAGCAGAATGTGTCTCAGTCTGGATCAGGCAACCGCTCTCAGCAGCGCTACAATCATGGAAGATTGAACCACTTGGAGGCTGAAGCAGTTCAGGAGACCCCCGGCATGACAGTAGGTATGTTCCCAGTCGATTCCCATATTGCAGAAGTGTTATTTGATACTGGAGCAACGCATTCTTTTATTACTGCATCATGGGTAGAAGCACATAATCTTCCAATTACTACCATGTCAACCCCATTCAAATTGACTCAGCTGGTGGTAGAATTCGAGCTGATAGCATTTGTTTGAATGTAAGTGTGGAAATAAGGGGGATAGCGTTTCCCGCTAACCTTATAGTAATGGGTACTCAGGGAATAGATGTCATCCTAGGGATGAATTGGCTAGATAAGTATCAGGCAGTTATCAGTTGTGATAAAAGGACAATCAAGTTGGTGTCCCCACTAGGAGAGGAAGTGGTGACCGAGTTAGTCCCGCCTGAGCCAAAGAAAGGAAGTTGTTATCAGATGGCTGTCGATAGCAGTGAAGCAGACCCAATTGAGAGTATCAAGGTTGTGTCTGAATTCCCAGATGTGTTTCCAAAGGACTTACCGGGTATACCACCAGAGCGGAAAGTTGAGTTTGCCATAGAGCTTCTTCCTGGAACCGCCCCCATCTTTAAGAGAGCTTACAGAATATCTGGACCAGAGTTGGTTGAGCTTAAGAAGCAGATTGATGAGCTGTCAGAGAAAGGTTACATCCGGCCAAGCACCTCGCCTTGGGCCGCCCCGGTCCTGTTTGTGGAGAAGAAAGATGGCACAAAGAGGATGTGTATCGATTACCGAGCTTTGAATGAAGTCACGATCAAGAACAAGTACCCCTTGCCCAGAATAGAAGATCTGTTCGACCAGTTGAGAGGAGCCAGTGTGTTCTCCAAGATCGATCTGAGGTCAGGTTATCATCAGCTCAGGATCCGACCTTCGGACATTCCGAAGACGGCATTCATTACCAAGTATGGTTTGTATGAGTTCACAGTGATGTCTTTTGGTTTGACCAATGCACCAGCGTTTTTTATGAACTTGATGAACAGTGTATTCATGGATTACCTTGATAAGTTTGTGGTGGTATTCATTGATGACATTCTGATTTATTCTCAAAGTGACGAAGAGCATGCAAATCATTTGAGGATGGTATTGCAGAGATTGCGAGAGCACCAGTTGTATGCAAAGTTGAGCAAGTGTGAGTTCTGGATCAGTGAAGTCCTGTTCTTGGGTCACATAATCAACAAGGAAGGATTGGCTGTGGATCCGAAGAAAGTGGCAGACATTCTGAACTGGAAAGCGCCAACGGATGCTCGAGGAATCAAGAGCTTCATTGGAATGGTCGGATATTATCGGCGATTCATTGAAGGGTTTTCGAAGATTGCGAAACCAATGACAGCATTGCTAGGCAACAAGGTTGAGTTCAAGTGGACCCAGAAATGTCAAGAGGCCTTTGAAGCGCTGAAAGAGAAGTTGACAACAGCGCCTGTCCTAGTCTTGCCTGATGTGCACAAGCCCTTCTCTGTGTACTGTGATGCTTGTTACACAGGTTTGGGATGCGTGTTGATGCAAGAGGGAAGAGTTGTGGCTTACTCGTCCCGACAGCTGAAGGTTCATGAGAAGAATTACCCAATCCATGATCTAGAGTTGGCAGCAGTGGTTCACGCACTGAAGACATGGAGGCACTATCTGTATGGACAGAAATGCGATGTTTACACAGACCACAAGAGTCTGAAGTACATATTCACTCAGTCAGAGTTGAACATGAGGCAACGAAGATGGTTAGAATTGATCAAAGACTATGAGTTGGAGATCCATTACCATCCAGGCAAAGCAAACGTAGTGGCAGATGCTTTGAGCAGAAAGAGTCAAGTCAATCTGATGGTCGCTCGTCCGATGCCTTATGAGTTAGCCAAGGAGTTCGACAGGTTGAGCCTCGGATTTCTGAACAATTCGCGAGGAGTCACAGTTGAATTGGAACCTACCTTGGAGCGCGAAGTCAAAGAAGCGCAGAAGAATGATGAAAAGATCAGTGAGATTCGGCGACTGATTCTAGATGGCAGAGGCAAAGATTTTCGAAAAGATGCAGAAGGCGTGATATGGTTCAAAGACCGCTTGTGTGTTCCCAATGTCCAGTCCATTCGGGAATTGATTCTCAAGGAAGCTCATGAGACAGCCTATTCGATTCACCCTGGCAGTGAGAAGATGTATCAGGATCTGAAGAAGAAATTCTGGTGGTACGGAATGAAGAGGGAAATCGCAGAGCATGTGGCTAAGTGCGATAGTTGTCGAAGAATTAAGGCAGAGCATCAGAGACCAGCTGGATTGTTGCAACCGTTGCAGATCCCTCAGTGGAAATGGGATGAAATCGGTATGGATTTCATAGTCGGATTGCCTCGTACTCGAGCCGGCTACGATTCTATTTGGGTAGTGGTGGACCGTTTGACCAAGTCAGCCCACTTCATACCTGTCAAGACCACCTACAGCAGTGCAGTATTGGCAGAGCTGTATATGTCTCGGATCGTTTGTCTTCATGGTGTGCCAAAGAAGATAGTGTCAGACAGAGGAACGCAGTTCACCTCTCATTTCTGGCAGCAGTTGCATGAAGCTTTGGGCACACATCTGAATTTCAGTTCAGCTTATCACCCGCAGACAGATGGTCAGACCGAAAGAACCAATCAAATTCTTGAAGACATGTTGAGAGCCTGTGCATTGCAAGATCAGTCCGGATGGGACAAGCGATTGCCTTATGCAGAGTTTTCCTATAACAACAGTTACCAAGCCAGTTTGAAGATGTCACCATTTCAAGCGCTTTATGGAAGGAGTTGTAGAACTCCGTTGCAATGGGATCAGCCTGGAGAGAAGCAAGTGTTTGGGCCAGATATTTTGCTTGAAGCCGAAGAGAACATCAAGATGGTCCGAGAGAATCTGAAGATAGCGCAATCGAGGCAGCGAAGCTATGCAGACACAAGGAGAAGAGAGCTGAGTTTTGAAGTCGGAGACTTTGTCTATCTGAAGGTGTCACCGATCAGAGGAGTCAGAAGGTTCGGAATTAAAGGCAAGCTAGCACCCCGCTACATTGGTCCGTACCAGATCCTCTCAAAGCGTGGAGAAGTGGCCTATCAGCTCAGTCTGCCAGAGAATTTGTCCGCTGTGCATGATGTCTTTCATGTGTCTCAGTTGAAGAAGTGCTTGCGTGTGCCAGAAGAGCAGTTGCCAGTGGAAGGTCTGGAAGTCCAGGAGGACTTGACCTATGTTGAGAAGCCAGCTCAGATCCTTGAGGTTGCAGATAGAGTCACCCGAAGGAAGACCATCAGAATGTGCAAAGTCAGATGGAGTCATCACTCTGAGGAAGAAGCAACCTGGGAGCGTGAAGATGATTTGATGGCCAAGTACCCAGAGCTCTTTGCTAGCCAGCCCTGAATCTCGAGGGCGAGATTCTTTTAAGGGGGATAGGTTTGTAACGCCCCGAATTTTGCAGTTGAATTTTTTCTTTTCTTTACTCGCCAAAATTCGGGCGTTACCTTTTCTTTTTCTTTTTCCCCTCGCTAAACCTTTACCTTTTCCAAAGTTTTAGCGGGATTCGGTTTGGATTTCCCGTGTAAGAAAAACTCTAAAGATACTTTGTGTTGTTTGATGCACCATGCCGAACCTTGCATTTTTTGATTGTTTGAAAGTGCAAACGCATTCATCTAAAAAGATCGGATTTCGAAAACAGGGAAATAATCTTTTCTTTTTCTTTCTCTCTCTTTCTCTCTCTCCTCTTTCTCTCTCTCCCGCGCCGTGGGCCGACCCCGGCCGGCCCAAGCCCCTGCGCGCCCCCCCCTCTTGGGCCCAAAGAGGCCCAGTCGCCCCCCCCCCCCTCTTGGGCCCAAAGAGGCCCAGCCGCCCCCCCCCCCTCTCCCCTTTTTCCCCTAACCCTCTCCCTCTCCCTCTCATTTTCCCTCTCTCTCTCCCTAGCGCCGCCCCTACCCGCCCCTGCCCTAGGCCGCCGCGCCGCCCCCTGCCGCCGGCCGCCCCTCGCTGTCGTTCCCCAACGCCGGTGAGCCGCCCCCCCTCCTCTCTCCTCCCTCCCTCTCCCCTTTCCCCTTCTCTCCCTCCTCTCCTCTTTCCCCCGCCCGGCTGCCCTGGCCGCGCCCGGCCGCCTGGCCGCGCCGCCGGCCGCCTGGCCGCGCCCTGGCCCGCCCCCTGCTCGGCCCCAGCCGGCCGCTGGCCGCCCGCTCGGCCGCCCAGCCCGACCCCCCCCCCCCCCCCCCGCGCCCGCCTGGCCGCCGGTTCAACCGGCCGGCTCAGCCGCCCCGGCCCCAGCTCGGCCGCCCTCCCCCGCGCGCCCGCCCAGCTCAGCCGCCCAGCCCAGGGCCGGTTCAACCGCCCCCCCCCCCCTCTGTTTTTTTATTTTTTTTATTTTATTTTATTTACTTTCTGTGATCATAATTACTTTATTTTAGATAGACTGATCATTGTTCATGCTATGGAAAATAGGAAGTTTAATTTAAAATTCCGTTATGCTGTTGATTCACGTAGTTAATTGTTTATCCCGTGCAATGTTGATCAACTAAAAATGATTAGGTTTCCATTAGTACATATATAACAGAATTCTTTTGTTAGGAACCAATTGTAACTAATCATTAGTGCATAAACTTTAAACCCCTGCGAGATCTTTCCCGTTTCTTTCTAACCTTAATGAATGCGATATCGAATGTCATACTTGATGCATATTCGTTTTACCTGTTCCCTTGTATGGTGTACTGTTCTTTTGTATTAAATATGTGGATGTATGTATGTTTGCGCTCGCATAGAGAACGATCCGGTCGAAGAGCCCGAGGAATTCGCAGGAGAAGCCCCTGAGCAGCAGTCGGTTGGTGGAGGCAAGTGTCCTTTGACCTATCTCTGTCCTATTCATTCTTTAATTCACCTCCCGCATTATACATTTATACTTAAGGATTGACTAGCTTTTGTTATCCATGTCCTTGTTTACCTATTTGGGTCGGATTATTACTGCTTAGTTTGATACTATTGCTCAACTCTAATCAATGAACATGATGTGATTATCTGTGATACGCTGTTTTCCCCTTCTTATTTATGATCATACTTGTGGCATTTAAGGGGACTCGAGCGGTTTCTCGAGTGCCTCTCCGTAAGGACCTGTTCAATGGATGACCGCCCGGGAAAACAGTGCAACCATGAGGGTGGAATGGGACGCCCTTAGCTGAATAATTAGAGGAACCGGGGTGTAGTTCGCTTAGCCGTTGTGCCGTCAATGGGGCTCGGTGTATGCGGCTCGCTCTGCCAAGGTTGATTTGTCCCTTGGGGAGGAGTGCGGTACATTTAGGAAACCTAACGGGTGGCTACAGCCCCGGGAAATCTTTGTAAAGGCTACGTAGTGAGACCCTGCCTATTCACCTTGGTAGTGTTTAAGGGTTTGATCAGCCCGAGGCAAGTGGGAATCACGGCTTGTGGGTAAAGTGCGCAACCTCTGCAGAGTGTTATGAAACTGATATATCAGCCGTGCTCGCGGTTATGAGCGGCCAAGGGAGCTCCAGAGATTAGTGATACTTGATCAGTGATATTTTGGTACAGGTGGCAATGAGATTGATGGTTCTGATTATGATTATGGTATTGGTAAGTGGTATTCTTTCCGTTTGGAAAGGATACATTGGGCTAATAACTTGGGTTAATGTTAAAACCTGGCTCTCTACTAGTAAGTAATAACCTGACTAACTAAAAGCAACTGCTTGACTTATCCCCACATAAAGCTAGTCCACTACAGCCAAACGGGATACTTGCTGAGTATGTTGATGTGTACTCACCCTTGCTCTACACACCAAACCCCCTCCAGGTTGTCAGCATTGCAACCACTGCTCAGGAGAAGATGAAGCTGTGGAAGGAGACTTCCAGGAGTTCCAAGACTACGACGAGTTCTAGGCGTGGGTTAGCGGCAACCCCCAGTCGGCTGCCTGTGAAGGCCGCGTTATCTACGTTTCTTTTCCGCACTTTGATTTATTGTAAAAACTATATGGACGTCTCAGACGTATGATGTAATCGACTATAATTTCCCTTTTAATACTATTTGAGCACTGTGTGATGATGTCCATGTTATGTAACTGCTGTGTATGTGAATAACTGATCCTGGCACGTACATGGTTCGCATTCGGTTTGCCTTCTAAAAACCGGGTGTGACAGTTGGGGGATGCACCGTTGTTGAGGCAGAAGGCTGATCTTGCTCCTATTGTTCCTGTGGTCACACATCTCCAATCGCCATCGTGCGCATTGCGGCCGTTGGAACATCATCTTCATCTATGTCATCAAGATTAACTTGCTCTCTTGGAGAGCCATTAGTCTCATCAAATACAACGTCGCTAGAGACCTCAACCAAACTCGATGATTTGTTGAAGACTCTATACGCCTTTGTATTTGAGTCATACCCTAGTAAAAACCCTTCTACTGCCTTGGGAGCAAATTTAGAATGTCTACCTTTCTTCACCAAAATGTAGCATTTGCTCCCAAATACACGAAAGTAAGAGACATTGGGTTTGTTACCGGTAAGAAGTTTGTAGGAGGTCTTCTTGAGGAGGCGATGCAGATATAGTCGGTTTATGACGTGGCAGGCTGTGTTTACATCTTCCGACCAAAACCGCTCGGGTGTTTTGAACTCTCCAAGCATCGTCCTCGCCATGTCGATAAGCGTTCTATTCTTCCTCTCTACCACACCGTTTTGCTATGGTGTGTAGGGAGCGGAGAACTCGTGCTTGACGCCTTCCTCCTCAAGATACTCCTCCACTTGCAGATTCTTGAACTCGGACTCATTGTCGCTTCTTATCTTTTTCATCTTGAGCTCAAATTCGTTGAGCCCTCCTTAGAAAGCGCTTTAGGGTCCCTTGGGTTTCTGATTTATCCTGCAAAAAGAACACCCAAGTGAAGCGGGAAAAATCATCAACAATTACAAGACCATACTTACTTCCCCCGATGCTAAGGTAGGCGACGGGTCTAAAGAGGTCCATGTGAAGAAGCTCCAGTGGTCTTGATGTTGTCATCACATTCTTGTTGTGATGAGTGCTTCCCATCTATTTCCCTGCCTGACAAGCTGCACAAGGTCTATCTTTCTCGAAGCAGACATTGGTTAGTCCTAACACATGTTCTCCCTTTAGAAGTTTATGAAGGTTCTTCATCCCAACATGTGCTAGACGGCGATGCCACAGCTAGCCCATGCTAGTCTTAGCTATTAAGCATGCATCTAGATCGGCCTCCTCTTTTAAAAAATCAACTAAGTAGAGTTTGTCATCTAATACACCCTTAAATGCTAATGAACCATCACTCCGTCTAAAGACAGAAACATCAACATTTGTAAACAAACAATTGTAGCCCATGTGGCACAATTGACTTACAGATAGGAGATTGTAATCAAGCGACTCTACTAGAAATACGTTTGAAATGGAGTGCTCGTTGGTGATGGCTATCTTGCCCAAGCCTTTAACCTTGCCTTGGTTCCCATCTCCAAAGATGATCGTATCCTAGGAATCCTTGTTCTTGACGTAGGAGGTGAACATCTTCTTCTCCCCCGTCATGTGGTTTGTGCATCCACTGTCGATAATCCAGCTTGAGCCCCCGGATGCATAAACCTGCAAGACAATTTACGCTTGGGTTTTAGGTACCCAACTCTTGTTGGGTCCTACAAGGTTAGTTACAATAGCCTTTGGAACCCAAATACAAGTCTTGTCTCCCTTGCATTTGGATCCCAACTTTCTAGCAACTACTTTTTCATTCTTACATACAAGCGCAAATGAAGTATTGCAAGCATGGTAAATAGTGGAAGGTTCATTACACACTCTCCTAGGCACATGATGCACAACATGATTTCTTCTAGGCCTACTTCTATCATGCACAAAAGTAGAGGAAGAGGCAAACATAGCATGTGAATCAAAAGCATTATGATCGTAACTTCTATGAGCATTCCTAGAATATTTTCTATCATAAATGTAGGCATGACACTTTTGAGAACTACTAGCCATAGGAGCCTTCCCTTTCTCTTTGTTGAGAATGGGAGCCTTTTGGCTTGTTAAGTTCTTGGTTTCCTTTTGAAAACCAAGTCCATCCTTAATAGAGGGGTGTCTACCAATTGTGTAGGCATCCCTAGCAAATTTTAATTTATCAAAATCATTTTTGCAAGTCTTAAGTTGAGTATTAAGACTTGCCACTTCATCATTCAATTTTGTAATAGCAATAAGATGTTCATTACAAGCATTAACATCAAAGTCCTTACATCTATTACAAATACTAACATGCTCTACACATGAACTAGATTTATTAGCTTCCTCTAGCTTAGCATTTAAATCATCATTTAAACTCTTTAAACTAGATACAGTTTCATGGCAAGCAGATAACTTAGAAGATAGCATTTCATTCCTTTTAATCTCTAAAGCAAGAGATTTTTGCACGCTAACAAATTTATCATGCTCCTCATATAAAATATCCTCTTGTTTTTCTAACAATCTATCCTTTTCATTTAGAGCATCAATTAATTCATTGATCTTTTCTACCTTAGTTCTATCTAAACCTTTGAATAAGCTAGAGTAATCTATTTCATCATCGGAAGAATCATCATCGCTAGAAGTAGTGTACTTAGGGGTATCTCGAACACTCACCTTCTTTTCCTTGGCCATGAGGCAAGTGTGGCGTTCGTTGGGGAAGAGTGAAGATTTGTTGAAGGCCGAGGCTGTCAGTCCTTCATCGTTGGAGTCAGATGAAGAGCAGTCTGAGTCCCATTCTTTGCCAAGGTGCGCCTCGCCCTTCGCCTTCTTGTAAACCTTCTTCTTCTCCCTCTTCCCATGCTTTTCTTGTTCCTAGTCATCATCATTATCGGGGCATTGTGCTATGAAATGACCAGTCTTACCGCATTTGAAACAGGAGTGCTTTCCCTTGGCTTTGTTCTTGTTGGGGTACTCCTTGCGTCCTTTCAGTGCGGTCTTGAAGCGCTTGATGATTAGGGCCATCTCATCTTCGTTTAGCACGGCAGCCTCAACTTGTGCTACCTTGCTTGGTAGCGCCTCCTTGCTGCTTGTTGCTTTGAGAGCAATGGGTTGAGGCTCGTAGACGGGTAGAGGGCCATTAAGAGCATCATCCAAGTATCGCGCTTCCTTTACCATCATACGTCCGCTCACAAATTTTTCGAGTATCTCCTCGGGCGTCATCTTGGTATACCTGGGGTTTTCACGAATGAGATTGACAAGATGGGGATCAATAACTGTAAAGGACCTGAGCATTAGCCGGACGACGTCGTGGTCCGTCCATCTTGTGCTTCCATAGCTTCTAATCTTGTTAACCAGGGTCTTGAGCCTGTTGTATGTTTGTGTTAGCTCCTCTCCCCTGATCATCGCGAACCTTCCCAGCTCGCCTTCCACCAACTCTATTTTGGTGATTATGGTGGCGTCGTTTCCCTCATGAGATATCTTGAGGGTGTCCCATATTTGCTTGGCGTTGTCCAAGCCGCTCACCTTGTTGTACTCATCCCTGCACAAAGATGCTAGCAAAACAGTGGTAGCTTGTGCATTCTTGTGAATTTGTTCATTTATCATCATAGGGTTATCCGTACTATCAAAATGCTTTCCATTTTCCACTATTTCCCAAATGCTAGGATGGAGAGAAAATAGATGACTACGCATTTTATGACACCGAAATGAATAGTCCTCTCCATCAAAGTGTGGAGGTTTTCCTAGTGGAATAGAAAGTAAATGTGCATTCGAATTGTACAGCATGCGAGAATAGTCAAAAGAGTAATTTTGATTAACCGTTTTTCTCTTTGACGAAGAATCGTCATCGTCATCGTCTCTTGGTGAAGAAGAAGATTCATCGCTGTCGTAGTAGACGATCTTCTCGATGCGCCTCTTGTTCTTCCCGTCCTTCTTCTTGTGACTCGAGCCAGAGTCGGTGGGCTTGTCATCTCTTAGCTCGTTGAAGATGGACTCCTCCTTTTCGTTGACCACCATCCCCTTTCCCTTAGGATCCATCTCTTCGGGCGATTAGTCCCTTATGTGAAGAGAACGGCTCTGGTACCAATTTAGAGCACCTAGAGGGGGGGTGAATAGGTGATCCTGTAAAGTTCAACACTAAAATGGAGCTCAAGTCACTATGTCAAAGAATCGAATGTGTGAAGTTGGAGTCTTGGAGTCTTAGAATGTTTCTTGTAAGCTTGGGTCAGTCCTCCATGCGCCTAGGGGTCCCTTTTATAGCCCCAAGGCAGCAAGGAGCCGTTGAAGATCAACAAGGAAGGCTATCCTTGCCTTCTGTCGAGTGGCGCACCGGACAGTCCAGTGCGCCACCGGACAGTCACTGTAGACGGTCCGGTGCCGATCTCCTTCCTTTCCTGGCACAAACGACCGTTGCACCTCCGAGCCAGTTGGCGCACCGGACACTGTCCGATGCACACTAGACAGTCTGGTGCCCCTGTCGACTGTTGGAGCAAGCCACGCGTCGCCCGCGGATTGCGCGGCCGATCGTTGCACTGGCGACCGTTGGTTCACCGGACAGTCCAGTGCACCACCGGACAGTCCGGTGAATTATAGCTGTACGCCGCCAAACTTTTCTCGAGAGCGGCCTGTTCACCGAAAACCAACCTGGCGCACCGGACACTGTACGGTGCACCACTGGACAGTCCGGTGTGCCAGGCCGAGCTGGATTTTGGCTGCACACAGCCAAGTCTTTTGCAATTCTTTCTTTTCCTATTTCTAGCACTTAGACAAAATATGTTAGTACTCAAAACAATGTACTAAGTCTAGAAACATACCTCATGTCTTGATTTGCACTTTTCTCTTCATTTAGCACATAAGAACTTAATTAAATGTGTTGGGCACTTAATCACCAAAACATAATAGAAATTGCCCAAGGGCACATTTCCCTTTCAGCAGCCTTTGGTTTCTTTTGCTTCTTTCTTTTTGAACTCTAACTTGATCTTTTTATTGGTTTGTGTTGAACCTTTAGCACCTGTAGAATGTATAATCTAGAGCAAACTAGTTAGTCCAATTATTTGTGTTGGCCAATTCAACCACCAAAATCATTTAGGAAAAGGTTTGACCCTATTTCCCTTTCAATCTCCCCCTTTTTGGTGATTGATGCCAACACAAACCAAAGCAAATATATAAGTGCATAATTGAACTGGTTTGTATAAGGCAAGTGCAAAGGTTGCTTGGAATTAAACCAAATTATACCTTCACTAGATATGCATGGATTGCTTTCTTTTTCTTTAACATTTCGGACCACGCTTGCACCACTTGTTTTGTTTTGGAAATTCTTTTCAAAATTCTTTTGCAAATAGTCAAAGGTATATGAATGAGAGTGAAAGAAGCATTTTCGAGATTTGAAATTTCTCACCCTGTTTCAAATGCTTTTCCTTTGACTAAACAAAACTCCCCCTGAATTGGAATTCTCCTCTTAGTTTTCAAGAGGGTTTTGATAGATACCATTATAACACATACCAATTTGAAATATACCAATAAATCGAAACATAATTTAAAAATTAGGTGGTGGTGCGGTCCTTTTGCTTTGGGATATTATTCTCTCCCCCTTTGGCATTAATCGCCAAAAATGGAGACATTTGAGAGCCCTTTGCTTTCTCCCCTATTGGTACAAATAAATATGAGTGAAAAGATTATACCAATGTGAGAGTGGAGTAGCGACAAAGGATGATACCGATAGAGTGGAGTGGAAGCCTTCTCTTCGTCGAGTACTCCATTTCCCTTTCAATCTATGACTAGCTTGAGAATATACTTGAAAGACACATTAGTCATAGCAAAAGAAAGAAATATGATCAAAGGTATATAAATGAGCAATGTGTGCAATGTTTCAATCAAAGTTCCGAGAATCAAGTATATTTAGCTCATTCCTAAGATTGCAAAAGGTTTTCTCATCTAATGGCTTGGTAAAGATATCATCTAATTGATCTTTGGTGTTTATATAAGCAATCTCGATATCCCCTTTGTTGATGATCTCTCAGAAAGTGATGTCGAATGTCTATGTGCTTAGTGTGGCTGTGATCAACGGGATTATCCGCTATACGGATTGCACTCTCATTGTCACATAGGAGAGGGACTTTGCTCAATTTATAGCCATAGTCCCTGAGGGTTTGCCTCATCCAAAGTAATTGCGCACAACAATGGCATGCGGTAATATACTCGGCTTCGACGGTTGATAGGGCTACTGAATTTTGTTTCTTTGAAGCTCAAGACACCAGGGATCTTCCCAGAACCTAACAAGTCCCTGATGTGCTCTTCCTATCAATTTTATACCCTGCCCAATCGGTATCGGAATATCCTATCAAATCAAAGGGTACCAAAGCCCAAACTTAGGAGTGTAAACTAAATATCTCATGGTTCACTTCACGGCCCTAAGGTGAACTTCCTTAGGGTCGGCTTGGAATCTTGCACACATGCATACCGAACGCATAATATCCGGTCGAGATGCACATAAATAGAGTAAAGATCCTATCATCGACCGGTATACCTTTTGATCTACGGACTTACCTCCCATGTCGAGGTCGAGATGCCCATTAGTTCCCATGGGTGTCTTGATGGGTTTGGCATCCTTCATTCCAAACTTTGTAAGAATGTCTTGAGTATACTTGGTTTGGTTGATGAAGGTGCCCTCTTGGAGTTGCATGACTTGAAATCCTAAGAAGTACTTTAACTCCCCCATCATAGACATCTCGAATTTTTTAATCATGATCCTACTGAACTCTTCACAAGTAGATTTGTTAGTAGACCCAAATATGATATCATCAACATAAATTTGGCATACGAACAAATCATATGCAATAGTTTTAGTAAAGAGAGTAGGATCGGCTTTTCCGACTTTGAAGCCATTAGTGATAAGAAAGTCTCGAAGGCATTCATACCATGCTCTTGGGGCTTGCTTGAGCCCATAAAGCGCCTTTTAGAGCTTATAAACATAGTTAGGGTACTCACTATCTTCAAAGCCTGGAGGTTGCTCAACATAGACCTCTTCCTTGATTGGTCCATTGAGGAAGGCACTCTTCACGTCCATTTGATAAAGCTTGAAGCCATGGTAAGTAGCATAGGCAAGTAATATATGAATTGACTCGAGCCTAGCTACAGGTGCATAAGTTTCACCAAAGTCCAAACCTTCGACTTGTGAATAACCTTTGGCGACAAGTCGGGCTTTGTTTCTTATCACCACACCATGCTCATCTTGCTTGTTGTAGAACACCCACTTGGTACCTACAACATTTTGATTAGGACGTGGAACCAAATGCCATACCTCATTCCTCGTGAAGTTGTTGACTTCCTCTTACATTGCCAGCATCCAATCCGAATCTCTTACTGCATCCTCAATCCTGTAAGGCTCAATAGAGGAAACAAAAGAGTAATGTTTACAAAAATGAGCGACTCAAGATCGAGTAGTTACCCCCTTATGGATATCACCAAGAATGGAGTTCATGGGGTGATCTCTTTGAATCGCCTGGTGGACTCTTGGGTGTGGCGGTCTTTGGCCCTGTATTTCTTGATCTTCTTCCTTGTCTTGATTTTCTTCATCTCCTCCTTGATCATTGCCCTCTTCTTGAGGTGGCTCATCTTCTTGATCTTCTTCTTCATCACCTTGAGCTTGTTTTTCATCTTGGGTTGGTGGAGATGCTTGATTGGAAGATGTTGGTTGATCTTGTGCTTGTGGAGGCCCTTCGAATTCCTTAGGACACACATCCCTAATGGACATGTTCCTTAGTGCGACGCACAGAGCCCCTTCGTCATCTAAATCATCAAGATCAACTTGCTCCACTTGGGAGCCGTTAGTCTCATCAAACACAATGTCATAAGAAACTTCAACTAGTCCAGTGGACTTGTTAAAGACTCTATATGCCATTGTGTTTGAATCATATCCTAGTAAAAAGCCTTCTACAGCCTTAGGAGCAAATTTAGATTTTCTACCTCTTTTAACAAGAATAAAACATTTGCTACCAAAGACTCTAAAATATGAAACATTGGGCTTTTTACCGGTGAGGAGTTCGTATGATGTCTTCTTGAGGATTCGGTGAAGATACAACCGGTTGATGGAGTAGCAGGCGGTGTTAATCGCCTCGGTCCAAAACCGGTCCGGTGTCTTGTATTTATCAAGCATGGTCCTCGCCATGTCCAGTAGAGTTCTATTCTTCCTCTCCACTACACCATTTTGTTGAGGTGTGTAGGGAGAAGAGAACTCATGCTTGATGTCCTCATCCTCAAGGAAGCCTTCAATTTGTGAGTTCTTGAACTCCGTCCCATTGTCGCTGAAAGTCGCCTAGAGGGGGGGTGAATAGGGCGAAACTGAAATTTACAAAGTTAATCACAGCTACAAGCCGGGTTAGCGTTAGAAATATAATGCGAGTCCGAGAGAGGGCGTAAAAACAAATCGCAAGCGAATAAAGAAGTGAGACACAAGGATTTGTTTTACCGAGATTCGGTTCTCTTAAACCTACTCCCCGTTGAGGTGGTCACAAAGACCAGGTCTCTTTCAACCCTTTCCCTCTCTCAAACGGTCCCTCGAACCGAGTGAGCTTCTCTTCTCAATCAAACGGGAACCAAACTTCCTCGCAAGGACCACCACACAATTGGTGTCTCTTGCCTTGATTACAATTGAGATGATCGCAAGAAAGAATGAGAAAAAGAAGCAATCCAAGTGCAAGAGCTCAAATGAACACAACAATCACTCTCTCTAATCACTAAAGCTTTGAGTGGAATTGGGAGAGGATTTGATCTCTTTGGTGTGTCTAGAATTGAATGCTAGAGCTCTTGTAAGTAGTTGGAAGGTGGAAAACTTGGATGCTATTGAATGTGGCGTGGTTGGGGTATTTATAGCCCCAACCACCAAAAGTGGCCGTTGGGAGACTGTCTGTCGCATGGCGCACCGGACACTGTCCGGTGCGCCAGCCACATCACCTGGCCGATGGGTTCCGACCGTTGGAGCTCTGTCTTGTGGGCCCGACTGGCTGTCCGGTGGCGCACCGGACAGGCCCTGTAGGCTGTCCAGTGTACCACCCACGCATGCTCTGCTCCTCTGCGCGCGCTGGCGCGCATTTAATGCGTTGCAGTCGACCGTTGTGCGCGAAGTAGCCATTGCTCCGCTGGCACACCGGACAGTCCGGTGTGCCACCGGACGGTCCGGTGAATTATAGCGGAGCGGATTCCCGAAGCTGGCGAGTTCAGAGTCGCTCTCCCCTGGGGCACCGGACACTGTCCGGTGGTGCACCGGACAGTCCGGTGAATTATAGCGAAGCGCCTCTGAGATTTCCCGAAGGTGAAGAGTTTAGCTTGGAGTCCCCTGGTGTACCGGACACTGTCTGGTGGTGCACCGGACACTATCCGGTGGCACACCGGATAGTCCGGTGCGCCAGACCAGGGCAGCCTTCGGTTGTCCCTTGCTCTCTTTGTTTGAACCCATTCTTAGTCTTTTTATTGACTTTTTGTGAACCTTTGGCACCTGTAGAACTTATAGACTAGAGCAAACTAGTTAGTTCAATTATTTGTGTTGGGCAATTCAACCACCAAAATTAATTAGAAAATAGGTGTAAGCCTAATTCCCTTTCAATCTCCCCCTTTTTGGTGATTGATGCCAACACAAACCAAAGCAAGTATAGAAGTGCATAATTGAACTAGTTTGCATATTTGTAAGTGCAAAGGTTACTTAGAATTGAGCCAATAGAAATTCATAAGATATGCATAGATTGTTTCTTTATAATTTTAACATTTTGGACCACGCTTCCACCACATGTTTTGTTTTTGCAAATTCTTTTGTAAAATCTTTTCAAAGACATTTTGCAACTAGTCAAAGGTAAATGAATAAGATTTTTGAGAAGCATTTATAAGATTTGAAAGTTTCTCCCCTGTTTCAAATGCTTTTTCTTTGACTAAACAAAACTCCCCCTCAATAAAAACTTCCTCTTAGTGTTCAAGAGGGTTTTAAGACATCAATTTTGAAAATACTACTTTCTCCCCCTTTTGAACACAATGAGATACCGATTTGAAAATCATAAGTTTTAAAATTTGGTGGTGGTGCGGTCCTTTTGCTTTGGGCTTAATACTCTCTCCCCCTTTGGCATGAATCGCCAAAAACGGATGTTTGAGTGAAATATAAGCCCTTTATGAACTACTTTCTCCCCCTTTGGCAAACAAATAATATGAGTGAAGATTATACCAAAAGACGGAGAGATGCTCGGAGCGACGGCGAAGGATGAGTGATGGAGTGGAGTGGAAGCCTTTGTCTTCGCCGAAGACTCAAATTCCCTTTTAAAGTACCAATGACTTGGTTTGAAATATACTTGAAAACACATTAGTCATAGCATATAAAAGAGACATGATCAAAGGTAGAGTAATGAGCTATGTATGCAAGACATCAAAAGAAATTCCTAGAATCAAGAATATTTAGCTCAAGCCTAAGTTTATTAAAAGTTTGTTCATCTAATGGCTTGGTAAAGATATAGGCTAATTGATCTTTAGTATTAATGTATGCAATCTCGATATCTCCCTTTTGTTGATGATCCCTTAAGAAGTGATACCGAATGGCTATGTGTTTAGTGCGGCTATGCTCAACGGGATTATCCGCCATGCGGATTGCACTCTCATTATCACATAGAAGAGGAACTTTGGTTAATTTGTAACCATAGTCCCTAAGGGTTTGCCTCATCCAAAGTAGTTGCGCGCAACAATGGCCTGCGGCAATATACTCGGCTTCGGCGGTAGAAAGAGCTACGGAATTTTGCTTCTTTGAAGCCCAAGACACCAAGGATCTTCCCAAGAACTGGCAAGTCCCCAATGTGCTCTTTCTATTAATTTTACACCCTGCCCAATCGGCATCCGAATAACCAATTAAATCAAATGTGGATCCCCTAGGATACCAAAGCCCAAACTTAGGAGTATAAGTCAAATATCTCAAGATTCGTTTTATGGCCGTAAGGTGAGCTTCCTTAGGGTCGGCTTGGAATCTTGCACACATGCATACGGAAAGCATAATGTCCGGTCGAGATGCACATAAATAGAGTAATGAACCTATCATCGACCGGTATACCTTTTGATCTACGGATTTACCTTCCATGTCGAGGTCGAGATGTCCATTGGTTCCCATGGGTGTCTTGATGGGCTTGGCATCCTTCATCCCAAACTTGTTTAGAATGTCTTGAGTATACTTCATTTGGCTAATGAAGGTGCCCTCTTGGAGTTGCTTCACTTGAAATCCTAAGAAATACTTCAACTCCCCCATCATTGACATCTCGAATTTCTGTGTCATGATCCTACTAAATTCTTCACATGTAGATTCGTTAGTAGACCCAAATATAATATCATCAACATAAATTTGGCATACAAACAAATCATTGTCAAGAGTTTTAGTGAATAGAGTAGGATCGGCCTTTTCGACTTTGAAGCCATTAGCAATAAGGAAATCTCTTAGGCATTCATACCATGCTCTTGGGGCTTGCTTGAGCCCATAAAGTGCCTTAGAGAGCCTATAGACATGGTTAGGGTACTCACTGTCTTCAAAGCCGGGAGGTTGCTCAACATAGACTTCTTCCTTGATTGGTCCATTGAGGAAGGCACTCTTCACGTCCATTTGATAAAGCTTGAAGCCATGGTAAGTAGCATAGGCTAATAATATACGAATTGACTCAAGCCTAGCTACGGGTGCATAGGTTTCACCAAAATCCAAACCTTCAACTTGGGAGTATCCCTTGGCACATCGAGCTTTGTTCCTTGTCACCACACCATGCTCATCTTGCTTGTTGCGGAAGACCCATTTGGTTCCTATAACATTTTGATTAGGACGTGGAACTAAATGCCAAACCTCATTCCTAGTGAAGTTGTTGAGCTCCTCTTGCATTGCCACCACCCAATCCGAATCTTGAAGTGCTTCCTCTACCCTGTGTGGCTCAATAGAGGAAACAAAAGAGTAATGCTCACAAAAATGTGCAACACGAGATCTAGTGGTTACCCCCTTATGGATGTCATCGAGGATGGTGTCAACGGGGTGATCTCGTTGGATTGCTTGGTGGAATCTTGGGTGTGGCGGTCTTGGTTCTTCATCCTCCTTGTCTTGATCATTTGCATCTCCCCCTTGATCATTACCGTCACCTTGAGGTGGCTCATCTTTTTGATCTTCTACTTCATCAACTTGAGCCTCATCTTCATCTTAGGATGGTGGAGATGCTTGCATGGAGGAGGATGGTAGATCTTGTGCTTGAATGGGCTCTTCGGATTCCTTAGGACACACATCCCCAATGGACATGTTCCTTAGTGCGATGCACGGAGCCTCTTCATCTAATTCATCAAGATCAACTTGCTCTACTTGAGAGCTGTTAGTTTCATCAAACACAACGTCACAAGAAACTTCAACTAGTCCTGAGGACTTGTTAAAGACTCTATATGCCCTTGTGTTTGAATCATATCCTAGTAAAAAGCCTTCTACAGTCTTAGGAGCAAATTTAGATTTTCTACCTCTTTAACAAGAATAAAGCATTTGCTACCAAAGACTCTAAAATATGAAATATTGGGCTTTTTACCGGTTATTAGTTCATATGATGTCTTCTTGAGGATTCGGTGTAGATACAACCGGTTGATGGCGTAGCAGGCGGTGTTGACCGCCTCGGCCCAAAACCGATCCGTAGTCTTGTACTCATCAAGCATGGTTCTTGCCATGTCCAATAGAGTTCTATTCTTCCTCTCCACTACACCATTTTGTTGTGGCATGTAGGGAGAAGAGAACTCATGCTTGATGCCCTCCTCCTCAAGGAAGCCTTCGATTTATGAATTCTTGAACTCTGTCCCATTATCGCTTCTAATTTTCTTGATCCTTAAGCCGAACTCATTTTGAGCCCGTCTCAAGAATCCCTTTAAAGTCTCTTGGGTTTGTGATTTTTCCTGCAAAAAGAACACCCAAGTGAAGCAAGAATAGTCATCCACAATAACTAGACAGTACTTACTCCCGCCGATGCTTATGTAAGCAATCGGGCCGAATAGATCCATGTGTAGGAGCTCCAGTGGCCTGTCAGTCGTCATGATGTTCTTATGCGGATGATGAACACCAACTTGCTTCCCTGCTTGGCATGCGCTACAAATCTTGTCTTTCTCAAAATGTACATTTGTTAATCCTAAAATGTGCTCTCCCTTTAGAAGCTTATGAAGATTCTTCATTCCAACATGGGCTAGTCGGCGGTGCCAGAGCCAACCCATGTTAGTCTTAGCAATTAAGCAAGTGTCGAGTTTAGCTCTATCAAAATCTACCAAGTATATCTGACCCTCTAACACTCCCTTAAATGCTATTGAATCATCACTCCTTCTAAAGACAGTGACACCTACATCAGTAAATAGACAGTTGTAGCCCATTTGACATAATTGGGAAACGGAAAGCAAGTTGTAATCTAAAGAATCTACAAGAAAAACATTGGAAATAGAATGGTCAGGAGATATAGCTATTTTACCCAAACCTTTGACCAAACCTTGGTTTCCATCCTCGAATGTGATAGCTTGTTGGGGATCTTTGTTTTTCTCATAAGAGGAGAACATCTTCTTCTCCCCTGTCATATGGTTTGTGCACCCGCTGTCGATGATCCAACTTGAGCCCCCGGATGCATAAACCTACAAAACAAGTTTAGTTCTTGATTTTAGGTACCCAAACAGTTTTGGGTCCTTTGACATTAGAAACAAGAACTTTGGGTACCCAAACACAAGTCTTTGCTCCCTTGTGTTTGCCCCTAGCATATTTGGCAACTACTTTGCCAGATTTGTTAGTCAAAACATACGATGCATCAAAAGTTTTAAATGAAACATTGTGATCATTTGATGCAATAGGAGCTTTCCTCTTAGGCAATTTAGCACGGGTTGATTGCCTAGAGCTAGATGTCTCACCCTTATACTTAAAAGCATGATTAGGGCCAGAGTGAGACTTCCTAGAATGAATTCTCCTAATTTTGCTCTCGGGATAACCGGCAGGGTACAAAATGTAACCCTCGTTATCCTGAGGCATGGGAGCCTTGCCCTTAACAAAATTTGACAATCTTTTAGGAGGGGCATTAAGTTTGACATTGTCCCCTTTTTGGAAGCCAATGTCATCCTTGATGCCTAGGCGTCTCCCACTATAGAGCATGCTTCTAGCAAATTTAAACTTTTCATTTTCTAAGTCATGCTCATTTATTTTAGCATTAAGTTGAGCTATGTGATCATTTTGTTTCTTAATTAAAGCTAGATGGTCATGGATAGCATCAACATTAATGTCTCTACATCTAGTGCAAATGGAAGTATGCTCAACGGTAGATGTAGAGGGTTTGCAAGATTTTAATTCTACAACCTTAGCATGCAATATATCATTTTCACTTCTAAGGTTAGAAATAGTAACATTGCAAACATCTAAATCCTTAGCCTTAGCAATCAATTTTTCATTTTCAGTTCTAAGGCTATCAAGAGAAACATTCAATTCACCAATCTTAGCAAGTAAATCAACATTATTATCTCTAAGATTGGGAATTGAAACATTATAAACATTAGAATTAACCTTAGCAATAAGTTTAGCATTTTCATTTCTAAGGTTGGCAATTAAATCATGGCATGTGCTTAACTCACTAGTTAATTTCTCACATTTTTCAACTTCCAGAGCATATGCATTTTTAACCTTAACATGGTTTTTGTTTTCCTTGATTAGAAAGTCCTCTTGGGTGTCCAAGAGTTCATCCTTCTCATGGATGGCACTAATTAGTTCATTTAGTTTTTCTTTTTGTTGCATGTTGAGGTTAGCAAAAAGAGTACGCAAATTATCCTCCTCATCACTAGCATTATCATCACTAGAGGACTCATATTTAGTGGAGGATTTGGATTTAACCTTCTTCTTTTTGCCGTCCTTTGCCATGAGGCACTTGTGGCCGACGTTGGGGAAGAGGAGTCCCTTGGTGACGGCGATGTTGGCGGCGTCCTCGTTGGAGGAGGAGTCGGTGGAGCTCTCGTCGGAGTCCCACTCCCGGCAAACATGGGCATCGCCGCCCTTCTTCTTGTAGTACCTCTTCTTCTCCTTTCTTCTCCCCTTCTTGTCGTCGCCCCTGTCACTATCACTAGATAATGGACATTTAGCAATGAAATGACTGGGCTTACCACATTTGTTGCAAACTTTCTTGGAGCGGGACTTGTAGTCTTTCCCCCTCCTTTGCTTGAGGATTTGGCGGAAGCTCTTGATGATGAGAGCCATCTCCTCATTGTCGAGCTTAAAGGTGTCAATTGGTTGTCTACTTGATGTAGACTCCTCCTTTTTCTCCTCCGTCGCCTTGAATGCAACCGGTTGTGCTTTGGGCGCGGAGGGGCCATCTAGCTCGATGATCTTCTTTGAGCCTTTGATCATGAACTCAAAGCTCACAAAATTACCTATTACTTCCTTGGGAGTCATTTGTGTATATCTAGGATTTCCTCGAATTAATTGAACTTGCGTAGGGTTAAGAAAAACGAGGGATCTTAGAATAACCTTGACCATCTCATGGTCATCCCATTTGGTGCTCCCGAGGTTGCGCACTTGGTTCACCAAGGTCTTCAAGCGGTTGTACATGGCTTGAGGGTCCTCGCCTTGGTTGAGTCGGAATCGACCGAGCTCCCCCTCGATCGTCTCCCGCTTGGTGATTTTGGTCACCTCGTCTCCTTCGTGCGCGGTCTTGAGTACGTCCCAAATTTCCTTCGCACTCTTTAACCCTTGCACCTTATTATACTCCTCTCGACTTAGAGAGGCGAGGAGTATAGTGGTGGCTTGGGAGTTAAAGTGGTGGATTTGGGCCACTTCGTCGGAGTCGTAGTCTTCATCCCCTACGGATGGTACCTGTACACCAAACTCAACAACATTCCAAATGCTTGTGTGGAGTGAGGTTAGATGATGCCTCATTTTGTCACTCCACATATTATAATCTTCACCGTCAAAAACTGGTGGTTTGCCTAATGGAACGGAGAGTAAAGGAGTACGCTTTGAAATACGGGGGTAGCGTAGGGGAATCTTACTATACTTCTTGCGCTCATGGCGCTTAGAAGTAAGGGACGGCGCGTCGGAGCCGGAGGTGGAAGGCGATGAAGAATCGGTCTCGTAGTAGACCACCTTCCTCATCTTCTTTTTCTTGTCGCCACTCCGATGCGACTTGTGGGAAGAGGATTTCTTCTCCTTCCCCTTCCCCTTGTTGCGGGACTCTTCCGATGAAGCCTTCCCGTGGCTTGTAGTGGGCTTGTCGCCGGTCTCCATCTCCCTCTTAGCGTGATCTCCCGACATCACTTTGAGCGGTTAGGCTCTAATGAAGCACCAGGCTCTGATACCAATTGAAAGTCGCCTAGAGGGGGGGTGAATAGGGCGAAACTGAAATTTACAAAGTTAATCACAGCTACAAGCCGGGTTAGCGTTAGAAATATAATGCGAGTCCGAGAGAGGGCGTAAAAACAAATCGCAAGCGAATAAAGAAGTGAGACACAAGGATTTGTTTTACTGAGGTTCGGTTCTCTCAAACCTACTCCCTGTTGAGGTGGTCACAAAGACCGGGTCTCTTTCAACCCTTTCCCTCTCTCAAACGGTCCCTCGGACCGAGTGAGCTTCTCTTCTCAATCAAACGGGAACCAAACTTCCCCGCAAGGACCACCACACAATTGGTGTCTCTTGCCTTGATTACAATTGAGATGATCGCAAGAAAGAATGAGAAAAAGAAGCAATCCAAGCGCAAGAGCTCAAATGAACACAACAATCACTCTCTCTAATCACTAAAGCTTTGAGTGGAATTGGGAGAGGATTTCATCTCTTTGGTGTGTCTAGAATTGAATGCTAGAGCTCTTGTAAGTAGTTGAAGGTGGAAAACTTGGATGCTATTGAATGTGGGGTGGTTGGGGTATTTATAGCCCCAACCACCAAACGTGGCCGTTGGGAGACTGTCTGTCGCATGGCGCACCGGACAGTCCGGTGCGCCACCGGACACTGTCCGGTGCGCCAGCCACGTCACCTAGCCGATGGGTTCCGACCGTTGGAGCTCTGTCTTGTGGGCCCGCCTGGCTATCCGGTGGCGCACCGGATAGGCCCTGTAGGCTGTCCGGTGTACCACCCGCGCGTGCTCTGCTCCTCTGCGCGCGCTGGCGCACATTTAATGCGTTGCAGTCGACCGTTGTGCGCGAAGTAGTCGTTGCTCCACTGGCACACCGGACGGTCCGGTGAATTATAGCGGAGCGGATTCCCGAAGCTGGCGAGTTTAGAGTCGCTCTCCCCTGGGGCACCAGACACTGTCCGGTGGTGCACCGGACAGTCCGGTGAATTATAGCGAAGCGCCTCTGAGATTTCCCGAAGGTGAAGAGTTCAGCTTGGAGTCCCCTGGTGCACCGGACACTGTCCGGTGCGCCAGACCAGGGCAGCCTTCGGTTGTCCCTTGCTCTCTTTGTTTGAACCCATTCTTGGTCTTTTTATTGACTTTTTGTGAACCTTTGGCACCTGTAGAACTTATAGACTAGAACAAACTAGTTAGTCCAATTATTTGTGTTGGGCAATTCAACCACCAAAATTAATTAGAAAATAGGTGTAAGCCTAATTCCCTTTCAGTCGCTTCTAATCTTTTTTATCCTTCAGCCAAACTCATTTTGAGCTCGTCTCAAGAATCCTTTTAAAGTCTCTTGGGTTTGAGATTTATCCTACAAAAAGAATACCCAAGTGAAGCGAGAATAGTCATCCATAATTACAAGACAGTACTTACTCCTTCTGATGCTTATGTAAGCTATCGGGCCAAATAGATCCATGTGGAGTAGCTCGAGTGGCCTGTCTGTTGTCATGATGTTTTTATGTGGATGATGGGCACCAACTTGCTTTCCTGCTTGACATGCGCTACAAACCTTATCTTTCTCAAAATGAACATTTGTTAGTCCCAAAATGTGCTCTCCCTTTAGAAGCTTGTGAAAATTCTGTTAGAAATATAATCATAGAGATGAGCATATTTCTTTGTATCCATGATATATATATTGCTTAATTGAATATCCATGGAAAGCACCTTGTACTGATTAGCAATTATGTGAATTGTTTGTGAGATTCTTTACTTATATGGTTATTCTAAATGATGTCCCTAGTCAGAGTTGATGACTAGCACATGTATTAGTTGATGACTACATTTCACAAGTCATGAACATGGAGATGTTAAACTAATAATGTGGGCGCATGTATGACATGAGGCTGGACCGACCCAACGTGAGATATTGTAATATAGTTCTCTTTTTGCAACATGAATATTGTATCCTTAGACCTGAGATTGTCGCATGTTCTCAAGATGTGAATTGACTTACTTAGGGACTATCAAACGTTATTCCGTAACTGGGTAGTTATAAAGGTAGTTTTGGGTTTGTCAGGAAGCATGCTGTGAGGCATGGTCAGTCAAAATGGAATTTGTCCCTCTCTTTGTGAGAGAGATATCTCTGGGCCCCTCGAGTGATTGGATCAAGAAATGCATGGCCGTGCTAGGGTTAAGAGTTAACCATTGAAAGGATTCCAATTCACAGTATCGAGAAAGAGAGGTCAGCTTAGAGCCAGACCAAATATCGTGAGACAAAGGGAACAGCATGTACGTAATGTTGCAATGGTTCGTCTGATATGATCTTTACGTGCGCATAGGAGTTGACATGTCTTGCTAGAGGCCGCTGTCAATTATTGGGCCAAGTAAGAGTACTCGGGCTATGTCTATTTGTACGTGAACCTATAGGGTCACACACTTAAGGGGAAGGAAGCCTAACTCGGATTAGATCCGAAATTAGACTGGGTTTTAGGGTTACTGATGAGCCTCGGTGTCAGAAGCCCACCATAACGCCTATATAATGAGGGGCGGGGGCGCGGTTAGGCTAACCCTAATTCGCCACCAGAAAACGAGTAGCCGCTCGCCTCTCGCCCTCGCCAAGCCGCCGTCGTGAACCTAGCAGTTCGGTACGCGGCGCTTCCTCCCTGTACGTGTGGATACCTCGGAGGTGCTGCATCTGGAGCACTAGGACGAACCGTGTGAGGACGTGAAGGACGCCGACGACTGCACGGCACTGCTCGACGCGTTCGTCTACATCGAGACGTCTTCCGCTGCTCTGTGCGTCTAGTGGTAATTCCATGACCTATAACCGCAGTAGTTCTTGGTTTTATGGGGTTGAAAATTTTGTTTTGCGCTAGCGTAGCCTCCCCGTAATCCTACAGTGGTATCAGAGCCAAGTTTCTGCGTAGTTTTAGGTCTGGATCTAGGTTCATGAGATGGATCTACTTGATGCACGGTTTGATTAGATCAATTGGTTATAAAGGGTTGAAGTAGATTACATCGGATATGACTGAAGAGATTAGTTCGTCCTTCTCTGTTATGTGCGCGACTTGCCCCTACCGGCTGGAATCACCATCGGGGCTAACTGCATACACAACCAGCAGATTGACGTAACAGATCGACGTCATGAGTGTAATCTTCTTCGGGTCGAAAGTCTCGGATTTGGGTTGATTTGATCAACCGCATGAGATTTTCAGTGGAATTTCCATACATACGATGCATGGGACCGCCGTGGCTATCTGCTGTAGTGGCGAACATATAGAAACGTGTTGGTCTAACCTGTTTTTGCAGGACATCTTGTGATCGGTATGGCTATTGTGTGTATATGATGCATATTAATGAATTATTCATGATCTGCGTGTCGTGACCAGGGCAATACGGCTGGAGCCACATGTATTGTCCAAATTTAATGTAATGACATGCGTGTCAACATGTGATGATCCAAAGCGTATATGTAATTTGTTTACCAGCATACATTAGATAGGTCTTGAAGGACTCATCACCTGAAGGATGGCATACCTATATCATGGAGATGGAGATCATCGTGATGGACAGATTATTGGAGATGGGGATCACCATGTGACAGCAAGCCATACCGAATCACAACTGTTGTGTGAATGCCATTCTTAATGTTCTACTTGTTCATATTGCATATATGTCCTTGTGTGCGATGATATAAGTAGGATGATCCCTCATAAATGTTTAAGCTTAAATGCCTCTCCAAACCTTGCACTATTATAAGTCTTGTACAATTGGTGGTGGGTCTATGAAATTAGGGTGCCACCAGTTTTCCTTGACTAGATAGGTTTGTATTGGATACGAACTGCAGAAAGGGTTGGTTAACTTAAACAAAGTCAGCTTAATGGTTAAGGACTTTGGGGCATAAGGTTGGGAGCCGAGACATAGAGATGTCACCCAATAACAGAAGTCATATATATGATATGATTAGCAAGGAGTTGCTTATCGATCTACCTTGTCTTCTAGCGGTGATGCTAAAGCTCACTAGTAGACTTGTTAGTTGTGGGTTCTGAATCACTAAGTATCAATCGAGGGATATTGATTTTAGTGGGAGTAGACTATTAAATGTTTAATATGATTTACTCTGTCATGGATATTTTTGTCTTAGTATTTTGCATTATTTTGTTGTAGATAAATGGCACCTAGCACACCAACATTTACTTTGCGATCAATTCTTGAAAAGGATAAGTTAAATGGAACAAACTATACGGATTGGATCCGTAACCTGAGAATTGTTCTCAGGGCTGAAAAAAGGAAGACGTTCTAGACACCCCACTGCCAGAGGATCCTGGTAAAAATGCAACTGCTGCAGCTAAAACCGCTTACAAGAAAGCAATGGATGCTAATCTTGAAGTGAGTTGCCTAATGCTTGCTTGCATGGAGCCTGAGCTACAGATGCAGTTTGAGACAAACCATGAGGCGCACGTGTAACACCTCAAAATCATATTTTTGGGATTTAAAAAAAATCCTCTACGGATTTTTTTTAAAAACAAATGTCTTTTAATCAAGGTTATAAATTAAAACTATTTTCCTAAAAGTTAAATGAATGTTAAATATAAAAAAATTTGGCTATGTGTTTGAATTATTTTCTTGAATAATTATTATGGCAAAACATATTACATGAATTACTCCTACTGAGTTATATGTATTGTTTGAAGCAATTACTTAAATGAATAATGTATAGGTTGCATTCGCCAAAATAAATAATATATAAATGAAATATATAACTTTGCACACATGCTGGATTCTTTGAATGTTGCATTTATAGTTGAATTGTTAAAAAACTAATTTGAATTTGAATTATGAAAACTAAAATAGAAATAGAATAAAACAAAAAAAAGAATAGAGAACGCTATCTCACCTGACACCATGCGGCTAACTACTCTCCTAGACGCCATACCGGCCCACGTTTCCCTCCATTTTTTTTCTTCTATTTATTTATTTTCTAGCCGCAAATTACATCACACTTATGTCAGCAATGTGGCACTTACGTGTGGGCCAACTGGCATCATGCATTCAGTTCTTCTCAGAATCGCTACGTACCGGTCCCGCCTGAGGCTGTCTCCAGCAGGAGACTGTAAAGGGTCCTGTACTCTAAATATAGAGGACGGTCAGGTCCTTTATCCCTCCAGCAAGGAACTCTAAAGCGTCCTCTAAAATTTAGAGGATGGCATGCGTCCCCTACCTGTAGAGGGTACTCTATACACTGCACATGCGTGTCAGAGTTTTTTGTGTCTGTACGTTTACGTGGTGACGAGTAGTAAAAAATAATATACAATGTCAAATCTAGTACACTGTTGATATAGAGGATGGAATTTAGGGGATATTGTTGGAGATGAAGAAGATATAGAGTACAGAATCTTTTAGAGAGTGCTGTAAAGGACAAAGAATATTCCTTTAGGGGATAAAATTTAGGGGACGTTGCTGGAGACAGTCTGATGACTCGATCCTTCTTCATGTCATGAGCGTCTCCCAGGCTTGTAACAGACTCTCCTACACCGCCGCACCGTCCGCTGCAATTGGATCTGCCGAACGTCCTCCTAGGAATCAGGCTTTGCCTGCGGAGGAGGCCTATAAAGAAAAGTGGAACCTTGTTGTCGCCTCCCTATCTCGTTATTACTCCTCTAGCCACAGCCGAGAACCTGGAAGCCGCACATTCACCTCGCTCTGTCAGCAGCGCAAACCGAAATTGAGAATCTGATGCGCTTCGCGGGAGGGAGGACGTGATTGCAGCCGTCATCCAGGTACGAAGCCCTTGCACCCATCCCGTGCGTGCGATCAGCTGCTCGCCTACACAGCTATGGCGGCGCCTGACGCCTAGCTCCACCCCTGTAGATGCATCGCAATGGTCGAGTCCCTCTCCAGCGCATGCACAGTCCGTTCGGCAAACCCCGCTCTACCCCCAGCCGGCGAGCTGCCGCCGTCCGATATAGCCAGCCCGACCTGTGTGTCCGCCCGCCCACCATCTACGTTGGAAAGAAAACCATCTGTGTTGTTTAGAGAGGAGGAACTACGGATGGACCGTACCCCTTCACACATGCACACCCATGTACGTGATTAGATTGTGGCTAGGAAATTAAAATAATATCACACATGCATCTGTGATTAGATTGTTGGCTAGACAATAAGATCACAGCATGTCGTCTATAATTCGTGAAATATTATTTACTTAATATATTTGGATTTAGATCCATTTCAACCCGTTACAGTTGCGTTAAGTTTGTAATAATATCGTCTACGTGTTAGAAACATTATTTGTCACGACGCGTTTTTGATTAATTAATTAATTAATTGTTCATCCGATGATTATTAAAATGGCGATTTAGTTAAAACTAAGTTATAGTTTTAATTTGCGCTTTTACAAATATATGTTAATGTGGTTAATGTCTACTCTAATATTTTTTTATTAAAACTTATTTAGTATAAACACGATATCTGTTAGTGATTCTCGTGTGTTGCGCTCGGCGTCGTCACGCTGTTCGCGCATGTTGCCGCGCATCGTTCACACGTATCACGTGCTGTCCGAGCCTGATATTAAATTGTTTCGCCATATCATTCATGTTAGATAATTAATTACTTGCTTAGTTGTCAACTATTAAATTAACAAATCAATCGACTCAAATTTATAATTTAAATTTATATTTTATAAATACATGTTAATATGAATGTACCAAACTGAGAGTTCTAATCAATACTCACTTAGCGTAAATGTGGTACCTTCTCAACTGTAACTCCGATCTTAGTAGTTCTCGATCCCACGATCTCGTAGCAACGCGTAGATTATTATTATTCAGTTTGTACTTATGTTTGGTGTGATGTTAATTTTGTCTATACCATGTCTATTTGTATTGCTACGACTAGCAGTGAGGTCACGAGGATCGGAAGAATCACCCTGGTAACTGGAATCTCAAGTGCCAGGCAAGTTGTGCCCTTGATCACTTACTTTCCCAGCCATGTTCTTATTAATTTTAATGATCTGCATAGGCTAATTTTGATGGGAGCCTTTATGTTACCCCAGTTTTGATTACCTCTATACCTTGTTCACCCCTGAAATATTTTTGGGTAGTACTTGCTATTGCTTTATGTGGATTGGGTATGGAGATACACTATTCATGATTATTCTGTTATTATCTTGTTATTATTGCTGTTCATGTTAAGATCATTAAATTAATGGGAACATGGAGCGACCACCCGGGAAAACAGTGCTACCACAAGGGTTTAATGGGACGCCCTTGGCTGATTAACTAGAAAAGCTAGTGGAGGGCTACCTTACCCGAAAGGGGCAAGGGCAGTAGGGGAGTGGTCAGTGTAGGGAGGTCCTTGTTTGATTTTGCTGCGATGGCGGTCGGCAAGAACCCTGCACTGGAGCTTTCTATAAACTGTAGCGGGTAGTTTGAAGCTAGTGGAACTTTGTAAAGGCCTCGTAGTGTTACCCTGCCTCGCTTCCTTGGTAGAGGTGTATGGGATTCATGACCCCTTGGCAGATGGGTAACACGGCTTGTGGGTAAAGATGCGCAACCTCTGCAGAGTGTAAAACTAGTATACTAGCCGTGCTCACGGTCAAGAGCGGCTCGGACCCTCACATGATTAATTATGGAACTTAAATTCAATTTGACATTTGCATCGCATTTGGGATTATTTTACTATTACTGTTCTTTATTATTATTAAGGTTTGGTATTTACTTACACTTAGTAATTGCTAATAAAATTTTGACCAACTTATAAAAGCAATGCTCGGCCTTAGCCTCTATTTCATTGATCAGCCTTACACTACATGAACTCCCACCTTTGGTGAGTTCATGCCACATTATTCCCCACGACTTGTTGAGCTATGAACGTATGTGAGCTCACTCTTGCTGTCTCACACCCCCCCCCACAGGAGAAGAATAGGTGGTCGAAGAGGAGCCGCCTAACACTGAGGCATTCGACTTGATCTAGGTGGCGTTTCTCAGTCGACATTTGCGCCGACGATCCTTAGTTCGTTTTATATTTATCTTTATTTTGTAATAAGTCTTCCGCTATGTAATAAGTACTCTGATGTTTTATGACATTTATCTCTATACACTCTGTTATTATATATGTTGTCTTCTTGGCGCATGTATGAGATGCACCCGGCTTTGTCCTTTAAAACCGGGTGTTACAGAAGTGGTATCAGAGGAAATGTTGACTGTAGGACGAAACTTAGATAGAAATGGATAAAGCCCTTACCTACTTACCTTACTCTGATTCTTTCTACACTTATCTTGATCCTGTCTCACCTTCTACTGTTCTACTCTGATCATTCTTACCTTTTCTACTCTTAGACAAGATGGATTTCAAACCTTGGAATCTCTATCCCTATGACATTTTAAGAGATAGGAGGCCTAAGACAAAAAAATCAAAACTATTTTCTCTATTTAAAAATGTTGGTTGATTGTTCTGATGATCAGTGCCTGATTTGCTTCTTTGATTGATTGAAATAGTATAGATGGGCATTTTAGCATGTACCACTATAAGGTATTGTATTAGCTTTAGTAGGTGACACACTAATCTACTTAGCTAATAAGTCCCCCAAAGTAACATGATTGTAATTACTGCCTTGTCTACTGCTCTTTCTTACCTTATGTATCTAACTCAGATGGTCAATACCAGGAAAGATTATCACGCAACAGCAAACAGAAATGAATCCTCCAAATCCTCCACCCGTTGAAATCGATCAAGTGATTGCAGCCCAAAGGCTGGTAATACAACAATTGACAGACATGGTGACCGAAATGCAAAACCAGATAAGACAAGAACGCGAGGAAATACGTCAGGCCCGTCTGGAGATACATCAAGAAATAAGGCAATCACGGTTGGAGAGACAACGACAACAACCACCATCTCCACCACCACCAGCTCCACCAAGCTACATAAACATATATATAAATTACTACTATTTGTAAGATCTACATGTTCCTTTAGTTAGTATTCGGTATGATACTATTTTAGGAGGAATAAAAAGGTCTATTTGACCCCATGTGTTGCTAATAAAATTATGCGTCATGCTGAGATTTTGGTTTGTGCATATGTGTTGGACAATATGAGAAAGCTCATGAGAGTAATTACACCTAAAGGGCCTGTTGAGGCGAATCAAATGACACGTAGATTGACATTGACCATTATGGATAGAGAATTTGGAGCTACTGCTATAACATTAGAGTCAAGCAGTATAGATCTGATCCTTGGTATGTCACGGCTGGGTCAGGCGAGGCGGAGATCGCCGTCTTCCGGGACTTAGCCCGAGTCCGAGCCCTAGGTCGGGCGGAGTTCGCCGTCTTCCGGGACTTAGCCCGAGTCCGAGCCCTGGGTCGGGCGAAGCGGAGTTCGTCGTCTTCTGGGGCCGAGCCCAAGTCCGAGCCCTGGGTCGGGCGAAGCGGAGCTTCCTATGGTGCCTCCGGCAGGGCCTGACTGCCTGTCAGTCTTACTCTGTCCAGTGGCACTGCAGTCGGAGTGGCGCAGGCGGCGCTGTCCTTCTGTCAGGCCGGTCAGTGGAGCGGCGAAGTGACGGCGGTCACTTCGGCTCTGCCGGCTGGGGGGCGCGCGTCAGGATAAGGGTGTCAGGCGACCTTTGCATTAAATGCTCCTGCGACTTGGTCGGTCGGTGCGGCGATTTGGTCAGGGTTGCTTCTTAGCGAAGGCAGGGCCTCGGGCGAGCCGGGAATACGTTCGCCACTGAAGGGGGGCCTCGGGCGAGACGGAAATCCTCCGGGGTCGGCTGCCCTTGTCCGAGGCTAGGCTCGGGCGAGGCGTGATCGTGTCCCTCGAAAGGACTGATCTCTGACTTAATCGCACCCATCAGGCCTTTGCAGCTTTGTGCTGATGGGGGTTACCAGCTGAGAATTAGGAGCCTTGAGGGTACCCCTAATTATGGTCCCCGACAAGAAGCAAACAACCAAACAAAATCGGACTAATCCTATTTAACTCTTAGCCACCTACTAAACTAGTGGCTCTACCTATTTGTCACATACAAATCTGTCTTAACCACATGTTCCTATCTCGGAAGAAAGACACCAAGGTCTAAAAAGAAGAGCTCAACTTCGACAAGGGAGGAGATGAGTCAAATCCAACTTCAAGAGGAATCAAGATCCACAGCTCAGGATGAAGACTTTCCTTATTATACTCTTCCTTGCCACGACCTATACTTGCTATAACAGTACCTCATCTGATCTAATAAGATGGCTAGGCATACTTTGTCCATATTTTCCCAATCATCTACTAGCTAGTATTTAAGAACTTGGAACAAAACTTTTGGTCCCTAAACCATATGGGAAACTAAATTTTAAACCAGACTCGTTACGTCCCTTTTCTTACAAATCTCGAGGACGAGATTATTTTTAAGGGGGGTAGAATTTGTAACACCTCAAAATCATATTTTTGGGATTTAAAAAAAATCCTCTACGGATTTTTTTAAAAACAAATGTCTTTTAATCAAGGTTATAAATTAAAACTATTTTCCTAAAAGTTAAATGAATGTTAAATATAAAAAAATTTGGCTATGTGTTTGAATTATTTTCTTGAATAATTATTATGGCAAAACATATTACATGAATTACTCCTACTGAGTTATATGTATTGTTTGAAGCAATTACTTAAATGAATAATGTATAGGTTGCATTCGCCAAAATAAATAATATATAAATGAAATATATAACTTTGCACACATGCTGGATTCTTTGAATGTTGCATTTATAGTTGAATTGTTAAAAAACTAATTTGAATTTGAATTATGAAAACTAAAATAGAAATAGAATAAAACAAAAAAAAGAATAGAGAACGCTATCTCACCTGACACCATGCGGCTAACTACTCTCCTAGACGCCATACCGGCCCACGTTTCCCTCCATTTTTTTTTCTTCTATTTATTTATTTTCTAGCCGCAAATTACATCACACTTATGTCAGCAATGTGGCACTTACGTGTGGGCCAACTGGCATCATGCATTCAGTTCTTCTCAGAATCGCTACGTACCGGTCCCGCCTGAGGCTGTCTCCAGCAGGAGACTGTAAAGGGTCCTGTACTCTAAATATAGAGGACGGTCAGGTCCTTTATCCCTCCAGCAAGGAACTCTAAAGCGTCCTCTAAAATTTAGAGGATGGCATGCGTCCCCTACCTGTAGAGGGTACTCTATACACTGCACATGCGTGTCAGAGTTTTTTGTGTCTGTACGTTTACGTGGTGACGAGTAGTAAAAAATAATATACAATGTCAAATCTAGTACACTGTTGATATAGAGGATGGAATTTAGGGGATATTGTTGGAGATGAAGAAGATATAGAGTACAGAATCTTTTAGAGAGTGCTGTAAAGGACAAAGAATATTCCTTTAGGGGATAAAATTTAGGGGACGTTGCTGGAGACAGTCTGATGACTCGATCCTTCTTCATGTCATGAGCGTCTCCCAGGCTTGTAACAGACTCTCCTACACCGCCGCACCGTCCGCTGCAATTGGATCTGCCGAACGTCCTCCTAGGAATCAGGCTTTGCCTGCGGAGGAGGCCTATAAAGAAAAGTGGAACCTTGTTGTCGCCTCCCTATCTCGTTATTACTCCTCTAGCCACAGCCGAGAACCTGGAAGCCGCACATTCACCTCGCTCTGTCAGCAGCGCAAACCGAAATTGAGAATCTGATGCGCTTCGCGGGAGGGAGGACGTGATTGCAGCCGTCATCCAGGTACGAAGCCCTTGCACCCATCCCGTGCGTGCGATCAGCTGCTCGCCTACACAGCTATGGCGGCGCCTGACGCCTAGCTCCACCCCTGTAGATGCATCGCAATGGTCGAGTCCCTCTCCAGCGCATGCACAGTCCGTTCGGCAAACCCCGCTCTACCCCCAGCCGGCGAGCTGCCGCCGTCCGATATAGCCAGCCCGACCTGTGTGTCCGCCCGCCCACCATCTACGTTGGAAAGAAAACCATCTGTGTTGTTTAGAGAGGAGGAACTACGGATGGACCGTACCCCTTCACACATGCACACCCATGTACGTGATTAGATTGTGGCTAGGAAATTAAAATAATATCACACATGCATCTGTGATTAGATTGTTGGCTAGACAATAAGATCACAGCATGTCGTCTATAATTCGTGAAATATTATTTACTTAATATATTTGGATTTAGATCCATTTCAACCCGTTACAGTTGCGTTAAGTTTGTAATAATATCGTCTACGTGTTAGAAACATTATTTGTCACGACGCGTTTTTGATTAATTAATTAATTAATTGTTCATCCGATGATTATTAAAATGGCGATTTAGTTAAAACTAAGTTATAGTTTTAATTTGCGCTTTTACAAATATATGTTAATGTGGTTAATGTCTACTCTAATATTTTTTTATTAAAACTTATTTAGTATAAACACGATATCTGTTAGTGATTCTCGTGTGTTGCGCTCGGCGTCGTCACGCTGTTCGCGCATGTTGCCGCGCATCGTTCACACGTATCACGTGCTGTCCGAGCCTGATATTAAATTGTTTCGCCATATCATTCATGTTAGATAATTAATTACTTGCTTAGTTGTCAACTATTAAATTAACAAATCAATCGACTCAAATTTATAATTTAAATTTATATTTTATAAATACATGTTAATATGAATGTACCAAACTGAGAGTTCTAATCAATACTCACTTAGCGTAAATGTGGTACCTTCTCAACTGTAACTCCGATCTTAGTAGTTCTCGATCCCACGATCTCGTAGCAACGCGTAGATTATTATTATTCAGTTTGTACTTATGTTTGGTGTGATGTTAATTTTGTCTATACCATGTCTATTTGTATTGCTACGACTAGCAGTGAGGTCACGAGGATCGGAAGAATCACCCTGGTAACTGGAATCTCAAGTGTCAGGCAAGTTGTGCCCTTGATCACTTACTTTCCCAGCCATGTTCTTATTAATTTTAATGATCTGCATAGGCTAATTTTGATGGGAGCCTTTATGTTACCCCAGTTTTGATTACCTCTATACCTTGTTCACCCCTGAAATATTTTTGGGTAGTACTTGCTATTGCTTTATGTGGATTGGGTATGGAGATACACTATTCATGATTATTCTGTTATTATCTTGTTATTATTGTTGTTCATGTTAAGATCATTAAATTAATGGGAACATGGAGCGACCACCCGGGAAAACAGTGCTACCACAAGGGTTTAATGGGACGCCCTTGGCTGATTAACTAGAAAAGCTAGTGGAGGGCTACCTTACCCGAAAGGGGCAAGGGCAGTAGGGGAGTGGTCAGTGTAGGGAGGTCCTTGTTTGATTTTGCTGCGATGGCGGTCGGCAAGAACCCTGCACTGGAGCTTTCTATAAACTGTAGCGGGTAGTTTGAAGCTAGTGGAACTTTGTAAAGGCCTCGTAGTGTTACCCTGCCTCGCTTCCTTGGTAGAGGTGTATGGGATTCATGACCCCTTGGCAGATGGGTAACACGGCTTGTGGGTAAAGATGCGCAACCTCTGCAGAGTGTAAAACTAGTATACTAGCCGTGCTCACGGTCAAGAGCGGCTCGGACCCTCACATGATTACTTATGGAACTTAAATTCAATTTGACATTTGCATCGCATTTGGGATTATTTTACTATTACTGTTCTTTATTATTATTAAGGTTTGGTATTTACTTACACTTAGTAATTGCTAATAAAATTTTGACCAACTTATAAAAGCAATGCTCGGCCTTAGCCTCTATTTCATTGATCAGCCTTTGTAACACCCGGTTTTAAAGAACAAAGCCGGGTGCATCTCATACATGCGCCAAAGAAGACAACATATATAATAACAGAGTGTATAGAGATAAATGTCATAAAACATCAGAGTATTTATTACATAGCGGAAGACTTATTACAAAATAAAGATAAATGTAAAACGAACTAAGGATCGATGGCGCCAATGTCGACTGAGAAACGCCACCTAGATCAGATCGAACTCCTCAGTGTTAGGCGGCTCCTCTTCAACAACCTGTTCTTCTCCTGTGGGGGGGGTGTGAGACAGCAAGGGTGAGCTCACATACGATCATAGCTCAACAAGTCGTGGGGAATGATGTGACATGAACTCGCCAAAGGTGGGAGTTCATGAAGTGTAAGGCTGATCAATGAAATAAAGGCTGAAGCTGAGCATTGCTTTTATAAGTTGGTCAAAATTTTATTAGCAGTTACTAAGTGTAAGTAAATACCAAACCATAGTAATAATAAGTAAAGGTAATAATAAAATAATCCCAAATGCAATGAAATGACAGGTTAAGTTTAAGTTCCATAATTTAATCATGTGAGTGTCCGAGCCGCTCATGACCGTGAGCACGGCTAGTATACCAGTTTTACACTCTGCAGAGGTTGCGCATCTTTACCCACAAGTCGTGTTACCCATTTGCCACAGAGTTGATCAGACTCCATACACCTCTACCTAGGAAGCGAGGCAGGGTACCACTACGAGGCCTTTACAAAGTTCCACTAGCTTCAGACTACCCGCTACAGTTTATAGGAAGATCCAGTACAGGGTTCCTGGCTGACTGCCATCGCAGCAAAATCAACCAGGGACCTCCCCGCACTGACCTCTCCCCTACTGCCCTTGCCCCTTTCGGGTAAGGTAGCCCTCCCCTAGCTTTCCTAGTTAATCAGCCAAGGGCGTCCCATTAAACCCTTGTGGTAGCACTGTTTTCCCGGGTGGTTCTCCATGTTCCCATTAACATAATGATCTTAACATGAACAAGGAACAATAAAACAGATAACAATAAATGGTATAACAATGAGTGATGAATATCTTTATACCCAAATCCACATAAAGCAATAGCATGTACTACCCAAAACTTTAGTAGTAAAACCAGTGGTGAAGCAAGGTATAAAGATAGCCAAATCTAGGGTATCCTATTGGGTCCCAGCAAAATTATCCTATGCAGATCATTATGAATAATAAGAACATGAATGGGTAAAAGAAGTGATCAAGGGCACAACTTGCCTTCAACGAGCCCCTGCTCAGCTACTTCAACTTGTTGAAGCTCAGGTTCCACAGTGGGTTGCTCGTCTACTCGCATCAATGCAATACATACATGGCATAGCATAAATTAACATCACATCAATCATGCAAATAGAATATACAGTAATAAACTAGACATTAAAATAAGATCATAGGAACTGGAATTATTAAATTTAGAGTTATATATTTTAAGTTATGGATTTTCTAAGGTTTTATGTGCTTAATACAAGATTAAGTACTAAAATAATTCCAATGTGCTTTTCATGCCAAAACAGTGGCACAAATGGATAGACAATAATTTTATGAAATTTTAGGAACTGGAATGGTCTAATTTGGAGTTCATATGCATTTACTATGAATTAAACAAGTTTTAACATTTATTTATGCACAAAAATTAATTTCTGAATTTAATTTCTGATTTTTAAAGTTCTCTGGATCGGGCCTCAATTACAGGAAACTGCAGGGACTCTCGGGTAAGAAATCTACAGACTCAGTAAATTCTGGCGTGGACGGCGGGTTAATTTCCGCAAAGTCCAGGGACTCTTATGCAAAACGACCCGGCCGAAGGGGTATCGGCCGATCGTGGCCGTCGGATCGGCAACACAGCGCCCTGATTAGATCGCGCAGTTTATAACGTATATTTCATTTCGGCCGTTAGATCTAACATCTACGGATGAGAGCGATCCCGAGCCGATACAACCCTCATCGTCCGATCCCGATCGGATGGTCCTGGTTCAATACGACAAAACGTTACGCGCCGATTGATCTCCGCCGTCCAAGAAAAGATCAACGACCCAAACGTTGTCTTCCTCCCCCGAACACAGACGGCGGCACCGCGCGATAGACGCGGCGGCGCATCACCGGAGTAGCGCCCGATTGTGACTCATGCGCTAACACACCTATACGAAGGCAATTACAGAGGGTAGGAAAGCTAAGGTACGCAATGGGAAGGCACTCACCGGAGATTATGGTCCGAGCAGAGGTGTTTGCGGCGTGCGGCGGAGTCTGGCCACGGCGAGAAATTCAAGGCTCCACGACGGTCCTCCGATCGCGATACTTCTTGCCGGTGATCCCCACCCACCGAGGAATAATCCCGACACCACAATGGCCCCCAATCGACCGCACAGGCACGAGACCACGGCGGCGGACGTTGTCCGTGGGTAGCGGCGGCGCAGAGCTGGCGTGGAGTGGCGGTGGCAGAAGAACAGGAGGGGTAATGGGTGGAGAGAAGGATGCGGCTCGATTCCCTTTATGCGCCGGGTGGGTCAGCAACGGAATCCGAGGCTTGCGGATGGCGCGCGGGTTCGCCGGCGTTCGTTGCGGAGTTCGCTCGGTGAAGAAGGCACTGCCGTGGCGGTCCCACATGGCAGCGAGTCAAGTTCTGGGATCCAAGCCGCCCACTGACGTCTCGGCCCCGCGTATCGGCGAGTGAACCGAGCGCAGCGCGAGCGCGTGGAAGAGACTGGGCAGTGGGCCCCACTCGTCAGCGAGAGATAACGGGAGCGCGCGCGCGGGGTGGACTGGGCCGCGCGGCGTGATGTGCAGGTGGGCCGAAAGCTGTGCAGTTGGCCCATGTATCGTTTTTATTCTTTTCTTTTTTATATTTTCTGTTTTTCTTTCCTTTTTCTCCATTTTCTAATCCAATTTGGATTCAAGTCTTAAATTCAAACTTTGTGGCCATATTTACTCTATGTTTGTACAGTAAAAAGTAGTAGGCCTAAGAATATGTATATTTTTGTATTTCTATATCTTTCCTATTCTCCTTATTTTCAAACCCCTAAATTTTAATTTAGGGATCAATTCAACCTTTAGAATCATTGTTTTATTATTATTATTAACATTATTATTTTATTTAATGCACAAACAATAAAATTCCAACATGATGCAAATTTTTTATCATTTGTTGGAATTAAACTCTTAAATTTTGTGTAGGCTCTTTTCATGATGCAAATGAGACATACAAACTTGAGAATAACTCTCTATTATTCCTGGTATACAACTTGGAGTACTACAAATCCTACCCCCCTTAAAAATAATCTCGTCCTCGAGATTAAGAAGAACTAGGGAAAAGGTGGGGAAAATCTATACGAAGCTCTTCTTCTCTTTCCCAAGTTGCTTCATCTTCACCGTGGTGACTCCATTGAACTTTGCACATCTTTATCACCTTATTTCTTGTAACTCGAGTCAAAGTGTCCAAAATCTTGATAGGGTACTCAGCATAAGTCAAATCCTCTTGAACACTAAGGTCTTCCAGTGGTAACTGCTCCTCAGGTACCCTGAGGCACTTCTTTAGCTGAGACACATGAAACACATCATGTACATCTGACAGATGATCGGGTAACTCCAGTTGATATGCAACTTCACCCACTCGCTTTAAAATCAAGAAAGGTCCAATGAAGCGAGGGGACAACTTTCCTTTAACTTTAAATCTCCTCATACCACGAAGTGGTGACACCTTCAAGTAGACATGATCACCCTCCTTAAACTCCAGGAGTCTCCTTCTATTATCAGCATAGCTCTTTTGCCTTGATTGTGCAATTCTCAAATTTTCTCTTATCATTCGAACTTGCTCTTCTGCCTCTTGAATCAACTCAGGCCCAAAGAACTGTCTTTCTCCAGTCTGATCCCAATACAGGGGAGTCCTGCATTTCCTACCATACAAAGCCTCAAATGGTGACATCTTCAAACTGGCCTGGTAGCTATTATTATAAGAAAACTCAGCATATGGTAAACTCTTCTCCCAACTGCCACCATGTTTAAGAGCACAAGCTCTTAACATATCTTCCAGCACTTGATTAGTCCTCTCTGTCTGTCCATCAGTCTGGGGATGGTAGGCTGAACTAAAATTCAACTTTGTATCCAAGCTCTCATGCAACTTCTTCCAAAATCGAGAAGTAAACTGTGATCCTCGATCAGACACGATCTTCTTAGGCACTCCATGTAGACAAACTATCCGAGTCATATACAATTCTGCTAGCTTGGCTCCCGTGTAATTGGTCCTCACAGGTATGAAATGAGCCACCTTTGTCAATCTGTCCACAATTACCCAAATAGAGTCATATCCTGCTGGAGTGCGGGGTAGTCCAACAATAAAATCCATACCAATTTCTTCCCATTTCCACTCGGGTATCTTCAATGGGTGCAATAATCCAGCGGGTCTTTGATGTTCGGCCTTGACTCTTTGACATACATCACACTTAGCCACATGAGCAGCCACATCTCTTTTCAGTCCGTACCACCAATACTTTCGCTTCAAATCTTGATACATCTTAGTGCTTCCAGGGTGGATGGAGTAATCAGAATCATGAGCTTCTTTCAATATAGCCTCACGGAGGCTATCAATCTCCGGAACACATATCCGATCTTTGAACCATATGGTGCCTTGCTCGTCCTCCGTGAATTCCGGAACTCGACCATCCGTGATTAGATCCTTAATCTCTTGGATCTTAGCATCACCAACCTGACCTTTACGAATCTCTTGCTCCAAGGTAGGTTCCAACTCAATGGCAACTCCTTCAGTGTGAGTAACAATTCCCAGGTTGAGTCTCTCAAAATCTTTTGCTAATTCATCAGGTAGCTGGACAACGAAAGCGGAGTGAACATGCTCCTTCCGACTCAAGGCATCTGCAACCAAATTTGCCTTGCCTGGGTGATAGTGAATCTCCAAGTCATAATCCTTAATGAGCTCCAACCAACGGCGTTGCCTAAGGTTGAGATCCTTCTGAGTGAATATATACTTCAAACTCTTGTGATCCGTATATACTTGGCACTTAGTCCCCATAATGTAGTGTCTCCAAATCTTCAGTGCATGCACAACTGCAGCTAGTTCCAAGTCATGAGTGGGGTAGTTCAATTCATGCTTCCTCAACTGACGAGATGCATAGGCAATCACATGTCCTTCTTGCATAAGCACACATCCAAGTCCTTGGCCACATGCATCACAATAAATATCAAATCCTTTCTGCAAGTCTGGCATAACCAATACTGGAGGTGACATCAATCTTTCCTTCAATTGATCAAAGCTCTCTTGACATTTCTCATCCCACTTAAATTCTTTTCCTTTCTCCAAAAGCGATGTCATAGGCTTGGCAATCTTAGAGAACCCTTCAATAAATCTCCGATAATAGCCTGCTAATCCCAAGAAACTCCGAATCTCAGTAACTGTAGTGGGTACTCTCCATTCCATTATCTCCTTAACCTTAGCAGGATCCACTGCTATTCCTCCATTAGAAATAATATGACCAAGGAATGGCACCTTGTCAATCCAAAACTCGCACTTACTAAACTTAGCATAGAGTTGATTATCTCGCAGCTTCTGTAGCACCAACCTTAGATGTTGTTCATGATCACTTTCATTCTTAGAATAGATAAGAATATCGTCGATGAACACCACGACGAACCTGTCCAAATACTCCATAAACACCTTATTCATCAAATTCATGAAGTAAGCTGGTGCATTGGTTAGTCCAAATGACATAACAGTAAACTCATATAATCCATATCGAGTCGAGAAAGCCGTCTTAGGAATATCCGATGGTCTAATCTTCATCTGATGGTATCCCGATCGGAGATCAATCTTCGAGAATACCCTGGCTCCTCTCATCTGATCAAATAAATCCTCAATACGGGGTAATGGATACTTGTTCTTCACCGTAACATCATTAAGAGATCTATAATCCACACACATTCTTTGTGATCCATCCTTCTTCTGTACAAACAGTACCGGTGCTCCCCACGGTGAGGAACTCGGACGAATGTACCCAGCCTCTTGTAACTCAGTTAACTGCTTCTTTAGTTCCTTCAACTCCTCTACGGACATTCTATTTGGCCGTTTAGAAATAGGGGCGGTTCCAGGTAAGAGATCAATAACAAACTCGACTTCTCTATCAGGTGGCATCCCTGGTAACTCCTCTGGAAAGACATCCGGAAAATCTCTAACCACCTGGATGTTGTCACCAACAAACTCCTCAGGCATAAAGAACATTGCACGCATGGATGAGGAGGTTACTGCAATATTAACTTGAAACCTTTCTCCTTTAGTGGTAGTGAGTTCTATGGTACCTCTACCACAAGCTATAACGGCCTTTGCCTTTCTTAGCCATGACATACCCAGAATCAGATCTATACTGCTTGACTCTAATATTATAGCAGTAGCTCCAAAATCTCTACCCATAATGGTTAATGTCAATCTACGTGTCATTTGATTCGCCTCAACAGGCCCTTTAGGTGTAATTACTATCAGGGGTTTTCTCATATTTAGCAGTGGTATTTCATTTGTGTTGGCATATCTAGCAGACATAAATGAATGTGTAGCACCAGAATCAAACAATATTGTTGCAGGAATTGCATTAACATAGAACATACCAATCACGAGGTCACCACCATCAGGAGTATCATCAACGCTGACTTGATTCACCCTGGCTATAGAATATCCCTTGCCAGGGGTCTGTTGCTTGTTCTGAGCTGGAGTAGTAGCAATCCTCTGTGGGCAGACATTTGCATAATGACCAATCTTCCCACACTTGAAACATTGAGTGCCCGGACTCTGTCCTGCAAACTTCGTCGGGGTGCCAGTGGGAGTAGCCTGTCGAGTAGGTGTCCTCAGTGGTGATTGCTGAACTGGGCGCGGTCCTCCTGGTCGAGGCGGTGTACTCTGTGGTGAACTGTAGCGAGGACGAACACTGCTGCTACCCTGTCCTTGTGAGATAGCCTTCCTCTTCAAATCACCCAATTGAGCACGCTTGTGTTCAATAGCAAGGGCCTTATCCAACAGCCTCTGAAAGGATGGAAAGGTGTGTGCCACTAGAGCATACTGCAGCGGTCCATTAAGTCCTTCAATGAAATGCTCCTGTTTCCTTTCATCCTCAGCAACTTCCTCTGGAGCATACCTCGACAACTGAATGAATTTATCCCTGTACTCGCTGACCGACATATTGCCTTGCTTCAATGACAGAAACTCCTTCTTCTTGATCTTGATCATACCAGCTGGAATATGGTAGTTCCTGAATTGTGTACTGAACTCTGCCCAAGTAATAGTGTCAGCAGCATCATGGGCAGCAGTATAAGAATCCCACCAGTCAGCAGCCGGACCAGTCAGACGTCCAGAAGCATATAAGACCTTCTCCCGATCAGTGCATTGTGCAATATTCAGCATCTTCTCAATTGACTTCAACCAATCATCCGCGTCCAGTGGATCAGGTGAGCTGGCGAATGTAGGTGGCTTATGACTCATAAACTCCTGGTGCTTATCACGAGGTGGAACTGGTGGTGGTGGTGGAGGCAATGGCACTTGCTGCTGTTGCTGCTGCTGTTGAAGTTGTTGTTGCAGCTGCTGTTGTTGCGCCCTCCTTTCTTGACGTATCTCATCTCTCTCCTGGCGCAACTCCTGGCGTATATCTTCTCTTTCCTGACGCATCTCTTGGCGTTCTTGCTGCATCTGGGCACGCATATCAGCCATAGTGTCCGCCATCTGCTGCATCACCGCCATCTGAGCAGCAACCAGTGGGTCAACTCCGCCTGGTGGAGGATTGGGAGGATTCATCCCAGCAGGTTGTGGCTGAGGTTGTCTTCGAGTGTGTTGGTTAGGAGGCAAGTCAATTCCACCACCCCGCCTGGTATTGACCATCTGAGTTAGATACATATGGTAAGAAAGAGCAGTAGACAAGGCAGTAATTACAATCATGTTACTTTGGGGGATTTATTAGCTAAGCAGATTAGTTTGTCACCTATTAAAGCTAATACAATACCTTATAGTGGTACATGCTAAGATGTCCATCTATACTATTTCCATCAATCAAAGAAGCAAATCAGGCATTGATCATCAGAACAATCAACCAACATTTTAAAATAGAGAAAATAGTTTTAATTTTGTCTTAGGTTCCCTATCTCTTAAAATGTCATAAGGGTAGGGATTCCAAAGTTTGAAATCCATCTTGTCTCAGAGTAGAAAAGATAAGATTGATCAGAGTAGAACAGTAGAAGGTGAGACAGGATCAAGATAAGTATAGAAAGATTCAGAGTAAGGTAAGTGTAGAATGATTCAGAATGAGATAAGTAGGTAAGGGTTTGTCCATTTCTATCTAGGTTTCGTCCTACAGTCAACATTTCCTCTAATACCACTTCTGTAACACCCGGTTTTAAAGAACAAAGCCGGGTGCATCTCATACATGCGCCAAAGAAGACAACATATATAATAACAGAGTGTATAGAGATAAATGTCATAAAACATCAGAGTATTTATTACATAGCGGAAGACTTATTACAAAATAAAGATAAATGTAAAACGAACTAAGGATCGATGGCGCCAATGTCGACTGAGAAACGCCACCTAGATCAGATCGAACTCCTCAGTGTTAGGCGGCTCCTCTTCAACAACCTGTTCTTCTCCTGTGGGGGGGGTGTGAGACAGCAAGGGTGAGCTCACATACGATCATAGCTCAACAAGTCGTGGGGAATGATGTGACATGAACTCGCCAAATGTGGGAGTTCATGAAGTGTAAGGCTGATCAATGAAATAAAGGCTGAAGCTGAGCATTGCTTTTATAAGTTGGTCAAAATTTTATTAGCAGTTACTAAGTGTAAGTAAATACCAAACCATAGTAATAATAAGTAAAGGTAATAATAAAATAATCCCAAATGCAATGAAATGACAGGTTAAGTTTAAGTTCCATAATTTAATCATGTGAGTGTCCGAGCCGCTCATGACCGTGAGCACGGCTAGTATACCAGTTTTACACTCTGCAGAGGTTGCGCATCTTTACCCACAAGTCGTGTTACCCATTTGCCACAGAGTTGATCAGACTCCATACACCTCTACCTAGGAAGCGAGGCAGGGTACCACTACGAGGCCTTTACAAAGTTCCACTAGCTTCAGACTACCCGCTACAGTTTATAGGAAGATCCAGTACAGGGTTCCTGGCTGACTGCCATCGCAGCAAAATCAACCAGGGACCTCCCCGCACTGACCTCTCCCCTACTGCCCTTGCCCCTTTCGGGTAAGGTAGCCCTCCCCTAGCTTTCCTAGTTAATCAGCCAAGGGCGTCCCATTAAACCCTTGTGGTAGCACTGTTTTCCCGGGTGGTTCTCCATGTTCCCATTAACATAATGATCTTAACATGAACAAGGAACAATAAAACAGATAACAATAAATGGTATAACAATGAGTGATGAATATCTTTATACCCAAATCCACATAAAGCAATAGCATGTACTACCCAAAACTTTAGTAGTAAAACCAGTGGTGAAGCAAGGTATAAAGATAGCCAAATCTAGGGTATCCTATTGGGTCCCAGCAAAATTATCCTATGCAGATCATTATGAATAATAAGAACATGAATGGGTAAAAGAAGTGATCAAGGGCACAACTTGCCTTCAACGAGCCCCTGCTCAGCTACTTCAACTTGTTGAAGCTCAGGTTCCACAGTGGGTTGCTCGTCTACTCGCATCAATGCAATACATACATGGCATAGCATAAATTAACATCACATCAATCATGCAAATAGAATATACAGTAATAAACTAGACATTAAAATAAGATCATAGGAACTGGAATTATTAAATTTAGAGTTATATATTTTAAGTTATGGATTTTCTAAGGTTTTATGTGCTTAATACAAGATTAAGTACTAAAATAATTCCAATGTGCTTTTCATGCCAAAACAGTGGCACAAATGGATAGACAATAATTTTATGAAATTTTAGGAACTGGAATGGTCTAATTTGGAGTTCATATGCATTTACTATGAATTAAACAAGTTTTAACATTTATTTATGCACAAAAATTAATTTCTGAATTTAATTTCTGATTTTTAAAGTTCTCTGGATCGGGCCTCAATTACAGGAAACTGCAGGGACTCTCGGGTAAGAAATCTACAGACTCAGTAAATTCTGGCGTGGACGGCGGGTTAATTTCCGCAAAGTCCAGGGACTCTTATGCAAAACGACCCGGCCGAAGGGGTATCGGCCGATCGTGGCCGTCGGATCGGCAACACAGCGCCCTGATTAGATCGCGCAGTTTATAACGTATATTTCATTTCGGCCGTTAGATCTAACATCTACGGATGAGAGCGATCCCGAGCCGATACAACCCTCATCGTCCGATCCCGATCGGATGGTCCTGGTTCAATACGACAAAACGTTACGCGCCGATTGATCTCCGCCGTCCAAGAAAAGATCAACGACCCAAACGTTGTCTTCCTCCCCCGAACACAGACGGCGGCACCGCGTGATAGACGCGGCGGCGCATCACCGGAGTAGCGCCCGATTGTGACTCATGCGCTAACACACCTATACGAAGGCAATTACAGAGGGTAGGAAAGCTAAGGTACGCAATGGGAAGGCACTCACCGGAGATTATGGTCCGAGCAGAGGTGTTTGCGGCGTGCGGCGGAGTCTGGCCACGGCGAGAAATTCAAGGCTCCACGACGGTCCTCCGATCGCGATACTTCTTGCCGGTGATCCCCACCCACCGAGGAATAATCCCGACACCACGATGGCCCCCAATCGACCGCACAGGCACGAGACCACGGCGGCGGACGTTGTCCGTGGGTAGCGGCGGCGCAGAGCTGGCGTGGAGTGGCGGTGGCAGAAGAACGGGAGGGGTAATGGGTGGAGAGAAGGATGCGGCTTGATTCCCTTTATGCGCCGGGTGGGTCAGCAACGGAATCCGAGGCTTGCGGATGGCGCGCGGGTTCGCCGGCGTTCGTTGCGGAGTTCGCTCGGTGAAGAAGGCACTGCCGTGGCGGTCCCACATGGCAGCGAGTCAAGTTCTGGGATCCAAGCCGCCCACTGACGTCTCGGCCCCGCGTATCGGCGAGTGAACCGAGCGCAGCGCGAGCGCGTGGAAGAGACTGGGCAGTGGGCCCCACTCGTCAGCGAGAGATAACGGGAGCGCGCGCGCGGGGTGGACTGGGCCGCGCGGCGTGATGTGCAGGTGGGCCGAAAGCTGTGCAGTTGGCCCATGTATCGTTTTTATTCTTTTCTTTTTTATATTTTCTGTTTTTCTTTCCTTTTTCTCCATTTTCTAATCCAATTTGGATTCAAGTCTTAAATTCAAACTTTGTGGCCATATTTACTCTATGTTTGTACAGTAAAAAGTAGTAGGCCTAAGAATATGTATATTTTTGTATTTCTATATCTTTCCTATTCTCCTTATTTTCAAACCCCTAAATTTTAATTTAGGGATCAATTCAACCTTTAGAATCATTGTTTTATTATTATTATTAACATTATTATTTTATTTAATGCACAAACAATAAAATTCCAACATGATGCAAATTTTTTATCATTTGTTGGAATTAAACTCTTAAATTTTGTGTAGGCTCTTTTCATGATGCAAATGAGACATACAAACTTGAGAATAACTCTCTATTATTCCTGGTATACAACTTGGAGTACTACAGCCTTACACTACATGAACTCCCACCTTTGGTGATGTCGGGGACCATAATTAGGGGTACCCTCAAGACGCCTAATTCTCAGCTGGTAACCCCCATCAGCATAAAGCTGCAGAGGCCTGATGGGTTTGATTAAGTCAGGGATCAGTCCATACGAGCGACTCGATCACGCCACGCCCGAGCCTAGCCTCGGGCAAGGGCAGCCGACCCTGAGGTGTTTCCGTCTCGCCCGAGGCCCCCTTTTTTACGGCAGACGCATCTCCGGCTCGCCCGAGGCCTTGCCTTTGTTAAGAAGCAACCCTGACTAAATCACCGCGCCGACCGACCAAGTCACTGGGGCATTTAACGCAAAGAGTGAGACTGACGGGCGGCCAGGCTTTGCCAAAGGCGCCATAGGAAGCTCCGCCCGACCCAGGGCTCGGACTCGGGCCAAGGCCCCGGAAGACGGCGAACTCCGCTCCGCCTGACCCAGGGCTCGGACTCGGGCCAAGGCCCCGGAAGACGGCGAACTCCGCTCCGCCCGACCCAGGGCTCGGACTCGGGCTAAGGCCCCGGAAGACGGCGAACTCCGCTCCGCCCGACCCAGGGCTCGGACTCGGGCCAAGGCCCCGGAAGACGGCGAACTCCGCTCCGCCCGACCCAGGGCTCGGACTCGGGCTAAGGCCCCGGAAGACGGCGAACTCCGCTCCGCCCGACCCAGGGCTCGGACTCGGGCTAAGGCCCCGGAAGACGGCGAACTCCGCTCCGCCCGACCCAGGGCTCGGACTCGGGCTAAGGCCCCGGAAGACGGCGAACTCCGCTCCGCCCGACCCAGGGCTCGGACTCGGGCTAAGGCCCCGGAAGACGGCGAACTCCACTCCGCCCGACCCAGGGCTCGGACTCGGGCTAAGGCCCCGGAAGACGACGAACTCCGCTTCGCCCGACCCAGGGCTCGGATTCCGCCCTGGCCTCTGCCAAACGACCTCCGCCTCGCCCGACCCAGGAGCTCGGGCTCGGCCTCGGCCATGCAGGACAGACTCGACCTCGGCTTCGGAGGAGCCTCCACGTCGCCCGACCTAGGGCACAAGTCCGCCACGTCAACAGGAAGCGTCATCATCACCCTACCCCGAGCCGACTCGGGCCGCAGAAAACAGGACTGACGTCCCATCTGGCTAGCTCCGCCAGATAGGCAATGATGGCGCCCCGCTGGACCCATGACAACGGCGGCTCTCAGCTCCCTTACGGAAGCAGGGGGACGTCAGCAAGGGCCCAACCACTCCGACAGCTGTCCCCCCGCCAGGCTCCATTGCTTCTCCGACGGCCACGACGCCACACCAGCTGGGTGTCAAGATCTCTCCGGCTGCCACATTGGCATGTACCCAGGGCGCTAGCTCTCCCCCGCTAGACACGTAGCACTCTGCTGCACCCCCATTGTACACCTGGATCCTCTCCTTACGCCTATAAAAGGAAGGACCAGGGCCTTCTTAGAGGAGGTTGGCCTCGCGGAAACGAGGGCAGGGGCAGGCGCTCTCTTGGGGCCGCTCGCTCCCCTCACCCGCGCGGACGCTTGTAACCCCCTACTGCAAGCGCACCCGACCTGGGCGCGGGACGAACACGAAGGCCGCGGGATCTCCGCCTCCCTCACGACCCGGCTCCGGCCACCTCGCTCTTCCCCCCTTCGCGCTCGCCCACGTGCTCGACCCATCTGGGCTGGGGCACGCGGCACACTCACTCGTCGGCTCGGGGACCCCCCGGTCTCGAAACGCCGACAGTTGGCACGCCAGGTAGGGGCCTGCTGCGTGTTGACGAGCAGTTTCCCGTCAAGCTCCAGATGGGCAGTCTCCAACGACCTCTTCCACCTGGGACGGTGCTCCGTTTCAGGAGCCTCGAGTTCATGTCTTTCGACGGCAGCTACGACATGATACTCCTTCCACCGCCGCGCGACAGCGACAATGGTGGCGGACAGCCCGCCCGCCGGCGGCGGAATCGACGACGTCTTTCCCGCGTGGGGGAAGGACAACTTTCGAGCTCGCCCCATCCTCTCCCTCGCCATCGGGGGAGGAGGCGGGGCAACCAGGGCCAGGCGGGAGGCTGCGCTCAGTCGGCTGTCGAGCAAATCGACATCCCCAGCGCCCCAACGGAGGACGCGTCGGGCGTCACCCTCGCGTTTGAGGCGAAGGCGAGCGCCGTCCCCCCGCGACACGCCAACCCCGAGCAAGTGGACGACGCCAGCGCGCTCACGGAGGGCCTGCAGGACGTCGCGCTCGTACCCAGGACGACGGCGCGATCAGCCCCCGATGTGACTTCGTCGCTCCTCGTCGACCAAAAGGTACCGGCTGATTCCCATCCTTTGTCATTTCGACTCGACCTCAACCCGCCTAGTGACCTCGCTCTGGCGGGCGCTCACGTTGAGGCGAGTGCAACCCCTTTCGGGTTTCGTGTGCGGTCGCCTTGGGACCGACTGACGGGCGTCTCGACCTACGGACCCTCTGGGTCCGAGGAAGATGACGACCCTAGCATCTGCTGGGATTTCTCTGGATCTGGCAACCCCAGTGCCATGCGGGACTTCATGACCGCATGCAACTACTGCCTCTCCGACTGTTCCGACGGCAGCCGCAGCCTTGACGACAAGGACTGCGGCCCGAGCCGCGAATGTTTCCACGTCGAGCTAGGGGATCCCTCCGGAGGCAGCTGTCTCGGCATGCCAGAGGATGGTGATCTCCCTAGGCCAGCGCCTCGCGCCGACATCCCGCGGGAGCTAGCTGTGGTCCCCGTTCCGGCGGGGGGTCACGACCCACAGCTCGAGCAAGTCCGCGGGGCGCAGGCCGGGCTCGATGAGGGAGCAGGAGCGCTCGAGGCAATCCGCCGGGACGTCGGGCAGGTATGGGCGGGCCAGCCCCCGGCCGGAGAAATACGTCACCTGCCCCAGGGTCTCCAGCACCGCATCGCCAACGATGCCAGGGGCAGACCGCCACCCGCATCCGGCGGAACCGGTCAGGACCTGGCAGCCGCAGCGATGCTCCTCCGCGCGATGCCGGAGTCATCAACCACCGAGGGTCGGCGAATCCAGGGAGAGCTCAAGCATCTCCTGGAAGGCGCTGCGGCCCGGCGGGCCGAGAGCTCTGCCTCCCAAAGGCAGGGGTACCCCTCGGAACCTCGTGCCGCGACTTCCCGGCTCATGCGGGAAGCCTCGGTCTACACCGGGCGCACGCGCAACACCGTGCCTGCGGCCCCGGGCCACCTCGGTGACGAGCACCCTCATCGCGACCGTCGGGCCCGCCTCGACGAAAGGGTGCGCCGAGGTTATCACCCCAGGTGTGGGGGACGCTACGACAGCGGGGAGGATCGGAGTCCCTCGCCCGAACCACCCGGTCCGCAGGTCTTCAGCCGGGCCATTCGGCGGGCGCCATTTCCGACCCGATTCCGACCCCCGACTACTATCACAAAGTACTCGGGGGAAACGAGACCGGAATTGTGGCTCGCGGACTACCGCCTGGCCTGTCAACTGGGTGGAATGGACGACGACAACTTCATCATCCGCAACCTCCCCCTGTTCCTCTCTGACACTGCTCGCGCTTGGTTGGAGCACCTGCCTCTGGGGCAGATTTCCAACTGGGAGGATCTGGTCCAAGCTTTCGCCGGCAACTTCCAGGGCACGTACGTGCGCCCCGGGAATTCCTGGGACCTCCGAAGCTGCCGGCAACTGCCGGGAGAGTCTCTTCGGGACTACATCCGGCGATTCTCGAAGCAGCACACCGAGCTGCCCAACATCACCGACTCCGATGTCATCGGTGCGTTCCTTGCCGGCACCACCTGCCGTGACCTGGTGAGCAAGCTGGGTCGCAAGACCCCCACCAGGGCGAGCGAGCTGATGGACATTGCCACCAAGTTCGCCTCTGGTCAGGAGGCGGTCGAGGCCATCTTCCGAAAGGACAAGCAGCCCCAGGGCCGCCCGTCGGAAGATGCTCCCGAGGCGTCTACTCCGCTCAGCGCCAAGAAGAAAGGCAGGAGGAAGTCGCAAGCGAAACGCGACGCCGCCAGCACGGACCTTGTCGTCGCCGCCGAATACAAGAACCCTCGGAAGCCCCCCGGAGGTGCCAACCTCTTCGACAAGGCACTCAAGGAGACGTGCCCTTACCATCAGGGGCCCGTCAAGCACATGCTCGAGGAGTGCGTCATGCTACGGCGCCACTTCCACCGGGCCGGGCCACCCGCAGAGGGTGGCAGGGCCCGCGACGACGACAAAAAGGAAGATCACCAAGCAGGAGAGTTCCCTGAGGTCCGCGACTGCTTCATGATCTACGGAGGGCATGCGGCGAATGCCTCGGCTCGGCATCGTAAGCAAGAGCGTCGGGAGGTCTGCTCGGTGAAGGTGGCGGCGCCAGTCTACCTAGACTGGTCCGACAAGCCCATCACCTTCGACCAAGATGACCACCCCGACCACGTGCCGAGCCCGAGGAAGTACCCGCTCGTCGTCGATCCCGTCATCGGCGACGTCAGGCTCACCAAGGTCCTGATGGATGGGGGCAGCTGCCTCAATATCATCTACGCCGAGACCCTCAGGCTCCTGCGCGTCGATCTGTCATCCGTCCGAGCAGGCGCTGCGCCCTTCCACGGGATCATTCCTGGGAAGCGCGTCTAGCCCCTCGGACAGCTCGACCTCCCTGTCTGCTTCGGAACACCCTCCAACTTCCGAAGGGAGACTTTGACGTTCGAGGTGGTCGGGTTCCGAGGAACCTACCACGCAGTATTGGGAAGGCCATGCTACGCGAAGTTCATGGCCATCCCCAACTACACCTACCTGAAGCTCAAGATGCCGGGCCCCAATGGGGTCATCACCGTCGGCCCCACGTACAAACACGCGTTCGAATGCGATGTGGAGTGCGTGGAGTACGCCGAGGCCCTCGCCGAGTCCGAGGCCCTCATCGCCGACCTGGAAAGCCTCTCCCGAGAGGTGCCGGACGTGAAGCGACACGCCGGCAACTTCGAGCCAGCGGAGACGGTTAAGGCCATCCCTCTCGACCCCAGTGGCGACACCTCCAAGCAGATCCGGATCGGTTCCGGGCTCGACCCCAAATAGGAAGCAGTGCTCGTCGACTTTCTCCGCGCAAGCGCCGACGTCTTTGCGTGGAGTCCCTCGGACATGCCCGGCATACCGAGGGATGTCGCCGAGCACTCGCTGGATATTCGGGCCGGAGCCCGACCGGTCAGACAGCCTCTGCGCCGATTCGACGAGGAAAGGCGCAGGGTGGTAGGCGAGGAGATCCACAAGCTGATGGCAGCAGGGTTCATCAAAGAGGTATTCCATCCCGAATGGCTTGCCAACCCTGTACTTGTGAGGAAGAAAGGGGGGAAATGGCGGATGTGTGTAGACTACACGGGTCTCAACAAAGCATGTCCAAAAGTCCCCTACCCTCTACCTCGCATCGATCAAATCGTGGACTCCACTGCTGGGTGCGAAACCCTGTCTTTCCTCGATGCCTACTCAGGGTATCATCAAATCAAGATGAAAGAGTCCGACCAGCTCGCGACTTCTTTCATCACGCCCTTCGGCATGTACTGTTACGTCACCATGCCGTTCGGTTTGAGGAACGCGGGTGCAACGTACCAGCGGTGCATGAACCATGTGTTCGGCGAACACATCGGTCGCACGGTCGAGGCCTACGTCGATGACATCGTAGTCAAGACAAGGAAAGCCTCCGACCTTCTCTCCGACCTTGAAGTGACATTCCGGTGTCTCAAGGCGAAGGGCGTCAAGCTCAATCCCGAGAAGTGCGTCTTCGGGGTGCCCCGAGGCATGCTCTTGGGATTCATCGTCTCCGAGCGGGGCATCGAAGCCAACCCGGAGAAGATCGCAGCCATCACAAACATGGGGCCCATCAAGGACTTAAAAGGCGTACAGAGGGTCATGGGATGTCTCGCGGCCTTGAGCCGTTTCATCTCGCGCCTCGGCGAAAGAGGCCTGCCCCTGTACCGTCTCTTAAGGAAGGCCGAGTGCTTCACTTGGACTCCCGAGGCCGAGGAAGCTCTCGGGAACCTGAAGGCGCTCCTCACCCAGGCGCCCGTCTTGGTACCCCCAGCTGATGGAGAAGCCCTCTTGGTCTACGTCGCCGCTACCACTCAGGTGGTCAGCGCCGCGATCGTGGTCGAAAGGCATGAAGAGGGGCATGCTTTGACCATTCAGAGGCCAGTTTACTTCGTCAGCGAGGTGCTGTCCGAGACCAAGATCCGCTACCCACAAGTCCAGAAGCTACTGTATGCAGTGATCCTGACGAGGCGAAAGCTGCGACATTACTTCGAGTCTCATCCGGTGACTGTGGTGTCATCCTTCCCCCTGGGGGAGATCATCCAGTACCGAGAAGCCTCGGGACGGATCGCAAAGTGGGCGGTGGAAATCATGGGCGAGACAATCTCGTTCGTCCCTCGGAAGGCCATCAAGTCCCAGATACTGGCGGACTTCGTAGCCGAATGGGTCGACACCCAGTTGCCGACGGCTCCGATCCAACCGGAGCTCTGGACCATGTTTTTCGACGGGTCGCTGATGAAGACGGGAGCCGGCGCGGGCCTACTCTTCGTCTCGCCCCTCGGGAAACACCTGCGCTACGTGCTCCGCCTCCATTTCCCGGCGTCCAACAATGTGGCTGAGTACGAGGCTCTGATCAACGGATTGCGAATCGCCATCGAGCTAGGGGTCCGACGCCTCGATGCTCGCGGCGACTCGCAGCTCGTCATCGACCAAGTCATGAAGAACTCCCACTGTCGCGACCCGAAGATGGAGGCCTACTGTGATGAGGTTCGACGCCTGGAAGACAAGTTCTACGGGCTCGAGCTTAACCACATCGCCCGGCGCTACAACGAGACTGCGGACGAGCTGGCAAAGATAGCCTCGGGGCGAACGACGGTTCCCCCGGACGTCTTCTCCCGGGATCTGCACCAACCCTCCGTCAAGATCGGCGACACGCCCGAGCCCGAGGCGCCCTCGGCCCCGTCCGAGGTGGCCTCGGCCCAGCCCGAGCCATCCTCGGTTCAGCCCGAGGAACCCTCGGCCCCCGAGGGCGAAGCACTGCGCATCGAGGAGGAGCGGAGCGGGGTCACACCAGATCAAGATTGGCAGACCCCGTACCCGCAATATCTCCGCCAAGGAGAACTGCCCCTCGACCGAGCCGAGGCTCGGCGGGTAGCGCGACGCGCCAAGTCGTTCGTCTTGTTGGGCGATGAGAAGGAGCTCTACCACCGTAGCCCCTCGGGCATCCTCCAGCGATGCATCTCCATCGCCGAAGGTCAGGAACTCCTGCAGGAAATACACTCGGGGGCTTGCGGCCATCATGCAGCACCTCGAACCCTCGTCGGGAACGCTTTCCGGCAAGGCTTCTACTGGCCGATGGCGGTGGCTGACGCCACTAGAATTGTCCGCGCCTGCGAGGGGTGCCAATTCTATGCGAAGCAGACCCACCTGCCCGCTCAGGCTCTGCAGACGATACCCATCACCTGGCCCTTCGCTGTGTGGGGTCTGGACCTCGTCGGCCCGCTGCAGAAGGCGCCCGGGGGCTACACGCACCTGCTGGTCGCCATCGACAAATTCTCCAAGTGGATCGAGGTCCGACCCCTGAACAGCATCAGGTCCGAGCAGGCGGTGGCGTTCTTCACCAACATCATCCATCGCTTCGGGGTCCCGAACTCCATCATCACCGACAATGGCACCCAGTTCATCGGCAAAAAATTCTTGGATTTTTGCGAGGATCACAACATCCGGGTAGACTGGGCCGCCGTAGCTCATCCCATGTCGAATGGGCAAGTAGAGCGCGCCAATGGCATGATTCTACAAGGGCTCAAGCCTCGGATTTACAATGACCTCAACAAGTTCGGCAAGCGATGGATGAAGGAACTCCCCTCGGTGGTCTGGAGTCTGAGGACGACGCCGAGCCGAGCCACGGGTTTTACGCCGTTCTTCCTGGTCTACGGGGCCGAGGCCGTCTTGCCCACGGACCTGGAATACGGCTCCCCGAGGACGAGAGCCTACGACGATCAAAGCAACCAAGCTAGCCGAGAAGACTCGCTGGACCAGCTGGAAGAGGCTCGGGACAAGGCCTTACTACACTCGGCACGGTATCAGCAGTCCCTGCGACGCTACCACGCACGGGCAGCCATGCGGGCGGCATGCAACCGCGCCAAGTGGACGCGCCTCTCCGACTCCTGATAGGCCAGCACAGAGGCTCAAGCCCACGCGTCGCGCGACCGGCGCGCCGGATGCTGCATGCAAGCCACTGTACCACTTGCGCCACCGCCGCACCTCCTCGATTGCGGAACCGATACCGCGACCCGAGGCGACCTAGCGCGCGACCCAGCAGCGCCAGTCGGACGCAGCGGTCAAACGCGGTCAAAAGTGGGCTGGCAGTAATGACGGTGGCAGGTGCACGGGAGCAGCGGTCACGCCGTCAGCCAAGCTCACGTCCCATCCGGAGGCAGCAAGAGAACCCCCTCTCACGGTGTGAAGACGACGCGCCCGTGACCCATTCCTCGAACAGATCGCGCACGCGCAACGGCAGCCTCGCCAACTACTCGCCCCGGCGTATTAACTCCGCGGCTGGACAGGCGACGCTTCTGGCAGGAGCAGCTGGCGACGCTTCGCCTTCGCCAAAACGACCACACCAAAAAAGGTACGCCACGTCGTTCAATTTCGTATCCTTTTTCCCTTTTTCCTCTTTTTCTATCTCTTGCAACAGGGACCGGGAAAGGGGATACCCCCAAAGGGATCCTTCCCCGTGAAGGAACTAGGCTTCGAGCCTCCTTACTGATCAGGGGTTCGAAGGCTGGCCCCCCGAAGGGTTCAACAGCCGCCTCAGATCGCGTGGGCCCGACACCCACTACTGGTCAGGGGTTCGAAGGTCGGCCTCCCGAAAGGTTCCACGACCGCCTCAGGCTACTCGGGCTCCGCGCCCATTACTGATCAGGGGTTCGAAGGCTGGCCCTCCGAAGGGTTCACAGTCGCCTCAGACACCGAGCGAGGGATGACCAGGGGTACGTTCGATACATAACCAAGGCTCGGGCTGCGCTCCCGAGGTACCCTAGGACATTTCCGAGACCAGCGGGAACGATCCTGTAACAGAATCCCATCGGAGGGAGGCAACGAGCCCTCGGACCCCGTCGCCAGGGGACCGGGTCCGGCAGATCACCCGCAGGTACTTTTGGGCGTGCCTCCGGGCCCCTAGCCGACCACCAACGAACGGGGCACGGACGTCCACTCGGATTACCCGCTTGCAGCTCACCGGAGACACCATGTTCGGTGCCCATCGAGGGTAACATGGCGCTCTCCCCCCCTCCTCCTTGCGGAAAGGCGACGTAGGGGCGTATGTAAAAAAGCCGAGTCTGTCCCTGATCGTCCTCTCGCCCTGTGCGGAGGCTCGGGGGCTGCTCTCGCAAACCCGGCTCCGGCCAAACCGTTGACAGCGTCAACATACCAGCCCGAGAACTTGGGCCCCGACAGTGCACCCGGGCTACGGCCTGTTCGCATGAGGGAACCGCCAGACCAGCCGAAGCATTACGCAAGGCATTAAGACCTCGAAGGAGTGAAACCACTCCTCCGAGGCCTCGGGGGCTACACCCGGCGGGTGCGCTCGCGCGCACCCACCGGAACAAAGTGCAACCGAGAAAGGCTGGTCCCCTTGCAAAAAAGTGCGACGAAAGCCTCCAAGCGAGTGCTAACACTCCCTTCGAGGCTCGGGGGCTACTGTCGGGGACCATAATTAGGGGTACCCTCAAGACGCCTAATTCTCAGCTGGTAACCCCAATCAGCATAAAGCTGCAGAGGCCTGATGGGTTTGATTAAGTCAGGGATCAGTCCATACGAGCGACTCGATCACGCCACGCCCGAGCCTAGCCTCGGGCAAGGGCAGCCGACCCTGAGGTGTTTCCGTCTCGCCCGAGGCCCCCTTTTTTACGGCAGACGCATCTCTGGCTCGCCCGAGGCCTTGCCTTCGTTAAGAAGCAACCCTGACTAAATCACCGCGCCGACCGACCAAGTCACTGGGGCATTTAACGCAAAGAGTGAGACTGACGGGCGGCCAGGCTTTGCCAAAGGCGCCATAGGAAGCTCCGCCCGACCCAGGGCTCGGACTCGGGCCAAGGCCCCGGAAGACGGCGAACTCCGCTCCGCCCGACCCAGGGCTCGGACTCGGGCCAAGGCCCCGGAAGACGGCGAACTCCGCTCCGCCCGACCCAGGGCTCGGACTCGGGCTAAGACCCCGGAAGACGGCGAACTCCGCTCCGCCCAACCCAGGGCTCGGACTCGGGCCAAGGCCCCGGAAGACAGCGAACTCCGCTCCGCCCGACCCAGGGCTCGGACTCGGGCTAAGGCCCCGGAAGACGGCGAACTCCGCTCCGCCCGACCCAGGGCTCGGACTCGGGCTAAGGCCCCGGAAGACGGCGAACTCCGCTCCGCCCGACCCAGGGCTCGGACTCGGGCTAAGGCCCCGGAAGACGGCGAACTCCACTCCGCCCGACCCAGGGCTCGGACTCGGGCTAAGGCCCCGGAAGACGACGAACTCCGCTTCGCCCGACCCAGGGCTCGGATTCCGCCCTGGCCTCTGCCGAACGACCTCCGCCTCGCCCGACCCAGGAGCTCGGGCTCGGCCTCGGCCATGCAGGACAGACTCGACCTCGGCTTCGGAGGAGCCTCCACGTCGCCCGACCTAGGGCACAAGTCCGCCACGTCAACAGGAAGCGTCATCATCACCCTACCCCGAGCCGACTCGGGCCGCAGAAAACAGGACTGACGTCCCATCTGGCTAGCTCCGCCAGATAGGCAATGATGGCGCCCCGCTGGACCCATGACGACGGCGGCTCTCAGCTCCCTTACGGAAGCAGGGGGGACGTCAGCAAGGGCCCAACCACTCCGACAGCTGTCCCCCCGCCAGGCTCCATTGCTTCTCCGACGGCCACGACGCCACACCAGCTGGGTGCCAAGATCTCTCCGGCTGCCACATTGGCATGTACCCAGGGCGCTAGCTCTCCCCCGCTAGACACGTAGCACTCTGCTGCACCCCCATTGTACACCTGGATCCTCTCCTTACGCCTATAAAAGGAAGGACCAGGGCCTTCTTAGAGGAGGTTGGCCTCGCGGGAACGAGGGCAGGGGCAGGCGCTCTCTTGGGGCCGCTCGCTCCCCTCACCCGCGCGGACGCTTGTAACCCCCTACTGCAAGCGCACCCGACCTGGGCGCGGGACGAACACGAAGGCCGTGGGATCTCCGCCTCCCTCACGACCCGGCTCCGGCCACCTCGCTCTTCCCCCCTTCGCGCTCGCCCACGCGCTCGACCCATCTGGGCTGGGGCACGCGGCACACTCACTCGTCGGCTCGGGGACCCCCCGGTCTCGAAACGCCGACAGGTGAGTTCATGCCACATTATTCCCCATGACTTGTTGAGCTATGAACGTATGTGAGCTCACTCTTACTGTCTCACACCCCCCCACAGGAGAAGAACAGGTGGTCGAAGAGGAGCCGCCTAACACTGAGGCATTCGACTTGATCTAGGTGGCGTTTCTCAGTCGACATTTGCGCCGACGATCCTTAGTTCGTTTTATATTTATCTTTATTTTGTAATAAGTCTTCCGCTATGTAATAAGTACTCTGATGTTTTATGACATTTATCTCTATACACTCTGTTATTATATATGTTGTCTTCTTGGCGCATGTATGAGATGCACCCGGCTTTGTCCTTTAAAACCGGGTGTTACAGCACGATATGATCGTGGCGCTCAAGGATATGTTCCAGACTCAGGCTAGGACTGAAAGGTTCAATGTGTCCAAAGCCTTTCTGGAATGCAAGCTAGCAGAAGGCGCAGCAGTTGGGCCACACGTAATCAAAATGGTTGGTTATAGTCAGAGGTTGGAGAAGCTAGGCTTCCCAATAAGCCAAGAGTTGGCCACTGACTTCATTTTGGCATTTCTTCCGCCTAGCTATGGAAACTTCATTACGAACTACCATATGCATGGGGCGGAGAGGGGCCTCAATGAACTGTGTGGCATGCTGAAAACAGCAGAGGGGGACATAAAGAAAAGCGCTGGCAGCAGCAGCCATGTGATGGCGGTCCAAAACAAACCCAACTTTAAGAAGAAGGGTAAATCTCAAAAGAAGAAGGGCAAGGCAAAGGATACAGTATCCAAGCCAAATCAAAAGCCCAAGGCTGGACCAGCTGCAGATGCAGAGTGCTTTTATTGCAAAGAACTTGGTCACTGGAAAAGGAATTGCAAGCAGTACTTGGCCTCTATTAAGGATCGCGGCGGTAAGGGTACAGCCGCAGCAGGTACACTTGCTATTCACATTACAGAAATTTTTCTTGCTGATTCTTATATTAATTCTTGGGTATTTGATACCGGATCGGTTGCCCATATTTGCAATTCGATGCAGGGAATGATAAGAAGTAGAAGCGTGAAAAGAGGAGAAGTTGATTTCCGGGTAGGCAATAATGCAAGAGTTGCTGCGTTGACCGTCGGGACGATGCAACTCCACCTCCCATCAGGATTTATTTTGGAGTTAAATAATTGTTATCTAGTTCCTAGTATGAGTTGAAACATTATGTCTCCTTCATGTTTGATGAAGGATGGTTATTCATTTGCGAGTGAAAACAATGGTTGTGTGATCTCTAAGAATGGCATGTTTGTGGCTTTTGCATCTATTATGAATGGGTTATTCATTTTAAATCTTGATGATGCACCTATCTGTAATATTAGTGCTAAAAGGCCTCGGCCTAATGATTTAAGTCCTACCTACATGTGGCAGTGTCGTTTGGGTCATATAAGTGAGAATCGCATGAAGAAGCTTCATTCTGATGGGCTTTTAACTTCGTTTGATTTTGAATCATACGAGACATGTGAAGCTTGCTTACTTGGTAAGATGACCAAGGCGCCCTTCACGCGTTTACCGGAGAGGACATTAGATTTATTGGAACTCATACATACTGATGTGTGCGGACCAATGAGTACGACAGCTAGGGGAGGGTTCCAATACTTTATAACCTTCACTGATGATTTTAGTAGATATGGGTATGTCTACTTAATGAAACACAAGTCTGAATCCATAGAAAAGTTCAAAGAGTTTCAGAATGAAGTAGAAAATCAGCGTGGCAAGAAAATTAAAGCACTGCGATCGGATCGTGGAGGTGAATATTTGAGTCATGAGTTTAGCAATCATCTAAGGAGTTGTGGAATTGTTCCACAGCTTACGCCGCCTGGAACGCCTCAGAGGAATGGCGTGTCTGAGCGACGTAATCAGACTTTATTGGATATGGTTCGATCAATGATGAGCCAGTCGGACCTACCTTTGTCGTTTTGGGGATACGCTCTAGAAACAGCAGCTTTCACATTAAATAGGGTACCGTCTAAGTCCGTAGTTAAGACACCATATGAGATATGGACTGGGAAGACTCCCAGTTTGTCTTTTCTGAAGATTTGGGGTTGTGAGGTTTACGTCAAGCGACTTCAGTCGGATAAACTCACTCCAAAATCGGACAAGTGCATGTTCGTGGGATATCCAAAGGAAACTTTAGGATATTACTTTTACCACCGGTCAGAGGACAAAGTGTTTGTCGCCTGGAACGGTGTGTTCTTAGAGAAAGAGTTTCTCAAAAGAGAGAAAAGTAAACAAAAGGTGTATCTTGAAGAAGTTCAGGATGAGCCAGTGGGACAAGATTCAACAAGTGATGCTAACGTAGCAGAACAAGTTGAGACGTCTATGGCAAGAGAATCACCACCACAACCACGAAGGTCAGCAAGGCTTCGCGAGGCACGAGGAGAAGTGCTATTGTTGGGAAATGGGGAAGTGTTGTTGTTAGACAACGACGAACCTGCAACATATGCAGAAGCGATGATGGACCCAGATTCCGAGAAATGGCAAGTCGCCATGAGATCCGAGATAGATTCCATGGGAGAAAATCAAGTTTGGAACTTGGTTGACCCGCCTGATGGTGTTAGACCCATAGAATGCAAATGGATCTATAAGAAGAAGAAAGACATGGATGGAAATGTTCACATCTATAAGGCTCGACTTGTTGCAAAGGGTTTTCGACAAGTTCAAGGAGTTGACTATGATGAGACATTCTCGCCAGTAGCGATGCTTAAATCTATTCAGATCATTCTAGCTATTGCCGCATATTTCGATTATGAGATTTGGCAGATGGATGTCAAAACAGATTTCCTTAATGGAAACCTAGATGAGGACGTGTATATGATACAGCCCGAGGGTTTTGTCGATCCGATCAATGCTGGAAAGATATGCAAACTTCAGAAATCCAATTATGGGTTGAAGCAAGCATCTCGGAGTTGGAACATTCGTTTTGATGAAGTGGTCAAAGGGCTTGGTTTTCATCAGAATGAAGAAGAAGCTTGTGTTTACAAGAAGGAAAGTGGGAGCGTTGTTGTATTTCTGATCTTGTATGTGGATGACATATTATTGATTAGGAATGACATTCCTATGCTAGAGTCCGTCAAGGCTTCACTGAAAAAGAGTTTTTCTATGAAGGACTTAGGGGAAGCAGCATATATTTTGGGCATAAGGATCTATAGAGATAGGTCGAAGAGGCTTATAGGATTAAGTCAAGATACATACATTGACAAGGTTTTGAAACGGTTCAACATGGAACAGTCCAAGAAAGGGTTCTTACCTATGTCACATGGTAAAACCCTTAGCCAGATGCAATGTCCTGCGACGGCTAATGAGCGGGAGCGCATGAGTAAGGTACCATACGCCTCAGCAATTGGATCAATCATGTATGCCATGATAAGTACACGCCCAGATGTTTCATACACTATAAGTGCTACGAGTAGGTACCAGGCTGATCCAGGTGAGGGTCACTGGACAGCGGTAAAAGGCATTCTTAAGTACTTAAGAAGGACTAAAGATATGTTCCTGGTATATGGGGGTAAGGAGGAGCTCGTTGTAACTGGTTACACCGATGCTAGCTTCCAAACTGACCCAGACGAGTTAAAATCGCAATCAGGTTTTGTGTTCACAATAAATGGTGGTGCTGTTAGTTGGAAGAGTTCCAAACAGGAGACTGTGACTGATTCTACAACAGAAGCCGAGTACATTGCAGCTTCTGAATCTGTGAAGGAAGGTGTTTGGATAAGAAAGTTCCTCATCGAGCTTGGTGTGTTTCCTAATGCATCTAGTCCATTGAACCTCTACTGTGACAACAATGGGGGCTATTGCGCAAGCTAAGGAGCCAAGGAACCACCAGAAAAGCAAACACGTACTGCGGAAGTTTCACCTCATATGGGAATTCGTTAGGCGGGGTGAGATAAAGATATGCAAAATACATACGGATTTGAATGTTGTTGATCCTTTGACAAAACCTCTTCCATAAACTAAGCATGAGGCACACATGAGATCTATGGGTATTAGATATCTTCTAGATTAACTCTAGTGCAAGTGGGAGACTGTTAGAAATATGCCCTAGAGATAATCATAGAGATGAGCATATTTCTTTGTATCCATGATATATATATTGCTTAATTGAATATCCATGGAAGGCACCTTGTATTGATTAACAATTATGTGAATTGTTTGTGAGATTCTTTACTTATATGGTTATTCTAAATGATGTCCCTAGTCAGAGTCGATGACTAGCACATGTATTAGTTGATGACTACATTTCACAAGTCATGAACATGGAGATGTTAAACTAATAATGTGGGCGCATGTATGACATGAGGCTGGACCGACCCAACGTGAGATATTGTAATATAGTTCTCTTTTTGCAACATGAATATTGTATCCTTAGACCTGAGATTGTCGCATGTTCTCAAGATGTGAATTGACTTACTTAGGGACTATCAAAGCTATTTCGTAACTGGGTAGTTATAAAGGTAGTTTTGGGTTTGTCAGGAAGCATGCTGTGAGGCATGGTCAGTCAAGATGGAATTTGTCCCTCTCTTTGTGAGAGAGATATCTCTGGGCCCCTCGAGTGATTGGATCAAGAAATGCATGGCCGTGCTAGGGTTAAGAGTTAACCATTGAAAGGATTCCAATTCACAGTATCGAGAAAGAGAGGTCAGCTTAGAGCCAGACCAAATATCGTGAGACAAAGGGAACAACATGTACGTAATGTTGCAATGGTTCGTCTGATATGATCTTTACGTGCGCATAGGAGTTGACATGTCTTGCTAGAGGCCGCTGTCAATTATTGGGCCAAGTAAGAGTACTCGGGCTATGTCTATTTGTACGTGAACCTATAGGGTCACACACTTAAGGGGAAGGAAGCCTAACTCGGATTAGATCCGAAATTAGACTGGGCTTTAGGGTTACTGATGGGCCTCGGTGTCAGAAGCCCACCATAACGCCTATATAATGAGGGGCGGGGGCGCGGTTAGGCTAACCCTAATTCGCCACCAGAAAACGAGTAGCCGCTCGCCTCTCGCCCTCGCCAAGCCGCCGTCGCGAACCTAGCAGTTCGGTACGCGGCGCTTCCTCCCTGTACGTGTGGATACCTCGGAGGTGCTACATCTAGAGCACTAGGACGAACCGTGCGAGGACGTGAAGGACGCCGACGACTGCACGGCACTGCTCGACGCGTTCGTCTACATCGAGACGTCTTCCGCTGCTCTGCGCGTCTAGTGGTAATTCCATGACCTATAACCGCAGTAGTTCTTGGTTTTATGGGGTTGAAAATTTTGTTTTGCGCTAGCGTAGCCTCCCCGTAATCCTACAAATTCTTCATTCCAACATGGGCTAGTCGGCGATGCCAGAGCCAACCCATATTAGTCTTAGCAATTAAGCAAGTATCGAGTTCAGCTCTATCAAAATCAACTAAGTATAGTTGACCCTCTAATACTCCCTTAAATGCTACTGAATCATCACTTCTTCTAAAGACAGTAACACCTATATCTATAAATAGACAGTTGTAGCCCATATTGCATAATTGAGAAACAGAAAGCAAATTGTAATCTAAAGAGTCTACAAGAAAAACATTGGAAATGGAATGGTCAGGTGATATAGCAATTTTACCAAGTCCTTTGACCAAACCTTGATTTCCATCCCCGAATGTGATAGCCCTTTGGGGACCTTCGTTTTTCTCATAGGAGGAGAACATCCTTTTCTCTCCTGTCATGTGGTTTGTGCACCCGCTATCAATTATCCAGCTTGAGCCCCCGGATGCATAAACCTGCAAAACAATTTAGGCCTTGTTCTTAGGTACCCAAACGGTCTTGGGTCCTTTCACATTAGAAACAAGCACCTTTGGTACCCAAACACAAGTCTTGGAGCCCTTGTGTTTGCCCCCAACATATTTGGCAACTACTTTGCCTGATTTGTTAGTTAGCACATAAGAAGCATCAAAAGTCTTAAATGAAATAATAGGCTCGTTTGATGCAGTAGGAGATTTCTTTTTAGGCAATTTAGCATGGATTGATTGACTATAACTAGATACCTCATTCTTATACATAAAAGCATGATGAGAAACAGAATGAGACTTCCTAGCATGAATTCTCCTAATCTTATGTTCGGGATAACCAGCAGGATAAAAAATATAGCCCTCGTTATCCTGAACCATGGGAGCTTTGCCCTTAACAAAATTAGACAATCTTTTGGGGGCATTAAGTTTGACATTGCTTCCCTATTGGAAACCAATGCCATCCTTGATGTCAGGGTGTCTCCCATTATAGAGCATGCTCCTAGCAGATTTAAATTTTTTATTTTCTATTTCATGCTCATTAATTTTTGCAGTAAGTTGAGCTATGTGATTATTTTGTTGTTTAATTAAAACTAGGTGATCATGGATAGCGTCAACATTAATATCTCTACATCTAGTATAAATAGCAACATGTTCAACAGTAGATGTAGAGGGTTTGCAAGCATTTAAATCATCAATCTTAGCATGTAATATAGCATTCTCATTTCTAAGATTGGAGATAGAATCATTGCAAACATTTAAATCTTTAGCCTTAGCAATTAATTTATCATTCTCAATTTTAAGGCTAGAAATAGATGTATTCAATTTATCAATCTTAGCAATTAAACTATCATTTTCATTTCTAAGACTGACAATTGAATCATTACAAGCATTTAACTTTTCCACCTTAGCAATTAAACTAGCATTCTCATTTCTAAGGTTGGAAATAGTATCATGGCAAGTGCTAAGTTCACTAGTCAATTTTTCACATTTCTCTATCTCCTGAGCATAAGCATTTTTAACCTTAACATGTTTTTTGTTTTCCTTAATAAGGAATTCCTCTTGGCTATCCAAGAGTTCATCCTTCTCATGAATAGCACCTATCAATTCATTTAATTTTTGCAGTATATTTGGTAGAGGCTCTAGATTTTACCTTCTTTTTTTGCCGTCCTTTGCCATGAAGCACTTGTGGCTAGGGGTGGATATCGAGCTGGCTCGGCTCGGCTCGACTCGAGATGGCTCGTTAAGATAACGAGCTGGCTCGGCTCGACTCGTTATGTTAACGAGCTAAAGATCCAACTCGGCTCGACTCGTTTGCCAACTTGAGCTGGCTCATTTAGCTCGTGAGCCAGCTCGATAATACCATGTATAGTGTCTATGAACGGATATAAAAACATGTAGCAAAATAAAAGAAGGAAATCTATTTAGAAAAAAGAATAGAGTTTGCAACTTAATATTCCACACTCAACAAAGAACAAGATTAACTATAGTAGAGTACAAGATTAACTAATTTGGATCAAAGATTATTGTGATTTGACTAAATACTCCAACTCGTTTGGCTCGCGAGTCAGCTCACGAGCCAGCTCGAGCTGGCTCATTATCATAATGAGTTGAAATACAAGCTCAACTCGTTACAAATTATAAACGAGTCGAGTCGAGTCGAGCCACTATCGAGTCGAGTCGAGCGAGTTAACGAGCTACAAGTTTTTCGTCCAGCCCTACTTGTGGTTGTGGCCGACGTTGGGGAAGAGGAGGCCTTTGTTGACGGCGATGTTGGCGGCGTCCTCGTCGGAGGAGGAGTCGGTGGAGCTCCCATCGGAGTCCCATTCCCGATACACGTGGGCATCGCCGCCCTTCTTCTTGTAGTATCTTTTCTTCTCCTTCTTCTTTCCCTTCTTGTCGTCGCCCCTATCACTGTCACTAGATAATGGACATTTAGCAATGAAATTGCCGGGCTTACCACACTTGTAGCACACCCTTTTGGAACGGGGCTTGTAGTCTTTCCCCTTCCTTTGCTTGAGGATTTGGCGAAAGCTTTTGATGATAAGCGCCATTTCCTCGTTATCAAGCTTGGAGGCATCAATTGGAATCCTACTTGGTGTAGATTCCTTCTTTTCTTCCTCCGTCGCCTTGAACGCGACGGGTTGCACCTCGGGTGTGGAGGTGCCGCCTTGCTCCAAGTTGATGATCTGTTTGGAGCCTTTGATCATTAATTCAAAGCTCACAAACTTTCCTATCACTTCCTCGGTAGACATTAGCTTGTATCTAGGATCATCACGAATTAATTGAACTTGCGTAGGATTACGAAAAACGAGTGATCTTAGAATAGCCTTGACCACTTCATGGTCATCCCATTTTGTGCTCCCGAGGTTGCGCACTTGGTTGACCAAGGTCTTGAGCCGATTGTACATTGCTTATGGCTCCTCTCCTTGGTTGAGGACGAATCGACCGAGCTCCCCCTCGATCGTTTCCCGCTTGGTGATCTTGTCACCTCGTCTCCTTCGTGCGCGGTCTTTAGTATGTCCCAAATATCTTTGGCACTTTTCAACCCTTGCACCTTATTATACTCCTCTCGACATAGAGAGGCGAGGAGTATAGTAGTTGCTTGGGAATCAAAGTGCTTGATTTGGGCGACCTCGTCCGAATCATAGCTTTCGTCCCCCGGCGATGGTACCTGCGCTCCAAACTCAACAATGTCCCATATGCTAGCGTGGAGTGAGGTTAGCTGATGCCTCATTTTATCACTCCACATATTATAATCTTCACCATCAAAAACCGGTGGTTTGCCTAGTGGGACGGAAAGTAAAGGAGTGCGTCTAGAAATACGAGGATAACAAAGTGGCATCTTACTATACTTCTTGCGCTCATTGCGCTTAGAAGTGACGGACGACGCATCAGAGCTAGAGGTGGATGGCGACGAAGAATCAGTCTCGTAGTAGACCACCTTCTTCATCTTCCTTTTCTTGTTGCCGCTCCGATGCGACTTGACATGTGAAGGGATCCCTTCATCTTGTTGCCGGACTCCCCCGATGGAGCCTTCCCGTGGCTTGTAGACTTGTCACCGCCGGTCACGATCTCCTTCTTGGTGTGATCTCCCGACACCACTTCAAGCGGTTAGGCTCTAATGAAGTACCGGGCTCTGATACCAATTGAAAGTTGCCTAGAGGGGGGGGGGGTGAACAGGCAGAATCTAAAAATTATAAACTTAAAGCACAACTACAAGCCGGGGTTAGCGTTAGAAATAAAACCGAGTCCGAAAGAGAGGGTAAAAACAAATCAAAAGCAAATAAAGCAGATGGCACGGTAATTTGTTTTACCGAGGTTCGGTTCTTGAAAACCTACTCCCCATTGAGGTGGTCACAAAGACCGGGTCTCTTTCAACCCTTTCCCTCTCTCAAACGGTCACCTAGATCGAGTGAGCTTTCTCTTTAATCAAACGGGTCACTTAGACCCCTACAAGGACCACCACAACTTGGTGTCTCTTGCTTTGATTACAAGTGTCTTGAGAACAAGAATGAGGAAGAAGAAAGCCAAGCCAAGCAACAAGAGCAACAAGAAAACACAAGCGATCCTCTCTCAAGTCCTAGAGCACTAGAATTGAATTTAGGGACTTTGATTGGATCGGAGGCTTTGATTTGTGTCTTGGAGTGTTGCACTTTGCTCTTGTATTGAATGCACTGTTGTGAATGCTTGGATGGTTGGAGTGGAGGTGGTTGTGGGGTATTTATAGCCCCCAACCATCAATTCAACCATTGGGGCAGGCTGCTGTCGATGGGTGCACCGGACAGTCCGATGCGCCAGCCACGTCATCCAACCGTTGGAGCTTTGACTTCTTGGTGCACCGGACAGTCTAGTGCCGCACCGGACAGGCACTGTTTACTGTCCGGTGTGCCTTCTGGCGCTGCTCTAACTCTGCGCGAACTGTCCGCGCACTATTCACTTTTGCAAACGACCGTTGGCGCAGATAGCCATTGCTCTGTTTGGTGCACCGGACAGTCCGGTGGCACACCGGACAGTCTGGTGAATTATAACAGAGTGCGCCTGGAGAAACTCGAAGCTGAGGAGTTCAGACTGTACGGTCCCTGGCACACCGGACACTGTCCGGTGACACGCCGAACAGTCCGGTGCGCTAGATCAGGGTAGCCTTTGGTTTCTTTTGCTCCTTTCTTTTTGAACCCTAACTTGATCTTTTTATTGGTTTGTGTTGAACCTTTAGCACATGTAGAATGTATAATCTAGAACAAACTAGTTAGTCTAATTATTTATGTTGGGCAATTCAACCACCAAAATCATTTAGGAAAAGGTTTGACCCTATTTCCCTTTCAGTTTTACACCGATAAATACATATTTGTCATATACTCGATACATACAAGATTCATGAAGATAACGTTTTAGAGGATATTGCTGGAATGTATAGCTAAAGGAATTTTCTCTAAATATAAATACAAAGTGCATACTATAAAGGTGTGGAAGTTCGGGTTACCCGAAAAAATTGGTTCGGGTAATTAAAATCTCGGGTTCTGAGAATCGTTACCCAAAATTACAGTGGATTTTATATTATCTGAAAATTCGGGTACCTAAAAAATCGGCTTCGGGTTCAAGTATTCCCGAATTACTCGAACTAAGATATGCTTATTGGGCTTGTACTATCTAACCACCCAGCTTATAAAGGGTCCGTTCATTTCAACTTTTCTCTGATGAGCTTTTTTGATAATTTGGCTGTGGGAAAAATCTAGCTATGTAGGGAATTTAGCTGTGGAGAGGAAGATAAAGAGGTCCATATGATTTATGGGTTAGAAAGTGACGAGTTCCTATTAACATGATGACTCGGCCGATTATATGTTGACGTTGATTTTAAATGGATTTTACTAAAATGATTTTCGTAAAAGTGAGTTGAAAAGCTGGACGTTTGACAGTATTCAACACTTAAGAAAGCTGAAACAAACTGGACAAAAAACGCTAGAGGCCTTCCTCACAAAAAACTACATATTGAATCGACATCATGGAGCACTCCAATTCATGGAGCACTCCAATTCGATGTTTTCCTACTCCGCGGGCAGTCACTCTCACTTCCCATCAGCTACCCTCTCCACAATTCCAATTTCCAAATGTTGCGTTTTTCTTTTTACAACATCCATCCGACTCGGAAGAAACTAAAATTCTCAGCGCCCTTCCCTTGCGTTGTGAGATCAAGAATGTACAGCCCAAAATCAAAAGAATTTAGCAATAAACAACAGTGTAATTGAGCAGATCCAGTCCCTACCAGTTTGAAGATGTCCCTCAAAAAATTTAGAAAGAGACGAAAAATGCTGATACAGCCTAGTAGTTGCTCACTGCTGAGAGCTGACCATGCATCCATCACTTCGCGAAAGACCACAACCAACTTGCACGTTTCGCACACCCCTACCCGGCAAGCGCATGTTCCGTGCTGCCCTTTCACACCTCGCCTTCCCCCAACCTTCGGGTAGCGCTGGACCTGGACCCGGACCCGATCTGACCAACCCACCCCACATGGAGGTGCACATCCACCGTCCGTTCCAGCCTAAACAAACCCTAAAGTCCCGGATCAGCCGTGCCACACTCTATACGCGCAGCTGTATTCCCCACCAACCACGTCCGATCCCTCCGCTAGCCGAACCCGCCGTTCGGTGTTCGACAATCCGCACCGGATCAGCCTACCCGGCGAATCGAAACAACCAGCATCAGCATGGAACCACCGCCATGTGGGCCACCGCGCGGGGGAGACGCGGATCCACCGGCCCCGCCCGATCGGATGGCCAGCACGCGCGCGATTATAGGCGTTGTGGTTACGCGCGGCGGCGGCGCAGCGGAGATAAAAAGGCACCCCCCAGGAAAGCATCGCCCCCCTCTCACTCGCCTCGACGCGCCTCTGAAAGTTCGGAGCCGCCGGCCCGTCCGCCTCCCTCTCCGCCTCCCGTCCCCAAGGGTGAGTCTTGCGTCCCACCAGGCTTCTCTCCCGTCCTCTGTCCCCGATTTAAGGCCCATGCTCTCGTTCCTATTTGTGGCGATTGGTCCGGCATGCGTGCTGTTTGTGGTAGATAGATCTGCTCTGCACGTCTGCGTTCGTCACGTATAGGTTGGATTGTTCGTGTGGTAGCCTCGGCCTTTTGGTGCTCATTCAGATCGGTGCGTCCTGCGTCGGGTAAGGGCTGCTGAGATTCTCCTAGTGGATCGTTCGTCTATACTTGAGATCTACTCCGTTTCTCCGTAGGCGTGTGTGCATCGCAGTGGATTTTATGCTCCGTTTGGCTTGCCTTGTAGATCTTCGTGTAATCTTTGTAGATCGCGAGGTTATGGTTATTGGTTAGTCAGTCGGGTAAGTGAGTTTTGACCGCTGTTTCGTGATAGTGACGGTGCCGCTTTAGATCTGTTTGTGTTCTTGGCCGTGGATGGCGATCTGACGGCAGACGCCCGTCCCAAAAATATTGGTTCAAGTGTTTGAACTCTTTAGACTATATGCACATATATCATGTGAAGGTCTTGATTACCATGCTCCCTGCACAAGATCTGCCTTCATTCTGTTCGTGCACACCTATACCCTTGGCATGCTATCATCTTAATGGTTTTGGTGTAATTGAATTTTGGGGATCATGATAATTTTCATATGTTATAAAATCTGTGGACGTTAAAATTAATGAACTGTTTGAGCATGCTAAAATGTACGGTATTTAAAACTAATTGATTCGTTTTTATGCATCTGTTCTATTCTTATGATTGCTATCAAAACTAGAGTTATGGAACATGAAAACTGTAAATATCAATGTCTGTATAATTGCACTTTTATCTGTCATTGACTTAATGTTTATACACAGGCTCTCTACTTCAATTAACTGTGTTGAGCTTTGGCTTTTACTCTGTTGAAACACAGAAAATAATGTTTGTTTCTGTAGCTTTGTTACTATATAATACGCATCTTTTTTACACAGTTAGACGTGGAGATCTGTTATTCTTTATGCACTATCCTAAGTTGTGTCTTGATATTATGTTGCAGCCAATAGTTTTCAAGTGGCAATGGCGGACCAGGCTAACCAACCCACTGTCCTTCATAAGCTCGGTGGCCAGTTCCACCTGCGCTCGATCATCTCTGAAGGTGTACGGGCCCGTAACATATGCCCATCTGTCTCATCTTATGAAAGGAGATTTGCCACAAGGAACTACATGACCCAGAGCCTTTGGGGCCCTTCAATGTCTGTTAGCGGTTGCGTCAATGTCCCAGTGATGCAGACCCCGCTCTGTGCTAATGCTCCTGCTGAGAAAGGAGGCAAGAACTTCATGATTGATTTCATGATGGGCGGTGTTTCAGCTGCTGTTTCGAAGACTGCTGCTGCTCCCATCGAGCGTGTGAAGCTGCTTATTCAGAACCAAGATGAGATGATTAAGTCTGGTAGGCTATCAGAGCCGTACAAGGGTATTGTTGACTGCTTCAAACGTACCATTAAGGATGAGGGTTTCTCTTCCTTGTGGAGGGGTAACACTGCTAATGTTATTCGTTACTTCCCTACTCAGGTAGCCCACACCTTCCATCATATTTTTTACTCAGTAACATCTGTAAATATGTTGAAACACCATGATCTTTCTTACCTAAGTGGTTGAATGTTCCTGGTGGCTTTGCAAGGTATACAAGTTACCGACTACACTTAACTTGTACATTATTAATTTGTCTTCAAATCTTTGTCCCAGGCTTTGAACTTTGCATTTAAGGACTACTTCAAGAGGTTGTTTAACTTCAAGAAGGATAGGGATGGTTATTGGAAGTGGTTTGCTGGCAACCTGGCCTCTGGTGGTGCTGCTGGTGCTTCCTCTTTGTTTTTTGTGTACTCCCTGGACTACGCGAGAACAAGGTTGGCCAATGATGCGAAGGCTGCCAAGGGAGGAGGTGAAAGGCAGTTCAATGGGCTTGTGGATGTCTACCGCAAGACACTCAAGTCTGATGGTATTGCTGGGCTTTACCGTGGATTTAACATCTCCTGTGTTGGAATCATTGTTTATCGTGGTCTGTACTTTGGGCTCTATGATTCCATCAAGCCAGTTGTCCTTACTGGCAACCTCCAGGTTTGTCTAATTTCTGTCTCTTTCTATATATTGCTTGTGGGTTTGTACTGTGAGCTATAATATGTTTCTCTCTTGCAGGACAATTTCTTTGCCAGTTTCGCTCTGGGTTGGCTGATCACTAATGGTGCTGGTCTTGCATCTTACCCCATTGATACCGTCCGCAGAAGGATGATGATGACATCTGGTGAGGCTGTCAAGTACAAGAGCTCCTTGGATGCGTTCCAGCAGATTCTTAAGAAGGAAGGGCCCAAGTCCCTGTTCAAGGGTGCTGGTGCTAACATTCTTCGTGCCATTGCTGGTGCTGGTGTGCTTTCTGGCTATGACCAGCTCCAGATCCTCTTCTTCGGAAAGAAGTACGGCTCCGGCGGTGCTTAAATGGAGAAATATGATGACGAACAAGAGCAGTGTGTGTTCCCGGTCCTTTCCAATCAGGATCTGGTGAAGTTTTTGCCTTTCATATCGAAGAAATTAATAATTCATGTAGAGGGAGGATTCTTCCAACAATTTGTTTTGGATGGAGACTTAGATCTCCAAACACTCGTAACTATCCTACTAGGTGGTGACATCGGTCCCCAAAAACATTTATGGTCATAGAGTCTGCCCTTCGTTTGTCAGTCGGGCAATTTTTCTTGCATACAATGCCTTCGTTTAAGTATTGGATGAGTTGCTGCGACTAATTATTTGTTTGTCTTTACCTTTTGCAATGCTTGATTGTTGATAGCATTGTTTTTGTCACTGGATTTCTTGTGAATGTTGCATTTGGTTTACGCGTTTGTCAGAGTGTCTTTGTAGAGGTTCTATAGCTTTGCGACATTATTAGTCTGGGTTCAAATGGTTTGGCTACTAGGTAGTGTTGTCGTATGGAGCTCAAGAAATTTGTAGGTTCAAACCTTTTAGTTACCAGTGTAGCCATTTGATGAAATGCCTCATCAAGTTATGTTATCTTATTAAATAAAATAAAAATACAATACTCGAATAAGGCAACCACTGTTATGCAAACAGGACTGTGTAAACGTGTAAACAAACCATTTGATCTATTAGATTATGATTCAACCACAAATATAACCATGATTTGTTAGAAATTTTTTTATAAAGATTATTGAGTTGGTGGTGAAATGATTTAAGTGTTAAAATAACCTACGGTTGGATCATGATCTAATAGGTATATAAAGACTGCTTGTATAGCAGTTGTTGCCCTCGAATAAAGGGGTGTTTGGGACTCTCACTCCACTTAGCTTTGCTTGAGAGTTTATCAATATTTTGATGTGTATGACCTGTAAACCCTTTTTCAGCTCCATAAAATTGATATTTTATTGTAACCCTCCTGAGAAACAGTACATGGGAAACCATCAGATAAATCTCTATCGGAGATCCTCATCTCTGCTTAAATTATAATCAAGATGTATTTCTTTTGTTAGTAATGCAAAACAGTCACTTATACATATTGTCACACATAAGAAATCATTATGTGTACATTAAATGAACACATTTGTTCAACAAGTGATCTCTGTAGAAGATAATTATTTATTTTTAATAATTAGCTATTACATGAAAACAACACTATCTGTAGGTTTAACGGATCTTTGCAGAGAACGGGAATGAGGAATGTTTCTCTATCCCCGTTTATTGTTGGGGAGAATTTTTCCCTTTACGTCTCCGTGGAGGAAGAATTCTCCACGAGGAATCGGTGATCGAGCCTATTGTCATGTCTAGTCTGAACAATGTGGCGCATCTATGCTTTGCCTTATGATCATTAAATGGGTGAACTTGTGCCGGACGCTTGGAACCAGAAATGGTGCTCATCAAAAGCACATTAGCTTGTGCCGGAAGCTTGTAGCCAGAAATGGCACTTCTATCAGCCCAGCAGCCCTGCCGCGCCCGGCAGACTGAGGCGGCACCCGTGGCCGCGCTCGGCATCCTGTGCCGCGAGCTGGCCGCCAGGCTGAGGCGAGTGCCCCTGGCCGCGCGATGCAGAGGGATGTTGAGCCGCCGAGCAGCAGGTAGAAGATGCATTCGCTGCAGGTTGCCTGAACGCCACAGTGAGGTAGAAGATGCATTCGCTGCGCAGGAAGGAATAGAAACACGAAACGAATCTTTGTTTCTCCATTGCATAACGAGTGGCGTTGGTGGATAATTAATTGAACTCCACATTCACATCACTCCACGTTCACATTTGATAATATGTTTTGTGGAGCACCTGTTTGGCTACTTCGCTGGAATGGAGTTGAGCCCAACTCTACGTTTTTTAGGGAGTACATTTACTAGCTGATACAGTTTGACAATGAAATCGTGGCATGGTGTCCTAAAATATGAATTGGAGCAGTTCCAAACACCCTCAAATACACAGTTCATAAAAATAACTAAAATTGCATAACTTAGACAAAATTATATAATCCATAAAACTAACTATATACTAGTGGTATTCAAGATCAACTTATCGAATAAGATCATGACAGCTAGATTCATAGGCTTGGCCATAATGTCCAGAGATTTGGTCCACATATCAGTGAGATATCCTATCATAGAGGAATCTCCCAGAGGATAAAAGATGACAAAATCTAATCAGATTAAGGAATAAGATTGATATCCGTGTGTGTGTATATATATATATACTACTTATTAAGGCAGCAAGGATAGCCTGTCTCCCGTCGTTCTGCCTTCCAACGATCTCAACCGTCCGTCCACGCCTCTGTTTTCGTCGTCCGTCGGATGCTGCAACGCCCGCGTGCATCCTCTGGTCGTCCGTGCGAGCAAGCAACCCCTGCAGCTGCCGCCGCCGCCCTGCCTACTCACCCCCTCGGCGCGAACAGCCGTCGGACCCTTATCGCTTGCCCCTCGCCAGTTCCAGCAACCCCACCGCCGCCGCCGCCGCCGCCCTGCCTCTCGTCCGCCCCTCCGCCGCGAGATGTCGCCGGCCCCTCACCACTCCTCTGTCCACAGCGCGCGGGGCGCAGCCCCCCTCTGGCGCCGCTCAAGGGTGAAGGGCCCATCCGCACCCTGATCCTGGCCACCTCCACCATGCTCTGCTGCCCATCCTTTGTCATTGACCCCCTCCAGTTCCATTACTGGTGGACGGTTCTCTTCATAGGCAAGGTGGAGATGGAGGACAGCAAAACACTAACACCTGAGCCATGCCACCACCAATCTATTCCTCCAAACCCTTCTGTACATGTGCGCTGCACAGACATGAGGCTCCTCCTCGTCAACACACATGGTTCAACGGGATCTGTCCATGCTCGTGGCTTTCTTTGTTGCTTTCCATTGATGTGGTTCTTGATTCAATGTTCTGAAAGTTGTAGATGAGGCGTACTACAGATGCATCATGCTCAAGTGTAGGAGATTGTCAGTATCATCTTATTGAATCGATGTGGGGGAGGAGGATATCTACTTGCTGAAACATCTGAAAAAGGGACTTTGTCCTTTATTTTGAACCCTTTATCATTCTGTTATTAGTACATTGGGGATGCATTATGATTGTAATAAAATATGTTCACATTTGTTCTTAAGGTGAGCCACAAGATTCAGGAATATCATTGTAGATTGTTTTTGAATTAGGCCAGCTATCCCAATTTTTCGAGTTTGCATGGGCCTGCAATGCATTATGAAGGCATTTGGAGGTAGCATTTATCTTTATACCAGGTCAGTAGTTTTTAATGGCCTCTGCTTTTGTTTCTCAAACATTTATGACATGAATATGCAAGAAAGGTTATTCGTGCACCTTCTGGAATGACGCATGGGAAAATCTCTCCAGTTCATTATGATGAGGAATTAGGAAATTCCTTATTCAATGGCTTGCCAAAGTATGATTTTTTAAATGAGTTTTAGTATTTACTATGGTTTAATTTCTGAAACATTGAATCATCGGGGATGCATGCATGCAAAGGTAGTTTCATGTCATCTGTTGGTTGCTGAAGTAGTGTGTTGGAAATTTTGCAGATGTGATGAGGTACTACAAGCAGAACGCCGATGAAACATGGGTCAACATCTCGCTGAATAGCCTGCTTTCTGGCTCAGTCCTCAATTGCCAGCGCCAGCTGTCAGGATGTCTCATCCAGGAAAAGCCTAATGGCTACTCAAAGGTCTGTTGTCTGTCCATGATTGAGATCTTCAGTTTTCACACGTTCTCAGTACAGTACCTGATGATTTAGATCATGAGATTTGTGTGACCTAGGTGGAACACGTTGAGGTGGACGATAGATCAGTGCACAACATCTACAAGCTGTTGGGGGCAAGCAGCAGTTCTGTAGTTGTACAGAAGCACTGACCATAGACAGTGAACTTGTTAATGCACTTACACAGGTAACTTGCTTGCCTGGAATAACGTAGAGCATCAATATAAAATCCAGAATGCAAACTCAACATTTCTAAGACCTATAAATATTGGCACAAATTTTAAAAAAAAGTAGGAATGGCTTATGACTACTAGAGTTTATAGCATATGTACATGTAAAGGATAAAGTACATGGGTACCGTAATGTACCTTTTTCCACAAAATGTTGTATCAGGAGGTTACGTGAAAGCACTATACGTGAATTTTGGGATGCACAAGTTTGTTTTTGCAGTCATGATGACATTCTTATTTGTTTATTGGGATATTTGGCATCATTTTCATAATCCTTGGTGCAGAGAGGTCAGGCTAAACTTCTCTCAGAAGGTTGGGAAGGAGTGTTTCAGGATCTAAAAGAGGCTGCTTAGAAATATCCACAGGTAATTATATTTTGTCTGAGCACCAAATTTTAATGGCAGACAAATAGTAGTTCTTGCATTTTATTCATGTTAACTTTCCCTAACATTGCGACCCTCAAAACAACACCAACAGACACCCACCAGTCATGTCTCCTGCTGGAATCTTTATTGTTTTCAATTTGAATTTATATGATATCCAGGGTTGCTATGCAAGGAATTTTTATAAACCTCGGAGGATGGGTCGAATTCTTCCACTTCACACTCAAAAATAGTGTTTGATGAGACGTCATTGAGGTTTTTAACAATCTGATGGAAACCCAGTGCATGAAATACTGTTAGTTTCTGGAATTTGAATGGAGGGGGAAATGGTGCAATGATAATATTTCTGAGTTTTTTTAGATTAAAAGAGGGATGGACATGTTATGACTTAAAAGCCTCAAAAGTTGATCAGAAAGCATACAAATACTCTAGGGTCATGATGAAATGTGGTAGTTATCTCTGAAATAACACTGAAATAAAAGTTGCTGGGTCTTAAAAAATTATAAATTAAAAATACTCTGGGCAACTTGTCATCGACCTCCACAACCGCATCGAGGCCACCTAACCAGTTGAGCTAGGGGCCTAGGGCCACTTCCTCAAAAAATTAAATTAAAAATGATAGGTATTTTATGAGTACTAATTGCTTTTGGCTTCTACATCATGCCTTGTTACAAATTCAGCAAGTATTTTATGAGTAGTTATTGCTTTTGGCTTCTACATCATGCCTTGTTACAAATTCAGGGGCAGGGGTAGGATCCTAGCTGTAACTGCTCCATAGGGAGGCTAGCTGCATACATCGGTTTCAGATGAATTTTGGAACATGTTTCCTCCTCAAATATCACTTCTTTAGGAATCCCAATTGAAAAAGGTAAATATTTCTATTACCTTGACTTTTTTTCTATAGTAGATAGTTGTATTATTTATTTTTTCAACGTTTAGATACAAAATTGACAGGTATAGCATGTCTTAGATACTGTATTGCTAAATTCAGTGGCATGTTTGTTAGAGACCAATCATTTAGAAAATTAACATTGAACCGGGCGAGATGCTTAGTTACTATCAATCAGATTGTTAATTGGTCTACAATCTGGCGTTTTTAGAAAAAAAGTGTTTGTAAGTGGCTGCTTGAAAGTTCTCTTTGACCCGGGAACAGGATCTGGATGTCGCCTAGAGGGGGGGTGAATAGGCGAATAAAAATTATTACTCTAAAACTTAAACTCTTACTCTACTCGAAGACAGGATAGCAGTGGAGTGAAGAACCCTTCGAGTAGGTTGCAGCGGAATTGATGTTCCTATCTTAAGAATATCTTGCACTTTAAAAAAAGCTAGTACCACAAGTAAGTAGTGAAGTGCAGATGTAAGAAATGAATAAGACAGAGAATCAGCACACAACACAGAGTAGAGCACGTGGACACAGGAATTTATCCCGAGGTTCGGCCAAGCCTGAAATGCTTGCCTAGTCCTCGTTGTAGTTAGCCACACCTGGGCTTGGAGTCTATTTCAACTCCTTCCTCCGTTTGCTCAGATCTGTCAGTCAGACAGATAGAGCCTTCCACTATGTTGAGGTAGTTACAATAGAGCCGCGGCTGCTTACAATCTTCTTGATAGCTCTCCGGCAGAGTAACAATATGCTCAAGACTATGCTCTAGCTCTTAGCAGCACTTCTCCACTCTCTAGAGGCTTATAGCTTTGCCTCTACACAAACTATCGAGATATACACGAGAGGGAGAGAGAGAATTGATCCGAGTGATGTCTACACTTGTTGGCTGCACTTGTATATTGCTTGAGGCGCCTAGGGGTCCCTTTTATAGGCACAAGGGGCCTAGGAGCCGTTAGAAGCAATCCAGGAAGGCAAATCTTGCCTTCATTCGGTTGGCGCACCGGACAATCCGGTGCCCGATTTCATTCCAAAAGTGGCGCAGTCGACCGTTGCAGTCTTGGAGCCGTTGGCGCACCGGACAGTCCGGTGCCCCCATCTGACGTTGGCTTGGCCACACGTCACGCGCGGATTGCGCGGCCGACCGTTGGCCCAGCCGACCGTTGGCTCACCGGACAGTCTGGTGCACCACCGGACAGTCCGGTGAATTATAACCGAATGTCGCCAGACTTCTCCCGAGAGCGGCGACTTCACCGCAGCCGACTCACCGGACACTGTCCGGTGCACCACCGGACAGTCTGGTGATTTATAGCCGTACGCCGCCGACTCCTCCTGAGAGCGACCTGTTCAACAGAGTTCAGCCTGGCGCACCGGACACTGTCCGGTGCACCACCGGACAGTCTAGTGTGCTAAGCCGAGCTGAAATTGGCTGCTCATAGCCAACACTTTTCCTTTTCTCTTCTTCTTTTCTTTCTGTTTCCAGCACTCAGACAAACCATGTTAGTGCTCAAAAGCAATGTATTAGGTCTGGAAACATACCTCGTGCCTTTATTTGCGCTTTACCCAATTTTAGCATTTGGCACGTCTTGATATTTAATGTGGAACTTCAAAACCTCAAGTCAGCTTGACTTGATCTAGATTGATATATAGGAGTTCCAACACCCTGCAAAGGTCATATAGAATGTATCCAAACATAGGAACAACCCAAACTAAAGATCAGAGTGCACTTAGCTCTTTTGGGCTGCTTCTAGTTCTATTTTTGACATTTGTTCTCGTTCTAGTGACCTTGATCTCCTTCTTAGAGCTTGGTCTTGAGCCTTATAACTTACACCACATAACCATAGATGTTTCCTCATTGGTTGTAAGTCATGTCCTTATGTTGTGATCCTTGATGTGCCATAGCTCTTCTCAACTCGATCACCCTTGACTTTGCAAGTCTTCTTCTTCACCCTTGGCTTTGGGTTCCTCAGCCTCTTTGACCTTCTCCCGTGCACTTGGTACCTCGAAGCTCTACTTGCCTCCATCCTTGGCTTGATCAGTTGTCTCCAAGCTATGCACCCGAGTTTCACTTTATGCAATGTCCATCTTACTTGTGATGCCCATTATCTATCCATCATCTAGTCCTTGGACCATCACACTTGTTCACTTGTGTTGAACCCTGTTAGCTTTACATTAAGCACCTGTTCAACACTTAGACACTTGTTAGTTCTTTAATTGAGTTATCATCCAAACACCAAAACCCACAAGAGAGCTTTCAATCTCCCCCTTTTTGGTGATTGATGGCAACACAATTAAAGCTTACATAAGAGTGAAATTTAAAGCACAAATTTTGAATTCTAAGTTTGTAGAATGCTCCCCCTAAATATGTGCTTACATTAAAAACTTAACTTTGGCCTTAAATGCCAAAATGCACATACTTAGGCTAAATCGAAGCATTGCTACACCTTAGCGCCTGTGGGATGCATTGTCAAGGATCAAACTATGATGCGTATGACACACAAATGCACAGAATCAGAGTTAAACACCATTCAATTGAGTGGATATATCACAGGAATATCAACCTACCACTATTCACCATTAAGATACCATTTTAAACTAAGATACCAATTTTAAAGCAATCTTAAAGCACCATTACTCTTAAAGCACCATTAACCACATGAATATCTATTACAGAATAAACACTATAGATGCCAAATAATTCTTAGCAGCGGAAACACTAGTCCATATGATGCAACACATATAATACTGCAAAAGGCATGTGATAAGAATTATCAATAACACAATAACACACTAACAATGCTCAAACTAACACATCACCCCTTAAGATAAGCTTTCAATAACACACTAACAATGCTCAAACTAACACATCACCCCTTAGGATAAGCTTTCCTCTCAGGTTGAGATAAGCTTTAATGCACCAATTCTCCCCCTTTGACATCAAACACCAAAACCATATTCAAGCAAGAACATAGGATGATGTCAAGGGACAGTAGGGTGTTAAGGAGGAAAACACACTATCAGAACTCCCCCTTACTTATTAAACATATGCACTACCAACATTTGAGTAAGATATATATACGCAAAAAGATCAATACTTCCTTTTGTACCTTTACCATGTTGTAGTGTACTTCCCATCTTGAAAGTATTAATCTCTTGGGAGCTTCTTCACACTTGTGCCTGATTCTTTATCCTAACCTTTTCTTGTTGCTAAGACACCAAACTTAGAACAAGTTATAGTATTGGGCACAAGAAGAAACTTCTATTCTAATGATTATCAAAAGATGTCAATTAAAGCAAACTATCACGGCTACCAATTGAAAACTCATTGATTATCATAGCTCCATGATATTTAAGGATAAGCATAGAGTATCACCAAATATTATAGAGCATGAGCAATCTAAAAATATGCAATTACTCATGACTTAAGATACCAATTACTTGACTTACAGAGGTACCCAAGTCCTGATTGCTCCATTTCTTGCTCATCTTCTCTTTTCCACCTTGAGACTGTACAAGATCACTCAAGAAACAATTAGTCTCAAAAGACACAAGTTATGTGTGCTCCCCTTGAACTTGTGCATCAAGTATTTGAATAACTTGCACTTTGCACATTCTAGCTTTCTCAGAACTAGAGGGATCACAACATATTTTGGTCAAGGCATACTCTCAATTTCATCACAAAGAGATAACAATTGAATACCAAATGAAGGGTTGACTTAATACAACAATGCATGCCTCAAGAAGTATAACATTTTACAAGCAACCTAGACATGCTTCATACTTGACAATCATTGCACCACATATACCAATTGAAAAACAACACGATCATGCATATAAAGCGCAATGTCTAAGTACATCATAATTAAAAAGGTTCCTTAGGTACACCAAAAGAAACAACATTTTAAAGTAAGGAGCACCTAAGCCAAGATACTACCAATTCAGAGGCAAGACCATAGCTGTGATCACAATCAATGGAACTTCAAGATATTCAATGAAATTGCATAGTTCCATTTTCCATACCTTTGCCTTTTCCTGAATTGCCATGAGAGCACCAGTTGTCACTAATTGAGGGCTCCTTTTGTTCATGCACCTTATGGCTCAAAAGGGTGCATTAGGGGCACAACATGGATTTTGGTATTCACACAGTACCAGACTAGAGTAATCATGTGAACATAAACTAAACAAAATGTCATATTTGCACAGGTTAATCATTAAAACCATATAGCATAACTCACAAAGGGATACAGGTTTATCCACGAACACAAAAAGAGTTAATCATGGTGGATATATCTAATGAAAAACTACCCATTAAATGATTTAAGAGACATAACCTCTAAAGCACACAATCATGATTAAGCAAGCATGGTTACGATCTTGGAAATCATTAATCATCGATTGATAGGTACTCAACACAGGCAATCAAAAGCATAACTACTCCAAGGATAGGTGAACACAACAATCCAACTTAAGAGCAATACTTATTTGCAAGAATGTACTCAAGATACTAGGGTACCATCCTTTGGAGAGCAAGTTGCAGAATCTCATCAAGGTCCTTTGCTTGATTCACCAATAATGATTAAGAACCTCTACAACTTATTTCACTTGAGATGAACATGGGATTGGTATTGCACAATAGTTCAACCTTGAGTTAATGAGTAGACAATAAAAATCAACAGCTTAAGCATAGAGTTTGAATTAACCATCTTAAGCTCTCCCATGGTCTCCAGTCCATCTCGAGGCACCTGCATGGTCTAGTTGGCACAGTTTGGTACCCATCTCGGGATGGGTCCATAACGATCAACTAAAAGTGCCTTTGGCACCCAAATAGTCTTTGTGCTAGTTCTAGGTGTTCTCGTTATAGATCTAACACAAGTATATGATTTGGGTCTCCTAAGTGAATGCTATTGAGACAACTTTACTTGTTTAGGAACCTCACCTTTATTACATACCTTGGATAGATGACCCTGCTTGCCACACTTGTAGCAGAAGCGTCTCTCAACCTGACATGACACTTGCTGTTTGTCATTTTCCTTAGTGGGGGTCATCCCGGAGAGTGTACGTGCTTGGTTCATTAGTAGCGGACAAGAAGTGATCGTATGGTTCTTGTCATTGCATCCGAAGCATCTCCTTATCCCTTCACCCTTGTCGGTGTATGGACACGACGCAATGAGGTGTCCTGACTTGTTGCACTTAAAGCACCTCCTTTCCCTTTTCTCTTTTTGTTCTTGGATGACATAGAGAAATGGTCAGTGCAAACAACATGATTAATTGAATCTTTACCTTTTTTCAAGCTCATGTTGATTTCTTCATCTTTAGGAACATCCTTCTTTTGGAGCTTAACACTTGCTGTAGTTTTTCCCTTCTCAAGCTTCTTCACCACGCGCCCGTGGATATCTTGAGAAGGTTGAGCAATGCGTCTTCTCCTTAGTTGTCTTTGCTTCTTATTCCCAAGCAATTTCCTTTTTGACCCTACAATTTTTTGCTCATTCAAACATTTGCTTCCTTTTGAGCGACAGGGGTTAGCACATGACGATATATTATCCAGATGTGCACTTGTGCACGAATGAGGTTCACATGACTTTAAGTTTGCAATTACAACCTCATGAGCAACTCCAAGCATGATATGTCTATCCAAGAGATTATCATGATAACAAGACAATAAATCATATTTTTCAGTTAGAGCAAGTTTATCATGACTTAACAATTCTACTTGTCTCTTAAGCATGGCATTTTCCATTTTAAGTTGAGCAACACGAGATAAAGCATCATCATTATTTCTTTGCTCAAATAATATTGAATCATACCGCTGGACCAAATCATCATGAGAGCACTTTAGCTCCTCATGTTCTTTGGTCATCTTCTCCAGGCTGTTGTTGGTTTTGATGAGGGACTCCTCTAGCCTGAGAAGCGTCTCGCTTTGTTCCTTGTTCATTCTCAACAGCTTAACCAAGAGTGCTTTGTCCTCTTTGTTGAGATGGATGTAGAAACGGCGAATCTCCTCTTCTTCCACATCATCGGTCTCATTTTCCCTATCATTAATGTCAGTGGAAGCAATATAGGAAAATGTACCTTGTGGTGATTAGGATTCATCCTCGCTATCATCCTCATATTCCTCCTCATCCTGGCTTTTGTCTCCACCGTCATTGTTAGCAATAAAACACTTATTATTAGTGGAGAGCAAACCTGTCGACGAGGTGGATTCATCGTTTGGTGCCCAACACTTTTCTTCTCCCTTTGAATGGTTAGTATCACAAGTAATATAGGGAGTAGGAGCATCACAATTTGCCACAGAATATTTTCCTTTAATTCTACTCCATAAATCATGAGCATCAACAAATAAATCACTATCACTACTCATGATGGCAAAATAAGCACTTCTAGAAAGAGAGTCAACTAAGATGTTGCAATCACGGTGATTGAGAGATAAACATCTTAGTTCAGCATTACAAGGATTTTTACTAATATCAGAGGGAAAAATACTTCTACTAAAGATCTGTCTCAAGTCAGGATCAACATGCATGAAAGCATTATAAATAGAGACAGACCAAGATTTGTAATTAGAACCATCGCCTAAAAGAAGTTCTACAGTTACCTCTTGTGACGACATCGTCATCTCTGGACGGCTAAGCCCACACTGGAGAGGCCTAGCTCCGATACCAATTGAAAGTTCCCTTTGACCCGTGAACAGGATCTGGATGTCGCCTAGAGGGGGGGAGTGAATAGGCGAATAAAAATTATTACTCTAAAACTTAAACTCTTATTCTACTCGAAGACAGGATCACAGTGGAGTGAAGAACCCTTCGAGTAGGTTGCAGTGGAATTGATGTTCCTGTCTTAAGAATATCCTGCACTTCGAAGAAAGCTAGTACCACAAGTAAGTAGTGAAGTGCAGATGTAAGAAATGAATAAGACAGAGAATCAGCACACAACACAGAGTAGAGCACGTGGACACAGAAATTTATCCTGAGGTTCGGCCTAGCCTGAAATGCTTGCCTAGTCCTCGTTGGAGTTAGCCACAGCTGGGCTTGGAGTCTATTTCAACTCCTTCCTCCGTTTGCTCAGATCTGTCAGTCAGACAGATAGAGCCTTCCACTATGTTGAGGTAGTTACAACAGAGCCGCGGCTGCTTACAATCTTCTTGACAGCTCTCCGGTAGAGTAACAATATGCTCAAGACTATGCTCTAGCTCTTAGCAGCACTTCTCCACTCTCTAGAGGCTTATAGCTTTGCCTCTACACAAACTATCGAGATATACACGAGAGGGAGAGAGAGAATTGATTTGAGTGATGTCTACACTTGTTGGCTGCACTTGTATATTGCTTGAGGCGCCTAGGGGTCCCTTTTATAGGCACAAGGGGCCTAGGAGCCGTTGGAAGCAATCCAGGAAGGCAAATCTTGCCTTCATTCGGTTGGCGCACCGGACAGTCCGGTGCCCCCGTCTGACGTTGGCTTGGCCACGCATCACGCGCGGATTGCGCGGCCGACCGTTGGCCCAGCCGACCGTTGGCTCACCGGACAGTCCGGTGCACCACCGGACAGTCCGGTGAATTATAACCGAACGTCGCCAGACTTCTCCTGAGAGCGGCGACTTCGCCGCAGCCGACTCACCGGACACTGTCCGGTGCACCACCGGACAGTCCGATGATTTATAGCCGTACACCGCCGACTCCTCCCGAGAGCGACCTGTTCAACAGAGTTCAGCCTGGCGCACCGGACACTGTCTGGTGCACCACCAGACAGTCCGGTGTGCCAAGCCGAGCTGAAATTGGCTGCTCATAGCCAACACTTATCCTTTTCTCTTCTTCTTTTCTTTCTGTTTCCAGCACTCAGACAAACCATGTTAGTGCTCAAAAGCAATGTATTAGGTCTGGAAACATACCTCGTGCCTTTATTTGCGCTTTACCCAATTTTAGCATTTGGCACGTCTTGATATTTAATGTGGAACTTCAAAACCTCAAGTCAGCTTGACTTGATCTAGATTGATATGTCGGAGTTCCAACACCCTGCAAAGGTCATATAGAATGTATCCAAACATAGGAACAACCCAAACTAAAGACCAGAGTGCACTTAGCTCTTTTGGGCTGCTTCTAGTTCTGTTTTTGACATTTGTTCTCGTTCTAGTGACCTTGATCTCCTTCTTAGAGCTTGGTCTTGAGCCTTATGACTTACACCACATAACCATAGATGTTTCCTCATTGGTTGTAAGTCACGTCCTTATGTTGTGATCCTTGATGTGCCATAGCTCTTCTCAACTCGATCACCCTTGATTTTGCAAGTCTTCTTCTTCACCCTTGGCTTTGGGTTTCTCAGCCTCTTTGACCTTCTCCCGTGCACTTGGTACCTCGAAGTTGTACTTGCCTCCATCCTTGGCTTGATCAGTTGTCTCCGAGCTATGCACCCGAGTTTCACTTTATGCAATGTCCATCTTACTTGTGATGCCCATTATCTATCCATCATCTAGTCATTGGACCATCACACTTGTTCACTTGTGTTGAACCCTGTTAGCTTTACATTAAGCACCTGTTCAACACTTAGACACTTGTTAGTCCTTTAATTGAGTTGTCATCCAAACACCAAAACCCACAAGAGAGCTTTCACTGCTCTAATTAGAGTTTATAGCATTTAGTTCATAATTATTATGAGTGGTAGAATGGAATTAGCCTATAAATTTTGGTCATGCACTATATAAAATATAAGTTTGTTCATGTTGTTTTCGTAGCTGTAGATCTGATTTGATTATTCCTTTCCTCCCGTGGTCAGATCAATCAGATACGAAATGGCAAGGACTGCTGGCGATGATGACGACATGGCCACCATTGTCGCCCTCTAGTAGACCATCCTCCAAGATCTCAACCTCCACGCTTCTATTCTAAAGGTCCTTTCCTCCCCACCTGTATGTTTTCTATTGAATCCACAATGACTAGATTAGGCAAAGCTTCACCGATGAGCTTAGCATCCTACATAACATGATGAATGTACACACGGATCAGTTTAGGAAACTACTGAAACTTATATGTTCTATTTTCCTCCCCACCTATATGTTCTATTTTCCTCCAAGATCAGTTTAGGAAGTCAATTAGTCCCTACTTTAGTCCTTCCATTTAGCAAAATAGAGACTAAATGAGACTAAAAACTAGAGACTAAAGATTAGTCCCTCTAACCAAACGGGGCCTTAACTGCATGGAGAAAACTGACGATGAGGCAAATGGGCACTGGTTGGGATAACTTAAGACGTAGATAGAAATGGACCCTGAGTGGTGGAGGAACATCAAGGCGGTTAGTGTTTAAATAATTTGAACATTGTAATCTCTACTTGTACTTATGCCAACATTGCTTAATTGGTCCTTAATTGTTTGAGGAAATTCTAGGGTGCGCTAAGTTTAAGAAAGGCCCTCTTCAGTATGAGGCAGATCTTAGCAAGATGTTTGATAAGATCACAAATGATGAGAGCGACCATTGGAATCCTATGACTAAGAACCCAATCATTAATGAAAGTCAAGAGTCTACCATTAATCTTTTCCATCTGCGGCCATAGAAACTGAAATTCTATCCAAACTGAAATCTGCCATAGAAACAGAATTTTTGTCCAAACCGAAATCTGCCATAGAAATTAAAAATTTGTCCAAACTGAAATCTGCCATCGAAACTGAAATTTTGTCCAAACTGAAAACTGCCATAGAAACGGAAATTCTATCCAAACTGAATTCTGCCATAGAAATTGAAATTTTGTCTAAACTAAAATCTACCATAGAAACTGAAAAATTGTCCAAACTGAAATCTGTCATAGAAACTGAAATTTTGTCCAAACTGAAACTGCCATAGAAACTGAAATTCTATCCAAACTGAAACTGCCATAGAAACTGGAAATTTGTCCAAACTGAAATCTGCCATAGATACTGAAATTCTGTCCAAACTGAAATCTGCCATAGATACTGAAATTCTGTCCAAACTGAAAGCTGCCATAGAAACAGAAACTTTGTACGAAGTGAAAAGGGAGATGTGGTGATTGGTTTATATGCAGATGGTCTGCAGGTAGCACAAACTAACCTGAAAAACTATTGTTTGTGTGTCACTTGGCTGAAACAAGTGGTTTCTGCTGAAACTTGGTCGTGGCATACATACTGCATGTATGGGCTCTGCATTTGCTCCATGTAAGGGACTCAAATTGTCAGATTTGTTTAAAAAATATGTTGAATCTGAATTGAGAGATGTCTGCAAAATGAATGGAAATCACTCGGATGACTCAAGTTGTTTTGATGGCAGCTCAGACTCTAACGATAATGTCTTCTCCCCTTTGTTTGGATTGGACTTAATAACAACTATAGGTTTGCTAATTTTGCACAATAAACAGTTAAATGGAATCAACATAGAATTATGAGTCATGACCCACACAATTTATCTTGGAGTACTTGTTCTCGTTCCCTCAGATTTCAATGGTTGGCATATTGATGATGTGATATCGATGTACTAAATATTGTATAGCAGGTTGTTGTTAGAGGTAGCAGATCATTAAGTCTAAATTTAAGTATATATATATATATATCATGAATAATGGGTATAAATAGACATTTAACTGTACTAAAAATATAAAGTCGCACATACATAAATTGTGAAAAAATATGGTGCCATTTAAACCATATGTATGTTAAGTGAATTAGAATTATTCGTTTGTTTCATACTGTATTCATACGTCGTAGCTATAGCTGCAGGAGGTCGCTACGATCTCTATTTAGTGCCCATGTGTGATATATATTTAGACATTTGATTGTTAACTCGCACAAGATATGAATCCTCCTTTGACATTCTATAGAAATTTTAATTCAACCATCAAACAGTGTGAAACATAAATGGTTGCTAATTAATGGTGTTCTTTCTTTCTTTCTTCAGGTGCTACTCCCAAATTGTGTGTTCCTTCTCCGGGGAAACCATGAATCCTTTAATATGGTTTCAAGGAGATAATGACTAAATACAAAGATCAGGGCCCTCAACTTTATTGAAAGTTTTAAAGATGTTTTGGGGACCTTTCACTAGCGGCAATAATAGCAGGATGTGTGTACACTGCACGTGGAGGTGTCTTCATTAGTTCCATGGTACAATTGTAATGCCATCAAATAATTCAAAAAAGGGGGAAAGGGTCACAAATACAAGGCAAATTTTACTGATGATTTGACTTCCATGAAACTTGGATCATTGGATGAGTTATTGAAAGCAATGAGAACTGTTCTTGACCCTCCTTGGGAAGGCTCAAATTTGATCCCTTAGGATGTGTTGTGGTCTGACCCTTCCTCGCAGATGGGTCTTCTCCGAATAAGGAACAAGACAATGGATTGCTTTGGGGTCCTGATATTACCAGCAATTTCTGAGGACAAATCATTTGAAGGTTTGTTTTGTTTCATTTATTACTCTTCCTATTATATTTCAAATTGTTTGATCAGTAGAAATATTTTTTACTGGTGCCAGCGCCGGTGGGTACGTCTCATTTGCCTCTTTCCCATTTCTTCTTTCTCTTTAGTAGCAAATTTTGAGGCATGTGAAGATATGCCAATGAGCATTGTCGTAGGAATTCTAAAGAATTAAGTGCTATTATAGTCTTCCAAATGATGCTACTTACCTGTAAAAATCAACTGATCAACAAAAGTTTCTATGTATCCTTATTGAGTGTTGACACTGTTTCCGTTAGACATATGTTGTCTGGGCCTTGTCCAGGAATGGATTATTCTCTATAGTACCTTTTCGGGAGGTTTTCCCCTGGTTTTTATGCTCCCTTTTGGTCGTGTAGTTAGATTTGCAGCAGGTCTTTTTCTTTAGAGTTTTTTTGCTGATGTCAATTCAGCATGCATTGTATTTCTCAATTAAATATGGTGAATTTGAGTCTGTCTTGGCGTCATTGATTCTTTTCAGAAATGGATTCCTAACACAAAATTTTTGTGCATTGATCAGCGACGCACAGGCGAATTGATCATGTGGAGGTCTGGAAGTGTAATGGTGGTTTATCAAGGGAGCATTTACAAAAGGCCTCTAAAATCTCAAGCTCTAAATGGTGCCTCATCGTCGGTTAAAGGCGAATATGGTGCATTGTTCATCCCAAATGCCTCGAACGCTGTTGAGAATGATATTCAGGGGATATATTTGTCTGCAAAACATGCAACTGTGTCCGTATTGAATGTGTAAAATATTGAGCACATGAATGAGGAAGGGCTGGAGTTCAATTAGATAATTTATGAGCTGGGTCCTCATTTGTGGATTGGTGGGAATGGGTATTTTACCAATGGATGTCGACTTGCTGCCTCAAATAATCCCTGGTTATAATATACCATACAGAGTTCTTCCGACTAGAATGCGTTCGACCCTTACCAACGCAGAGCTGACTAGCCAAAGTTAGTGAGGAACCTTCCATGCCATTTTGCTCTAGGTATTGCTTTTGACGGTGTCAATATTACTTTTGACTGTAATAGCTTTTACCAATTAACAGTACATGCCTTCTTATAGCTTGCTAAACTTTATTGAAGGGAGAAACCAGAACTATCAAGTTTAGCAGCAGTAATATAATAAGGAGCATGCTGCAACTGCCCTAGCGCGGCGACGACGATGAATATGGACATTGAGCGTGTGCTCAAGGAGAAGTTCGGCGATGCTTTCAAGGAAATCCATCGGGTGTTCGACGTGGACCAGCCGGTGGCGGAGACAACGTCCGAGGTCAGTGAACGAACTCCACCACTGTAGACTGCACTATCGTCATACTATAATCAATATCACTCATTGGCAAGCGGATCCTTTTATAAAGGAACAAGAATGGGCAATACTCAGAGAACAGACACTGTTATTTCTACGGCTTGCAAATTCTCAATGTATTGGCCATAATTTCCCTCTAATTTCTAGCACACCTACATAGTTTCCCTTTTCATATCACTTACAGATTTTGAATACTAAATTCAATATAAGTGGTTGATCCAGTGGTTGATTGTGCTAATCAACTCTTCAAGTTCTGCTTATGGTGTAATGCGAAGTGTCAACACAGTAAAAAATAGTCATTAAAAATAGGAAGTGTAGACATCTCTAAAACAATGTGATCATAAATTGTTGAACTGCTCAAACAATGGAACTATTGCAGATTAGTCTTAGTTTCTTCCAGTTGCTTTTGCAAGTTTGAATTTTTATCCTTTGTTTCTGAAAGGGAAATAGGGTCAAACCTTTTCCAATATGAATTTTGGTGGTTGAATTGCCCAACACAAACATTTGGACTAACTAGTTTGCTCTAGGAAATATGTTCTACAGGTGCCAAAGGTTCACAACAAACCAATACAAAGATAAAGAAAGGGTTCAAACAAAGGAGCAAATTATACCGAAGGCAGCCCTAGTCTGGCGCACCGGACTATCCGGTGTGCCACCGGACAGTGTCCGGTGCACCAAGGAGATCGACGCTGAACTTGTCAGCTTCGGGAATTTGGGAGGCCGCTCCGCTATAATTCACCGGACTGTCCGGTGTGCCAGCAGAGCAACGACTACTTCGCGCCAACGGTCGTCTGTAGAAGGCATTAAATGTGCTACAGTGCGCGCCTGCGCGCGCAGAAGTCAGAGCAGGCGCTAGAAGGCGCACCGGACAGTCTACAGGACCTATCCGGTGCACCACTGGACTGTCCGGTGGCCCCAGTTGTCAGAGCTCCAACGATCGGAACCCAACGGCCTGGTGATGTGGCTGGCGCACCGGACAGTGTCTGGTGGCACACCGAACTGTCCGGTGCGCCATTCGACAGAAGCCCTCACCAACAGTTCTTTTGGTCGTTGAGGCTATAAATACCCCCCAACCACCACACTTCATGCATCCAAGTTTTCAGCCATCAAACCTCATACAAGAGCTATAGCATTCAATACAAGACACAAACAAAGAGATCAAATCCTCTCCCAAGTCCAAAATCACTCCAAACAAATTAGTGACTAGAGAGAGAGATTTTTGTGTTCTTTGAGCTTTTGCGCTTGGATTGCTTTTCTTCTTCCTCATTCTTGTTTCCATAACACTTGTAATCAAAACAAGAGAAAACCAATTGTGTGGTGGTCATTGTAGTGGACTTAGTTGTCCCATTTGATAGAGAAGAGAAGCTCACTCGGTCTAAGTGACCGTTTGAGAGAGGGAAAGGGTTGAAAGAGACCCGGTCTTTGTGACCACCTCAACGGGGAGTAGGTTTGCAAGAACCGAACCTCGGTAAAACAAATCACCGTGTCATCCATTCTCATTTGCTTGTGATTTGTTTTCGCCCTCTCTTTTGGACTCACTTATATTTCTAACGCTAACCCAGCTTGTAGTTGTGCTTAAGTTTATAATTTTCAGATTCCGCCTATTCACCCCCCTCTAGACGACTTTCAATTGGTATCAGAGCCCGGTGCTTCATTAGAGCCTAACCGCTCGAAGTGATGTCGGGAGATCACGCCAAGAAGGAGATGGTGACCGGTGAGAAGCCCGTTACAAGCCACGGAAAGGCTCCAATCGGGAGAGTCCCGCAACAAGGGGAAGGAAAAGGAATCCCCTTCACACAAGTCGCATCGGAGTGGAGAAAATAAAAAGAAGACGAGGAAGGTGGTCTACTACGAGACCGACTCTTCATCACCATCCACCTCCGGCTCTGACACGCCGTCCGTAACTTCTAAGCGCCATGAGTGCAAGAAGTTTAGTAAGACTCCCCTACACTACCCTCGCATTTCTAAACATACTCCATTACTTTCCATTCCATTAGGCAAACCACCGGTTTTTGACAGTGAAGATTATAATATGTGGAGTGATAAAACGAGGCATCACTTAACCTCACTCCACACTAGTATTTGGAACGTTGTTGAGTTTGGTGTACAAGTACCTTCCATAGGGGATGAGAACTATGATTCGAATGAAGTTGCCCAAATCTGGCACTTCAACTCACAAGCCACCACAATACTCCTTGCCTCTCTAAGTCGAGAGGAGTATAACAAGGTGCAAGGATTGAAGAGCGCCAAGGAAATTTGGGACGTGCTCAAGACAGCGCACGAAGAGACGAGGTGACCAAGATCACCAAGAGGGAGACGATCGAGGGGGAGCTCGGTCGCTTCATGCTAAACCAAGGAGAAGACCCGCAAGCCATGTACAACCGGCTAAAAACCTTGGTGAATCAAGTGCGCAACCACGGGAGCACCAAGTGGGATGACCATGAAATGGTCAAGGTTATTCTCAGATCACTTGTATTTCTTAACCCCACTCAAGTTCAATTAATTCGTGGTGATCCAAGATATAAACTAATGTCTCCCGAGGAAGTGATAGGCAAATTTGTGAGCTTTGAATTAATGATCAAAGGCTCCAAGAAGATCATCGAGCAAGGCGCCTCCTCCTCCGTACCCGAAGCACAACCCGTTGCATTCAAGGCAACGGAGGAGAAGAAGAAGACTCTACATCGAGTAGAGTCCCCATCGACGCCTCCAAGCTCGACAATGAGGAGATGGCGCTCATCATCAAGAGCTTCCGCCACAAATCCTCAAACAAAGGAAGGGGAAAAGATTACAAGCCCCGTTCCAAGAAGGTTTGCTATAAATGTGGTAAGCCCGGTCATTTCATTGCTAAATGTTCAGTATCTAGTGATAGTGACAGGGGCGACGACAAGAAGGAAAGAGGAGAGAAAGAAGAGGTACTACAAGAAGAAGGGCGGCGATGCCCATGTTGGCCGGGAGTGGGACTCCGACGAGAGATCCACCGACTCCTCCTCCGACGAGGACGCCGCCAACATCTCCGTCAACAAAAGGCTCCTCTTCCCCAACGTCAGCCACAAATGCCTCATGGCAAAGGACGACAAGAAGAAGAAGGTAAAATCCAAATCCTCCACTAAGTTTGCAACATCTAGTAATGATGCTAATTCTAGTGATGATGAGGATGATTTGTTTACTCTCTTTGCCAACTTAAACATGCAACAAAAGGAAAAATTAAATGAATTGATTAGCACTATTCATGAGAAGGATGAACTCTTGGATAGCCAAGAGGATTTCCTAATTAAAGAAAACAAAAAGCATGTTAAAGTTAAAAATGCTTATGCTCAGGAGGTAGAGAAAAATGAAAAATTAACTAGTGAGCTAAGCACTTGCCATGACATTGTTTCCAACCTTATAAATGAAAATGCTAAATTAATTGCTAAGGTTGAAAAGTTTGATGTTTGTGATGATTCAATTGTTGGTCTTAGAAATGATAATGCTAATTTAAATGCTAAGATTGACAAATTGAATACCTCTCTTACTAGCCTTAGAAATGAGAATGAAAAATTGATTGCCAAGGCTAAAGAACTAGATGCTTGCAATATTTCTATTTCCAATCTTAGAGATGAGAATGACATTTTACATGCTAAGACTGTTGAGTTAACTGATTGCAAACCCTCTACATCTACCGTTGAACATGTTTCTATTTGCACTAGATGTAGAGATGTTAATGTAGATGCAATTCATGATCACCTTGCTTTAATTAAATAACAAAATGATCACATAGCTACATTAATTGCTAAAATCAATGAGCATGACTTGGAAAATGAGAAATTAAATTTGCTAGAAGTATGCTCTATAGTGGGAGACGCCCTGGCATCAAGGATGGCATTGGCTTCCAACAGGGAGACAATGTCAAGCTTAATGCCCCGCCTAAAAGATTGTCTAATTTGTTAAGGGCAAGGCTCCCATGGTTCAGGATAACGAGGGTTACATTTTATACCCTGCCGGTTGTCCCGAACACAAAATTAGAAGAATTCACTCTAGGAAGTCTCACTCTGGCCCTAATCATGCTTTTATGTATAAGAGTGAGGCATGTAGCTCTAGGCAATCAACCCATGCTAAATTGCCTAAGAAGAAAACTCCTAAAGCATCAAATGATCATAATGTTTCATTCAAAACTTTTGATGCTTCTTATGTGCTTACTAACGAATCAGGCAAGGTAGTTGCCAAATATGTTGGGGGCAAACACAAGGGATCAAAGACTTGTGTTTGGGTACCCAAAGTTCTTGTATCTAATGTCAAAGGACCCAAAACTGTTTGGGTATCTAAAATCAAGAACTAAATTTGTTTTGTAGGTTTATGCATCCAGGGGCTCAAGTTGGATCATCGACAGCGGGTGCACAAACCACATGACTGGGGAAAAAAGAATGTTCTCCTCCTACGAGAAAAACCAAGATCCCCAATGAGCTATCACATTCAGGGATGGAAATCAAGGTTTGGTCAAAGGATTGGGTAAATTGCTATATCACCTGACCATTCTATTTCAAATGTTTTTCTTGTAGATTCTTTAGATTATAACTTGCTTTCTGTTTCTTAGTTATGCAAAATGGGTTACAACTGCCTTTTCACGGATACAGATGTTACTGTCTTTAGAAGAATTGATGATTCAGTAGCTTTTAAGGGAGTATTAGAGGGTCAGCTATACTTAGTTGATTTCAATAGAGCTGAACTCGATACTTGCTTAATTGCTAAGACTAACATGGGTTGGCTCTGGCACCGCCGACTAGCCCATGTTGGGATGAAGAATCTTCACAAGCTTCTAAAGGGAGAGCACATTTTGGGACTAATAAATGTTCATTTTGAGAAAGACAGGATTTGTAGCGCATGCCAAGCAGGGAAGCAAGTTGGTGTTCATCATCCACATAAGAACATCATGACGACTGACAGGCCATTGGAGCTACTCCACATGGATTTATTCGGCCCGATAGCTTACATAAGTATCGGCGGGAGTAAGTACTGTCTAGTTATTGTGGATGATTATTCTCACTTCACTTGGGTATTCTTTTTACAGGAAAAATCTCAAACCTAAGAGACTTTTAAAGGATTCTTGAGATGGGCTTAAAATGAGTTCGACTTAAGGATCAAGAAAATTAGAAGCGACAACGGGACAGAGTTCAAGAATAGAAGGCTTCCTTGAGGAGGAGGGCATCAAGCATGAGTTCTCTTCTCCCTACACGCCACAACAAAATGGTGTAGTGGAGAGGAAGAATAGAACTCTATCGGACATGGCAAGGACCATGCTTGATGAGTACAAGACTTTAGATCGGTTTTGGGCCGAGGCGGTCAACACCGCTTGCTACGCCATCAACCAGTTATATCTACACCAAATCCTCAAGAAGACATCATACGAACTCCTCATCGGTAAAAGCCTAATGTTTCATATTTTAGAGTCTTTGGTAGCAAATGCTTTATTCTTGTTAAAAGAGGTAGAAAATCTAAATTTGCTCCTAAGGCTGTAGAAGGCTTTTTACTAGGATATGATTCAAACACAAGGGCATATAGAGTCTTTAACAAGTCCACTGGACTAGTTGAAGTTTCTTGTGACATTGTGTTTGATGAGACTAATGACTCCCAAGTGGAGCAAGTTGATCTTGATGAATTAGATGATGAAGAGGCTCCATGCGTCGCGCTAAGGAACATGTCCATTGGGGATGTGTGCCCTAAGGAATCCGAAGAGCCCATTCAAGCACAAGATCAACCATATTCCTCCATGCAAGCATCTCCACCAACTCAAGATGAGGATGAGGCTCAAGATGATGAAGGAGAAGATCAAGAAGATGAGCCACCTCAAGAAGACGACAATGATCAAGGGGGAGATGCAAATGATCAAGACAAGGAGGATGAATAAGAACCAAGGCCGCCACACTCAAGAGTCCACCAAGCAATCCAACGAGATCACCCCGTGAACACCATCCTAGGAGACATTCATAACGGGGTAACCACTCGATCTCGTGTTGCTCATTTTGTGAACATTACTCTTTTGTTTCCTCTATTGAGCCACATAGGGTAGAGTAAGCGCAACAAACAAGATGAGCATGGTGTGGTGACAAGGAACAAGGCACGACTTGTGGCCAAAGTGTATTCACAAGTCGAAGGTTTGGTTTTTGGAGAAACCTATGCACCCATAGCTAGGCTTAAGTCAATTCGAATATTACTTGCCTATGCTACTTACCATGGCTTTAAGCTTTACCAAATGGATGTGAAGAGTGCTTTCCTCAATGGACCAATCAAGGAAGAGGTCTATGTTGAGCAACCTCCCGGCTTTGAAGATAGTGAGTATCCTAACCACGTGTATAAACTCTCTAAGGCGCTTTATGGGCTCAAGCAAGCCCCTAGAGCATTGCATGAATGCCTAAGAGATTTTCTTATCACTAATGGCTTCAAAGTCGGCAAGGCCGATCCTACTCTCTTTACTAAAACCATTGAAAATGATTTGTTTGTATGCCAAATTTATGTTGATGATATCATATTTGGTTCTACTAACAAATCTATTTGTGAAGAGTTTAGTAGGATTATGATTCAAAAATTCCAGATGTCTATGATGGGGGAGTTGAAGTATTTTCTAGGCTTTCAAGTGAAGCAACTCCAAGAGGGCACCTTCATCAGCCAAACGAAGTATATTCAAGATATCCTTACCAAGTTTGGAATGAAGGATGCCAAGCCCATCAAGACACCCATGGGAACCAATGGGCATCTTGACCTCTACACGGGAGGTAAATCCGTAGATCAAAAGGTATACCGGTCGATGATAGGATCCTTACTCTATTTATGTGCATCTCGACCGGACATTATGCTTTCTGTATGCATGTGTGCAAGGTTCCAAGCCGACCCTAAGGAAGTTCACCTTAGGGCCGTGAAGCGAATCTTGAGATATTTAGTTCAAACACCTAAGTTTGGTCTTTGGTACCCCAAGGGATCCTCATTTGATTTATTAGGATATTCCGATGCTGATTGGGCAGGGTGTAAGATTGATAGGAAGAGCACATCAGGGACTTGTCAGTTTCTGGGGAGATCCCTGGTGTCTTGGGCTTCAAAGAAACAAAACTCAGTAGCTCTTTCTACCGCCAAAGCCGAGTACATTACCGCAGGCCATTGTTGCGCGCAATTGCTTTGGATGAGGCAAACCCTTCGGGACTATGGCTACAAGTTTAGCAAAGTCCCTCTCCTATGTGACAATGAGAGTGCAATCCGCATGGCGGATAATCCCGTTGAACACAGCCGCACCAAGCACACAGCCATTCGGTATCACTTTCTGAGAGATCACCAACAAAAGGGGGATATCGAGATAGCCTATACAAACACCAAAGATCAATTGGCCGATATCTTTACCAAGCCACTAGATGAGAAAACCTTTACCAAACTTAGGAATAAGCTAAATATTCTTGATTCTAGGAATTTTGATTGATTGCTTTGCACACATAGCTCATTTATATACCATTGATCATATCTCTTTTATGTCTATGACTAATGTGTTTTTAAGTATAATATTATGCTTAGTCATAGATATTGAAAGGGAAATGGAGTATTCGGCAAAGAAGGCGCTTCCACTCAACTCCAATTGTATTTGCCGGTACTCTGCATTGTTCTTGACTTTGGTATAATCTTCACTCATATTATTGTGTTTGCCAAAGGGGGAGAAAGTTTGAAAAAGGGCTTATATTCCACTCACAAGCATCCGTTTTTGGCGATTCATGCCAAAGGGGGAGAAAGTATGAGCCCAAAGCAAAAGGACCGCACCACCACCAAATTTTAAAATCGCACCACCACCAAATTTTAAAATGAAGTTTTTCAAATTGATATTTTATTGTGTTCAAAAGGGGGAGAAAGTAGTATCTTCAAAACTTGCAAAACCCTCTTGAACA